>JANKOE010000006.1:68213719-68225580 GCA_026284465.1 Erythroxylum citrifolium | reverse complement strand
TTAATTATCTTATTATTAATAATAATAACAACAACAACAACATTATTGGTATTAATACAGAAACCCAAGTTACAAACTAAACATTATTTTTTATACCCATTCCTATTTCCATTCCCATTCTCATTATATTCTATTATTATACTCATACTCTTTCCCAAATTCGTGCTCAAATCAAACGCCCCCTAACTATTATTATCTCTTTCATTTCGTATTTATCGTATAATATGAGAAAAGGTGACTCACACTCACGTGTAAAAATATTAAACTAACTACTCCTTTAAAGCGAGAGACATGATCACATCTTTTTCGCCAGACGTGACGTGACAGAGACGTTTGATATGATGGAGGTTCTTTTTTCTTTGGACCGTATGATGTATTTTAGAAAATCTGTCGAACAGATTCTGAAGAACAGACGCTCTTCAATTAGTTTACTTGATTTTTAAAAGTACAATATTAAAACTTTTTATAAGAACCATTATTAAAACTTGTCATTTGGACCGGGGAGATCCTCCGTTCCCCTTCTCTTGACCCTAATTTCGTCCCTTTTCATATGAGTCATCCATTCAGGTATCCACCATTCAGGTATCCTCAAATAAAAAGGGGCTAGATTAGGACTAGGAGAGGGAGACAGAGGATCCTTGGCCCATTTGGACCATATGGACATATGGGGAATACTAGTTTTTTTAATATTAAAACAAGTGTAAGGTAGTAATAATGATTAATAATTATGGCATTAAATTATATAATTATAGTAGTTCACATTATAATTAACAATATAGAATCATAATTAAGTGATACATAAGTGTAGGTTTAGATATTTTATTTATAATTATTTTGTTTTAGAAAATGAATTTATGGATTATAAACATATGTACTATTAAGGCAACTATTGATTAGAGGGCACATGGGATAATATTATTAAGATATGTGACACTATTAAACCACATGAATCGAGAAAGATTTTTCTTAATGTGATATCAATAAGTTTTAAGAGAACTGTATTATGATTCATGAATTTCCAACATATATACTATTTAAGTAATTTATAAAATAAATTTTATAAGTGAACAAAGATAAATAAAGATCTACTGTAGTTTAAATTTTAATTATGATGCCCGAGACACAAGTTCTTATTCTTCATGGGAGCATCAATACTCAACTTTGTACTTTTAGTACGATCTCTTGGCATTGATACATTAATTGATTTTAACTCATGGTTTTGGTTTATTAACTTTATTTCCCAATAATCTAAAATACACATAAAAATCTAAAGACAAAATCATGTACGTAAATTTAAGAGGTGTGGTTGAGTGAACGAGACTCATCTATCTTTAATTAAAAGTCAGAGATTTGATCTTTGACTTTGGATATAGAGCAACCTTAAATTCTTGGGTCAACTGTTCCATTATGTGAAGTGCCTACAAATTAGCGAGGAGATTAGTCACTAGATCTGTCGGTAGATACCCTTAACTCGACAAAAAAAAATCTTTAAGATAACCCAAGGGGTGTAGTTTAATGGAAGAGACTCATCCATCCTTAACCAAAAATTAAAGGTTCAATCCTTAACTTTAAATACGAAACAACTTTAAATTCTTAAACCAGCTGTTTTATTTTATAAGGTTCCTAAAAATTAAAGATGAAATTAATTACTAGCTGTCGATAAATATCGTACTCTGAAATAAAAAAAAAAGGAAGCGAACTGGAAACTAGGTACGTAAACCGACACGGTCAGACAAGACAAAAACCACTTGTATGATTACCTCACTTCCCTTTCGCGGTCCTCTCAGCGTCTGTCACTGTTCTGTTTCTTTTTCCTTAAAGCGTCTTTTTTTTTTTATAATAAAGGTAATTCGTTGAATGAAATAATCGAGTATCAGGTTTGCTGAGAATGTTAAAGTGTCTTTATTTCTTTCCGGACACCGCCACCTTTCTTACCGTGTAATGATGGAGCTGACGCTGAGACAGATATAATAACTGGAAAGAGACACCGCTGAAGTTTTGCTATTTCATTCTCAACTTGCAAAAGGGTGCATGTTGGATTCTATATATAACTATTGGTTTGGTTGGAGCACACATTTGGAGCTTCGTTTGGAACTTTCAGGTAGCAGAAGCCTCTTTGTTTCGTTCCCCACTTCTTAAAAGTGTTTCTTCTTCTCGGATACATATTCAGAAAACTGTTTGTAAGGTCGATGTATGTAGTATATATAATATATATATACATGTGTGTGTGTGTTTTATATGTGATCTGAAATATAAATTTATTGTTCCATGTTCAGCTTATTGTAACTTTACTAAGTGGACTTGGGATTTCTTTTAAAAGTTTCGTAATCAACGGAGGCGTTTATAGTTGAACTTATTATTGTAGGAGCTCAAGTGACGTGCTCTTCTATAGGTTCTTGATAACCTCCATGTGAATGCTATTCTTTATCTCTTCATATTTTCTCTTCAAAAAGTGAACGCATTTGTTGTAGTCCTCTTCTGCTACCTGATGCCTGGAAATCATTTAGGTCACATGCACACTTTTAATGATGAATACACTCCTCCTAACATGGGTGATATGATAATGGCTTATTTGAAATGAATGCATGTAAGTGCTGATCATAGCAGTCAGAAATTGTCTATTCTTTGTCAGTATCTGCCTACTTATGAACTTCTCTTCCTGCTTTCTGATGAGCACAATAAAGATTTCATGTAGTGTATGAGTTATTTTGAATGAAGTTTTTTGTTTATCTAACAAGCAGGATTTTGAAGAGCAAGCAAAAACAAGAAGATCATGGGGGATTTGTGGGATATCTTTTGTGGGGAATCTGGCAGCAGTCCAGATATCGGCAGGAAGCTCTCAAGGTTCCATGTTGTCCTTTTAAGAAGACCAACTTCGTGTATTAATCAGGAATTAATCATCTGCTTTGATGTTTTGCTTCTAGTCATGCTCTTAGTAAGTTTGATCAGAAAATCATCATCAGCTTCAAGAGATAAAATGCCAAGTCGATTTGAAGGCTTTTCAAACGTGCAGATAGTTTCTGCTGTTTTTAATGGCTGTCTTGGATTTGTATATTTGTGCTTGGGGATATGGAGATTAGAAGAGAAGTTGAGGAAATACCAGACTGCCTTGCTTTTGAGAATGTGGCTAATAGTGTTGTTTCAGGGGTTCACTTGGTTGATGGTGGCATTTACTATAAGCTTTCGAGCGAAACGTCTTCCGAGGATGCAACTGCAGTTTCTGGCTGCACTTGCATTCTTGTTTGCTGGATTTGTCTGTGTTCTAAGCCTATTTGCTGCTGTTTTAGATGGAGGGATATCAGTTAAGATGGCTTTAGATGTTTTATCATTTCCAGGATCAATGTTACTGCTGCTGTGCGCATTTAAAGAGCATAAGCGTGAATTGATTGATGAAAACGGAAACAGTCTTTATACCCCTTTGAATGTCGAATCCAATGATGTTACGGAGATCGATTCTACTTGTCAAGTTACACCATTTGCTAGAGCAGGATTCCTAAGTAAAATGTCATTTTGGTGGTTGAATCCCCTGATGAAAAAGGGCAGCCAACAAGCTCTTGATGACCAAGATATACCCAAGTTGAGCTTGGAAGATCAAGCAGAAACTTGTTACTTGCAATTCTGGGAGCAACTCAATAAGCAAAAACAAGCTGAATCATCATCTCAGCCATCACTCTTAAAAACAATTGTACTATGCCACATGAGGGATATTCTTGTTTCTGGGTTCTTTGCTTTGCTAAAAATAGTTACTTTATCAGCAGGTCCTCTGTTCTTAAATGCCTTCATTTTGGCCGCAGAAGGAAAATTGGGTTTCAAGTATGAAGGCTATATCTTGGCCTTAACCCTATTCCTTTCCAAGAGTTTGGAGTCCTTGGCACAAAGGCAGTGGTATTTCAGGTCCAGGCTTATTGGATTGAAAGTGAGATCTTTGCTCACAGCTGCAATTTTTAAGAAGCAATTGAGGTTATCTAATGCAAGTCGGTTGATGCACTCGGGTGGGGAAATTATGAACTATGTCACAGTAGATGCCTATAGAATTGGAGAGTTTCCCTATTGGTTTCATCAGACATGGACAACAAGCCTCCAGCTCTGCTTGTCTTTGGCAATTCTCTTCAATGCTGTGGGACTTGCAACTTTTGCATCCTTATTGGTTATAATAATCACTGTCCTGTGCAACACTCCACTTGCAAAGTTACAACATAAATTTCAGAGTAGACTTATGGTTGCTCAGGACGAGAGGTTGAAGGCTAGTACCGAGGCTCTGGTTAACATGAAGGTGTTGAAATTGTATGCTTGGGAGACCCATTTCATGAGAGTAATAGAGAAGTTAAGGAAGGTAGAGCATAAATGGTTGTCTGCAGTGCAGTCACAAAAGGGATATAATAGCTTCCTCTTCTGGTGTTCTCCTGCTTTGGTCTCCACTGCAACTTTTGGGGCTTGCTATTTCCTGAAAGTTCCTCTACATGCTAATAATGTATTCACTTTTGTTGCAACTCTACGTCTGGTACAAGATCCAATCAGAACTATACCTGATGTCATCGCAGCGGTTATTCAAGCAAAGGTAGCCTTCACACGTGTCGTGAAGTTCCTCGAGTCTCCCGAGTTGCAGACTAATAAGGTTCGGAAAACACAGAACAGTCAGGAAGTCAGCCATGCTATTCTTATAAAATCAGCGGACTTTTCATGGGAAGAGAATCCGTCAAAGCCTACACTCAGAAATCTGAACTTAGAGGTCAGGCTTGGTGAAAAGGTGGCCGTCTGTGGAGAAGTTGGCTCAGGAAAATCAACACTTTTAGCAGCTATTCTTGGAGAAGTTCCAAGTACTCAGGGAACTGTAAGGGTTTTAACAACATTTTTTGCATTGGAAGTATGGATAGGTACCAGAAATGAGTTTGGTTATTCCTCTATTGTTCTTTACTGACAAATTACCATATTGATGTTTCTGTGACCTACAGATTCAGGTTAGTGGGAGGATTGCCTATGTTTCTCAAACAGCTTGGATTCAGACTGGAACCATTCAAGGGAATATTTTGTTCGGGTCTCCTATGGACAGGCAACGATATCAAGATTCACTTGAGAGATGTTCATTAGTGAAGGACCTTGAGCTTCTTCCACATGGAGATCTGACTGAAATAGGTGAAAGAGGAGTCAATCTTAGCGGTGGTCAAAAGCAGCGTATTCAGCTTGCTCGTGCTCTCTATCAGGATGCTGATATATATCTGTTGGATGATCCATTTAGTGCTGTAGATGCAGAAACTGCAACGTCCTTATTCAATGTAATTAGAGATTCTTAAGATTTTGCTACTTGAGAGTTTTAATGGTTGTTCTGATCACAAAGAAAATGGAAATTTTGGCAGGAATATGTCATGGGAGCACTTTCAAGGAAAGCAGTCTTGCTTGTGACACATCAAGTTGATTTCCTACCTGCATTTGATTCTGTACTGGTCAGTATTGATTTCAGATTTCACTGAAAGGAATCATGGTCCTGTTAATTAGTTTTATCAGATTCTCCAATGCTTTCTCTCATTTTCTGCCACAGTTTTGCTGGATTTGTAGTCATTGATTTGAGCTGATTTTGTTAGCAGTTGATGTCAGAAGGGCAAATACTTAGAGCTGCTCCTTATCATCAATTATTGGTCTCAAGTCAAGAATTTCAGGAGCTTGTCAATGCACACAAAGAGACAGCAGGTTCTGACAGGCCCACAGGGGTTGCTGTTCATGAGAAAAAAGGATCATCTTCCAGGGAGATTAAGAAGGACTATGCAGAGAAGCAATTTAAAACATCAAAGGGAGACCAATTGATTAAGCAGGAAGAAAGAGAAGTTGGGGACGCAGGGTTTAGTCCTTACATTCAGTATCTGAATCAAAACAAGGGATACTTGTACTTTTCCTTGGCTATTCTTACTCATCTTACTTTCGTTATTGGTCAGATTACACAGAATTATTGGATGGCAGCTAATGTTGATAAGCCTGATGTTAGTACACTTAAGTTGATTATGGTCTACTTGATCATTGGATTTGCTTCAATGCTCGTTTTGCTTTCTAGATCTCTTTCTGCGGTCATTATGGGCCTCCAATCATCAGAATCCTTATTCTCACAGCTACTAAAATCTCTATTTCGTGCTCCCATGTCTTTCTATGACTCAACACCTCTTGGGAGAATTCTTAGTCGAGTAAGTATCCATAAAGACATTATGTTGTTCCGATTAGATGGATGATCTGCAACCAACTAACTCTGTGCTTTTTCTTCTTCATTCTTAGGTCTCATCCGATCTGAGTATTGTCGATCTCGATGTTCCATTTAGCTTAGTCATTGCTGTTGGTGCCACTATAAATGCTTATAGTAATCTTGGAGTACTTGCTCTTGTTACCTGGCAAGTTCTGTTTGTCTCCATTCCCATGGTGTATCTGGCAATTCGCTTGCAGGTACTAATAATTTCATCTTCAGTAGAATTTGCACTCCTTGAGAAGCATACAGGCGCTTCCTGATTTATTATCCTGGTCTATCTCAGGATGTACTATTATGCGTATTTAATTTATCCTCTGAAAATTTTGAATGGTGATGATTTTCATTCTCTATATCTGACAGAGATATTACTTTGGCTCGGCCAAAGAATTGATGCGGATCAATGGCACAACCAAGTCCTTAGTAGCAAATCATTTAGCTGAATCAGTTGCTGGAGCCATGACAATTAGGGCATTCCAGGAGGAAGACCGCTTCTTTGCAAAGAATCTTGAACTAATTGACACAAATGCTAGTCCTTTCTTCCACAGTTTTGCTTCTAATGAATGGTTGATTCAACGGCTAGAATCGGTTAGCGCAACTGTTCTTTCTTCTGCTGCGCTTTGCATGGTGTTGCTTCCTCCTGGAACATTTAGTTCAGGTGAGTATCACATTTATGCAAGCTGTTTTTCTTTTGACTGGTTTCCTGAAGAACTGCCATAACAAGTAATCCTATCACCCCGCAGGATTTATTGGAATGGCACTTTCCTATGGTCTGTCATTAAACATGTCCTTGGTTACGTCGATTCAATACCAATGTATCATCGCAAATTATATAATTTCTGTTGAGAGGCTGAACCAATACATGCATATACCAAGTGAAGCTCCTGAGATCATAGAAGAAAACCGTCCCCCACCCAATTGGCCTGCAGTGGGCAAAGTGGATATCTGTGACTTGCAGGCAAGTTTTGGCTTTCATGTTTGATGTAAAAAATGACAATCTGGGAAGGTTTTAATTGTTCTGAGAAAGTTCTTCTTAAGCAGATCAGGTACAGGCCAGATTCTCCACTTGTACTTCGAGGGATTAGTTGTAAAATCGAAGGAGGTCACAAGATTGGTATTGTTGGAAGAACTGGTAGTGGAAAAACTACTCTTATCAGTGCTTTATTTCGCCTGGTGGAGCCTGAAGGAGGAATGATTGTGGTAGATGGCATTGATATCTCTAAAATTGGGCTTCATGATCTGAGATCACGGTTTGGAATAATACCTCAAGATCCTACACTTTTCAACGGGACTGTGAGATACAATTTGGACCCTTTATCTCAACACACTGATCAGGAGATCTGGGAGGTCAGTTCCTGCTCCCCGTCTTCTCCAGGAATCAGGACTTTACTTTCTAATTTAATGCCTTCTGATAGAGAGTTTTGCTTATACATATGTAGGTATTGGGAAAATGTCAGCTTGGAGAGGCCATTAAGGAGAAAGAGGAAGGTTTAGATTCTTTAGGTAAGCTTAGGACACTACTACCAACATGGGCCCCAATGAATTTTTTTGTAGGTTCGAGTCCTGTCTGAAGCTTGATTGGGTTTCGAGTCAAAATTCAAGCTTCAGGCAAGTCCGAGTAGTGTTCAAAACTCGAAAATTTTTTCTTCTGGCCATTGACTTTGGGCTGTTTTTGCCAAGTCTACTTAAGCTTTTTGGTTGCTTGCTAGACTACTAAGTTTTTGGGATACAGTTGTGGAAGATGGATCAAATTGGAGCATGGGACAAAGGCAACTTTTCTGTTTGGGACGTGCCCTTTTGAGGAGGAGCCGGATACTAGTGCTTGACGAGGCAACTGCATCCATCGACAATGCAACTGACTTGATTTTGCAGAAAACCATTCGAACTGAATTTGAAGATTGCACTGTGATCACAGTAGCACACAGGATACCAACAGTTATGGACTGCACTATGGTTCTTGCCATGAGAGATGGTGACCTTTCATTCCTCTAACTTGTCTATTTAATGCATCTTCATTCGAAAACAGAAATTTAGAAATGCATTGATGAGTTTCTGTTCTAATCAGGAAACATAGTGGAGTATGATGAACCCCAGATGTTGATGAAAATGGAAGATTCCCTGTTTGGACAACTGGTGAAGGAATACTGGTCTCATTTTCACTCTGCAGAATCACATTGAAATCCATCACTTGTTGTACATTCATATACATTGAGATCCATCACTTGTTTTACACTCATGACTTGGCGACAACTATTTTTTTAAAAAAAAATTTAGTTCAGTTCTTCGAGTTTCATAAGTTATGAAATAACCTGCAAGCACTACTTGAATCGAGTTCGCCACTCGAAGTCATTGTATGAACTTGTAGTTTTGCATAGTTTCGTGACCAACTTGTTTGATTGGTCATGATGATTTAGGAGCAGTCTTTATTTTCTTTATTCATGAATTTGAACTTGACAAACTGAACTTGGGATTGCTTGTCCTTTGTTATAAAAAACTTGTATGATCAGAGAACTGATTGTAATATGCAACTTATCAATTTTCCAAGTTGAATTACTGTAGAACATCGTTATTAAAGGATCCTCCTCATCACAATTCTCTATTACAAATTTCAGCTTCCCTATTCCCACAAAATTGGAGTTGAATAACTATAGAGTTTGGCGAGCCCAAGTTATACCACTCATTCGGGCAAATGATCTTGAAGGATTAATTGATGCAAAGTTGGAAACAGACCATGTCCATGGCGCTTCATCACCCTAAGCCCTGAATCCATAGAAAGTGTAAACCTTCCCAACCCAGACTTTCTAATCTGGAGAAAACAAGATCGGACCTTACTAGGTTGGCTTCTGTCTACTCTATCGAAAGGAATCTTGAAAAAAGTTTCAGGTTGCAACTCGTCGTATGAGTTGTGGTCATCTCTTGAGCAACTGTAAGAAGCACAGTCACAGTCTCGGATTCTCCATCTCAAAATGCAACTGCAAAATACAAGAAAGGGATAACTCACGGTGACAAATTACTTTGAAAAAATGAAAGATATAGCAGACGAGCTAGCCCTTGCTGGATATCAAGTTCCAGAAACTGAGCTGGTTTTTCAGATCCTTGGAGGCTTAGGCATCGAGTTTGAGACAGTAGTATCAATAGCCACCTCACTCAGAGAAGTACCAAACTTACAAGAAACATGTACACTGATTTTGAACCATGAAGCCAGACTCGCTAGAATGCATACCAACTCAGCCATGGAGATGTAAAACAATCAGTCGGTGCAAGTTGCGTTTAACAACAATTAGGGGAACTTTTATCCTCACTCTGGTCAGAATCAACGAAATCTTGTAAGAGGAAAATCCAGAAAATCAAGTGGCAGAGGAAATGCAGGAATTAAACCAACTTGACAAGTATGTCTCAAGTATGGAAACTTAGCCAACTATTGTTGGTACAGGTTTGATAAGTCATTTACTCCCTCAAACTCTTTTGCTCAGACTAATCAGAACCAGAAAAATACTCAAGTTTTTGCAGCAAACTCAAGTCACCAAAACACTGCTCCTTGCTATTCTCAATCCGATTACTCAAGTGACAGTAACTGGTACATAGACAGTGGAGCAACCAGCCAATTCATAAATGACCTGAACAATATCGTGGACTAGAAAATATCAGAGTTGGAAATGGACAACCTTTACAGATAACACACTTTGGTAAAGTTGTCCTGAACTCAATTCCTCTCAATAATGTACTTGTGGTTCCTGGAATTACCAATGTGTCCAAACTGATTAATGATTCCGACTGCTCTGTGATATTTCATGGAAAATTTTGCCTGATAAAGGACAAGAGGGGAAAAGACCTACTTAGAGGAGTAGCTGATCATGGTCTCTATAGGATTGCATTTCGCAGTAACCAACAATGCCAACTCAGAACCAGGTCTCGTGACAAAATCAATCTATTTGCTTTCCAAGAAGTTGCATTGCAATATGTAAATGCTCAATGTCGTGCTCAATCCTCCGAAGTTGTCTAACAAAATACTGAGAGTTTTTTTTCAACAACCCAGTCTATATGGCAGTCAAATGATTTAAATGAAAAGTCAAGTTCGTCAAAACAACCCTCTCATGTGTCCAATATAGGCATGACAACCCTCTCATGTGTCCAATATAGACATTATTCATAGAAAGCTAGGACATCCAAATGAGAACATTATGAGAATCATTCTAAGCTCTAACTCAATTACACCAAAGATCAGTGGACATAACTACAAAGTCAGTTTCTGTGAAGCATGTCAACATGGAAAACTTCATGAACCACATTATCCAACCTCTAAATTTAAAACGTCACAGCCCCTTGAAATTGTGTATGTTGATCTTTGGGGACCAGCACCCATACTTGGAACCAGTGAGGCTAGATACTATATCAACTTCTTAGATGATTTCACCAAATTCACTTGGATCTATTCCATTTCCCGTAAATCTCAAGCTTTAGACACTTTTAGAACCTTCAAAACTTTGGTTGAAAAACAAACTGGGCGTGTGATTCGAATCATTCAAACTGATATCAGAGGTGAGTTCATTCCCTTCACCACCTACCTTAAAACCGTTGGCATCAACCACAGACTTACATGTCCTTATACTTACTACCAAAATGGAAAAATTGAGCGTAAACACAGGCACATCATAGAAACAACATTCACCTTGCTTGCTCAAGCTGATATGCCACTTGATTACTGGTGTGAAGCTGTGTACACTGCTACATATCTAATAAACCGACTTCCCACACCAACTCTAGACAACAAGTCACCATTTGAAAAACTTACACACATGAAACCTGACTATAACTTTTGTAAGACTTTTGGCTGTGATTGCTACCCAAACTTGAAACCTTACAATCGTCACAAGTTCAATTTCCATACTAGCCTTTGTGTCTTTATTGGATATAGTCCTCAACATAAAGGTTATCATTGTTTACATAGCTTAAGAAGAATCTATATTGCTTGAGATATTGTGTTCAATGAACAAATCTTTCGTTTTCGAACCATGTTTCTTTCTCATATTGCCAGGTCCAATATATTAGCTGAGTCCCTAACTACTCAGTTTCTGTTGAGATGGGTTGTCTTGTGCAACCTGAATTGTTGAGCATGGTGGAAGAGTTGGCCATGTCAGTGAAAATTAAGAAGAAGAAGAAGTTGAGAGGGAAGCAGAAGGAATTCAGATGCAAATGGAGACTGAAATTGATGATACTTGACATAATTCAAGGGTGTATGTATCAGAGCAATGCAGACCAAATTCTGATGAGTGGAGTTCAGTACAAAGAAGAGGAAAATGAGAAGGAAGAAGCAGCTATGATGAATTCGGATGAATGAAGAGAAGCTGGACATAAATTCCAGAGGAATGAAGACCACAAAAAAAAGAAATGAAAGACCAAAGACAAGAAGAAATGCAGAAAAAGAAAGTGCAGAGTAGAATCAAACAGAAGTTCCAAGAAGATTAATTAGCAAATCAAGTTTAGTTAAAGTTAATTTAAGAGGCATGAAGCTGGAGCACACTGTCAATCGGATTTGGTGCATCAGCCTTGTTCCTTGAAGGATCAAGCAACAACTGAAGAAAACAGATCCAATTTTTCATTACAAGACAAGAGGTTCACTTTTGTGTCTTGCCAAATG
>JANKOE010000006.1:68173856-68206872 GCA_026284465.1 Erythroxylum citrifolium | reverse complement strand
CCTATCGGTTCTTCAATTAACAACTAACGTCAAGTAATGGTTGGCCAAACACAATACCAAAAAAATCAATTTCAAAACAGAGAAATCAAAACCAAAACTCCATATAAATAAATCAACTGAGATTTAGTCCATAAAATTAGCTAAAAGCTTACCCCAACCTTGAAACTTTAAGGAAATTACTCACTCATGGTAGGATAAAAACCACAGAAATTATGCTCAACAAACAACATTAGGGGAAATTAAATACTAGAACAGAAAATGAATGAGTTTTAGATTTCCCTCTAATGTTGCGTCACTGCGTTGCCCCCTAACTCCTGGTGTATATCGTTTCTTGCCAACAGCCCCTTTCTTTGTTTTGACGTTGGTGGAGCCTGGTGGTTGTTCTCCTGGAGTGTGTAACGTGCCCAGCTAAAATGAGTGAGTGGAGTGTTTTCAAATCAAGAGTGAGTGCTAGATTTTTTAATGAAGAGTCTTGGTCCCTTTGGTGTGCGTCTACTCCTTTGCAACGTGAGTGGCTTCCTTCTCTTGTCTTTGTTTACGCTGTTCTCCCCTTTGTGTATGCTGGGTGCTTCCCCTTTTAGTTGAATATGCTGGAGCAATATTAGTGGAGAGAGTTTTGGTGTTTAATTGTTTTTGTGAGTGAGAGTGGCCCCCTCCTTGGTTGTAACGTTCTTGGAGAGTTCTCAATGCTTCTTGCTTATTGATGTAACATTGGTGCTTGGTGGCTCCCACGATGGTTTCTTTTTTTGTAAACTTAAGAGCCACCTGTGTTGTTTGTCGTCACCTTATTCTTCCCAAGAAACCGCCTTTTGTGCGTGAATGTGCCATGTCCAATGGGAGTGGAGTGTTCAATGATTGAAGAGAGGTGAGGCTTGGAGCTGTCACGTTGGTAGGATAGTTTGGAGCCTCTCTTCATTTTCTTTAATTGCTGCTCACGTCCCCCTTTTGTTCACGCCTAAACACGTCTCTTCCCTTTGTGCGTGAGTGGACAGTTCAAGAATGGGTGCTGGTTGTCGTGATTTCAAGTTTCAACCATTAAAAGTTGAAACAACTACAGTATATGAATAATTTATTTGAAGTAATTGAAGAAAGATGGTTCACGTTAGTCTCTTTTGTCTTGATTGGATGTCCACGCCTGCATGCTTCAGCTGTCTTCATTTGCCTTTCTTGTAAATTGCTCCTTTGTGAGTTCTTGGTTAGTCGGCGTTGGTTGTCTGCTTGTGTCTTCTTTCATCTCCACACATGCTTTTTTTTCTGTATAGTCCTCTTGTGGGTCGGCGTGGTTTTCTTGTTGGGTTGTAAGTTTTTCTTTCTTCTTTTCTCAAGTCCACGCCACCCTCATTCATGCCTAAATTCACGCATATATACACATTTTTTTTCAATCTCTACACCAGCTGCATTCGTCTTTTGTCCTGCGCCGCCAACTGCTTTTCTTTGATTTTCGCCTTGGACTGTTGTAGTTCTTTACAATTAAAATTAAGCGCATTTCCTACAAATTAAACATGAAAAATTATAAATGCAAGTTCAGGCGAACCAAGCAATTTAGCAAGAAATATATATATATAATCCAATAATTAATCCAAAAATTAAGAAAAATGCCATTAATTCTAATGATAAAAATGCCTTCAACAGATTTTTATGGCTAAAAATAACAAGAGTGAAAGTCGAAGTAAGCATATCAACATTAAGTATTTAGCCATAAGAGAACGTGTTAAGGAAAGAAAAGTTGTCATAGCGCATATTAGCACTGATTTGATGATTGCGGACCCTTTAACTAAAGGCATGCCACCTAAGCAGTTTAAGGATCACGTAGTGCAAATGAGACTTGATTCCATAATGTGATTTTGTTGTACATTTGTTGATTCAATGGAACTCTTATTCAGTTTGATATTTTCTCATACATTTTGTGCACATCTGTATTTGTTTGGTTTTGAGAAATGTCATTTAATTTGGACCTAGAATAAATATATGGATTATTCATTCAGTTTAAAGATAATAATGAGAAATTTTATATCTGTAATACATGGAAGATAATACTCACTATAAAAGAACTTATCGCAATGATTCATATATTTGATTTCTTATTATGTGTGGTGTTGGGTTAAATGGACCAAGTGGAAGAATGTAAGATTTTTACCTAACCTTCCTACTGTTCACGTATGATTGTATGGTCCATTTAATACTTTAACACCTAACACACACATATTTTGTCGCTCATATACCCGACCTTCTTTCTCTGTGATGGGTAGAGACCAAGTAGGTATGAAAAAAGGATATAAACATTGTTTGGGTCCCTATCTTTTATTCACGCTATTTTATGCCATCGCTTACGTGAAGAGCTTAAGGATAGAAGATTCAGAAACTCAGGGACAATTAGACTTTGGTGGGTAATGGCTGGAGATATTTTGTGTTTTCGATTAAATTTCCGCTGCTATATACGTGCATGTATCTTACGTAAATTTGCATGAGATGCATGCCATATTGTTGCTGTTATTGTTTCATTGCGCCAATGTTTTCAATTAGTGAAAAGAATTACACATACGATTAACATAATTGCATTCTACAAGTCCAGCTTGTTCTATCTTCATCATATTTAAACTCCCGAATCAACTATAAGACAAAGGTAGGATTCTGTTCATGGCGTGCATTATGGTAAAGTTGTTATCTAGTTGATAAACATAGCTATCAGAAGCTTAAAGATAGCCAAAATCTTGACTCCTGAATTGAGAAAGGACTTTGTTCTAATTCTGACCAGAATAATGAAAGAACCGACTGACTGTATCTTAAAGAATTAGTTCTTAATTTTTTTATTCTTGAATTTAAATGTGACGAACTGAAATTGAAATTTGCTTGTCCTTTGTCATAAAAAAAATGATTAGAGTATCTGAATTTATATTTATTTGTTCCTAGACATCCTCGAAGATCTCACATTGCTACTATTTTATATTTGTCTGTCTGTTCGTTTCATATAATACTTATTCTGATCGTGACAAAGAACGCTTTCTTTTCGTTTTCCAGACTCTATTCTCATATCATCTCAAATAATCTTCCTTTTTTCCCCCCCTTAAACTTCTATGCCTTTTATTTTAACTCCCCAAGTTCTTGGAAGCAAAACATTCATTTCAATCTCCATTGTCCCCTTCCTTGAACTGTTCAAAAAACATGAAGAAACATTGTAGGAACTTACCACTATTGACTATGTTCTTACATAGTTCGGTCCCAAAAAGATACCAAAAAAAGTGGAAAGTTATTTGTGAAATGGCCACATATTATAAATGCACCTCTCTCGAATTGTAAAGTGTCAATCCGACAAGAAAACCAATTTTCATAACCAGCCAATAAGAACAAATGCATAATTTTATGTTTTTTAATTATTTTAGTAGAATTAATGGTTCACTGAAGTTATAAAAGAAAAGGAAGATAAAAGTTAGCAGTGAATCCTAAATTCTTGGAAAGTTACTTATATAAATATTTGAAGAGTTACATTCAATCAATATTTTTTTTCTTTTTCATATGGTCATTTGAAAATAGCATCTTTAGTAGTTAAGAGAAAGATTGTGTATGTGTTATTGGACCTCCTCATATTTTACGTGTCAATCAGATTTTTATTAGCATTTTTGTTGTTATAGTTCTTTTTAAAGAGAGTATGAGAGTTTTGTTCAATTTTTTTTTATATAGAATTTAGATTAAGGAAGACGTGAGTGTGCATAAAAAAGGACAAATCGAAAGTTATTTATTATAAAAATAATTTAATAAAAGATTGATTATAAATAATATTGTTTAAAAATTAAAAGAATTGTTGTTTGATGATAAAATAAAAAATGATTTTTTTTATTTTCCTTACTTCTACTAATATTATGCTTTCCAAACCTATAATTGATTAAGCGCATAATTTTATATACATCTATATTTTTTGACATAATATTAAAAATAACAAACTAGTTTGAACTCGAATCCAATTCAACGAGCTAAAATACAAGTTTGATCGAATTTCAGAAAATTACTTCATGTCCCTTGTTTCAATCGATTTATGGTGTTTCATCTCCTACCCAAAAGAGCTATAAGCTATGGCGTGGTGAAACAATTTGAATTTCCAACTTAATATGGAAAATGATTGTTTACGAGGAAAGTCGTATAACTCTATAATCTTTTTCTATTATGGAATAACACGTTTTCTGGAAAAGCAAAACTACAACTCCTGCTTTTTGTATAGTTTATCACTCTGGAAGATCCGAAGTTTCCTTAAAGATCCTAGTACATATTGTAATTGATTTTTTTTCATTTTTCATTTTTCAAAAAGATCTTTTAAATAATAATGAAATAAATGTGATAATAATAACATACTCAAATCAATTAACTTGACTTAATTTATAAAAATTAATTCAATGATACAATAAAGGGTTAATTATTAAAAAACTCAAATTTTTGTCAAATTTTCAATTATAACCCGAACTTTAAAAAGTAACACTAAGATACTTAAATTTTTATTTTTTTTATTTATAATCTGAACTTCAAAAAGTAGTAATAAAACCTCAAACATCACAGTAGCACACAGGATACCAATATGCATCTCCATTCAAAAACAGAAATTTAGAAATTCATTGATGTGTTTCTGTTGTTTATCAGGAAACATAGTAGAGTATGATGAGCCCCAAAAGTTGATGAGAAAGGAAAATTCGCTGTTCGGACAACTCGTGAAAGAATACTGGTCTCTTTTTCGCTCTGCAGAATCACATTGAAGCATTTCTGGCTTGAAAAAAAATTTGTTGAGTAGGAAGTGGCATCAACACATTCTAAGCTGGTTGTTGATATGAGAAATTCCATCAACCCATCATTTTGGCTTCAAGTTTTATTTTTCTCAGTCCGAGCTTTACTTCTTCACTAATTGTTCTGTTATTATGTATCATTTCTTTCGAAAACAAGTAACTTAGCTAGGAAGTATATGTAAACCTTAATTCTCTAGCTTCACCTGAACTTCTGGTGAAGCTAGTTGTAGTAAATAATCTTTCTGTGCCCTGGAATATCAGTATTATATATGCTGATAAAGCTCAATAAAAAGAGAGCCAAGTTGTACAAAAACCACAAGTCTAGCCATTCTGATGACCCATAAGCATAAAGAAAACAAACAGGAACAAATCAAATCTTTGAAAGCGTTCCACTAGCATCAGAAACATCAACTTCCCAACATAATATTCAAGATACCCATCCACAGATCAATTGGCCAGTAGAGGGTAAAGTGGATATATGACTTGCGTGATTTGCTGATGAAGTTTGGTTTTAAAAAGATAAGATATAGGCCTAACACAAGTGATTTGTGGGAATGGTATTGTTGGATAATCGAAGGAGGTCGAAAAGAATGGTTTCATAATGGTAGAACCCACAGCCAAAAAATTTCAGATGACAGGCTCGATCTGACCAACATTTGCAGGTCAACATGTCTCCACTCCCGGAATACATGCACTTTTCATTGGGACTGTGAAAACAATATGGACCCTTTATCTCATCATACAAATGAGAAGATATTGGAAGTGGTCTCTAATCATTGTTAGAAATACAGATCAACTTCTCTGCCACAATGATTTTGAAAGAGTGCTTTGCTTGTACATTGTGCAGGTCCTTGGAAACTGTCAGCTTCCAGATGCTGTACAGGACAAAGAGGAAAGCCTAGATTCCTGAGGCAAGTTCTGTAAAACCCGACTACTTTCTGTTTCCATACACTTAATCATCGTTCTTGCCGAGATGGTTGGACTCCTACTCTCCATTCTTCAAATTGTCTAAATAATACATTCTTATATGATCATTGTCAACCTATCCATCATCTGTTTCATTTCTGGTCCCATTTTCATTCTGCAGAATCACATCGATTCCTTTTTCATTCTGCAGAATCACATTGATTCTGTTCCGCTAACTCAAGCATTAAGCATATATAAGAATTCTAGACAATCATTAACAAGTTCTGCTTAGGATATGTAGTCATCTTCTTCAATAAAGTTGATGAAGACAGAAGATTCACTATTCAGGCAACTGGTAAAGGAATAATCGCCATATTGAACCACCAGCAGAAGTGAAGAACAGTGATACCATCCAAAAGAAAGACATGAACTTCCAAACCAAAACTGCTACAGAGGAGCTAAAGTCATAAACCACAGTAGTCATAAACTTATGACGGTGACTTTTTGTCCAAAAGTTTCCAGGGTCTTGTTCCAAGCTAAACTTTCTGCACCATGAAAACGCATTCACACTGACGATGAACCTAAGCCCTTGGCAACGAGTCGTCCACTTGAAACTGGTACTCAAAGTATGACCACAAGACGCCAATTTTGTTTATTAGCGATGATTTTTGACCGGTAATTCAAAACGGTCCTCATAAACAACAATACTAGGATCCTTTTTTCACTGGAATTCAGCGAGATGAAGTCATTTTCCAATTAATAAGGTCCCAGTACGGTTGGTTGATGTTACTCTCCAGAATATTACTTACTGATTATCTTCATCAGTGACCTTTCAAAAGAAGGACAAAGAGATCAGTATTTTTCAGGGGATTATGATTTTAACTGACACGATATCTCTATTTGGAAAATCAAAGTCCCTATCAGATACGATACCAAACAAAGATCTTTAAGAGGGCAAGCAAGACTGAAAAAGTAACCTAATCGTGGTTAAACCGGCCACAACTCCAAAGCTAACAAGCTTGGAGAGAAACACGAAACCGCTAGCGCCATTAGGAGATATGCCCCTTAAATATCGAATTCTGGGGCTCGGACGGAATTAGTCACAAGTTTTATGCCAACGGATTACCAAATCCGCACGCAGGGGCACATCAGAAAATGGTGCAGCTTCCATGGAGGTTTAAGAAAGAATCCATTTTGGTAAATGTGATTTCAGGAAAGAAAATTTCAAGTTCATCCATGGAAGGTTTTTGCAGATTCAGAAGCTGACTGACTATCTCGATAAAAACAAGGTTTGCAAATGAACTGTCATTTAATTGCTTGATTATGAAAAAAAAAACTGAAAACTTTTAATATTTGAACTGAGCTTTTCAATGGATTACGTTGCTTTGTTTATCTTCTGATCTATTACTGGCTGAAAATTACTGATATTTATTGAAGAGTCTTCTTAAATTCCCCTACTTTATCAACCCAATGAGTCTCACTAGGTTCTGACACATCTGGCTCTATCTCTCTAGTAATCTTATCACTTCACTCAATCCCAAGATATTAGTGTGGGAAATTCGAGATTATTTTATGGGAACAGTCGTTTTCTGTGCAATTTTTAACGAAAGTGTAATCTTTTTCAAGAGTATGATTCTTAAAGTGGCAATCTGACAAGGAAAGCATTACTGTTTCTGAATCAGTAAAGACAATGGATACATGCACTCAAACCAACAAGTTGCAGAAAGGGCAACATTTCAGGCATGACGTTATCTACACGTTGCACGAAGTCCAGTGAAATCAGTATTTTCGGTCGATTTATATAATAATACGTATCCGAATGATAACGACTACGAACTGTAATGACAAGTGAACCATGAGTAACAACATTAATGGTTTAAATTTGACTTCTGTGGAGTGCTCTATCATGAACTGCAATCTTAAATTCCAGGACAGAGCACCAACATAGTGAGCTAAAGCCAAATTTAAAGCAGATCAATTTTTTAATTAATTTGCTTGAGTCTTTCTGTTTTTCTGTTGACGTATCAGGCTCTTGATTCTTACATTTTTTAGTTGTCCTGTTGATTGAGGTCGAGATTTTGAGAAATACTTTTTTTGTTCATAAATTCTTCAGTTTAGACGTGACAGAATAAGCCTGAGAACCTAAGAATCTTCCTCTGTATTAAATTTGTTAATATAGTGGCCAGTGCAGAATATATGACAGATAAGGATTTGATCAATTAACGTGTTCGCCATCTCCATAATCCATTTCAGGTTGTCTATTTATCAAAGTCTTTTAGATATTTATATCTTCACCTGCAATACTGGTTTCTGAAGGGTACACGAAAACACATACTGTTTTTGTTATTATCCAAGATCAGGCTATGAATACCAACTTTTTGTTTCTGATTCAGTTGCATGTTTTTGGAAGCTATGGAAGTGTAAACAACAGATTATTGAGTTGTTTATACTCATTCCTTCTCTTCGTTGATTTTTATTTTTGGCTTTTTTTAAAAAAAATATTAACAACTGTTCTTGGCTTCCTCGACCTCAGGATTCTAACAGGATTCTCGTATAGTCACGTGTAGTTAATATTCTAATCCTGTATCCTCGTGAATAGCGTGTAAGTGATAATGTTTCTCGGTATACGTTGACTGACTTTAAATTATTCTCAACTTCAGTCACTCTTTGGAATTCTAGTATCTTTCAATCATGTGCTTCCTGTGTGTTCATAAGAAAAGAACCTGCCTTTTTTTTTCCATGTTCAAGGTCAGGAAATTCTCATTTTTGTCTCATGTTTCTCATATATTCTTCAGGTTGTTTGTTTTACAAATGATTTGATGTACTGCAATTGTGAGATCGAGAACTTGGTCTTTCTTGTCTTCTGAATAATCACATTTAAGATTCTGAAGGTCGTGTTTCTGACTCCTTGCTCGTCTTTCCTTTTCTCTGAGATGACAACTGAACTCATGAATCATTGATCAGAAGTAACAGTGTGTTCAATGCCTATGAGATTGTAAATGAATTTTAACACTCTGACCAAAACTTTCCTTTCTGCAGGAGCTGAAGAGAAAATATAGAAAAAGAAGAATGGGGGGTTTATGGAACTTGTTTTGTGGGGAATTTATCAGTTCAAACACTGGGAAAAAGGCCTCAGGATTTAGTTTTATGTCATTTCGTCAACCAAATTCTTGTACCAATCAGGCCTCTATCATTGGCATTGACATTTTGCTTCTGGTCTTGCTCCTGTTCTGTGTGACACAGAAACCATCATCAAGAACGGTTACAAATCTATCTAAAAGTCGAGTTTTTTCGAAGTTGCCAATTCTTTCTGCTATCTTCAATGGCTGTCTTGGAATGGTCTATTTTGGTTGGGGCATATGGAATTTGGAAGAGAATTTGCGGAAAAACCACACGGCACTTCCTCTGAGAAAGTGGCTACTATTGACGTTTCAGGGATGCACATGGTTGTTGGTTTCTTGGATAGTAAGCCTCCAAGGGAATCGTCTCGCAAGAATGCCATTGCGCCTTTTAGCCATTCTTGCGTTCTTTCTAGCAGGAATTATGAGTGCATTTACCATATCTGCTGCTGTTATACTTCAGGGAGTGTCACCTAAGATAGTTTTAGACGCTTTAACATTTCCAGGAGCAATATTGTTGCTGTTATGTACATACAAGGCATACCAACGTGAAGAAATAAAAAATTGCAGTAATGCTTCTTTAGCTACAGATTCTGATGAAGTTCCTGACAAACCTGAACCTGCTGAAGTTACTCCTTTTGCTAAAGCAGGATTGATTCACAAAATGTCATTCTGGTGGTTGAATCCTTTGATGAGAAAAGGCAGGTGGAAAACTCTTCAGGATCAGGATATACCAAGTTTGAGTCCTGCAGAACGAGCAGAGAGCTGTTATTTGCAGTTCCTGGAGCAAATGAATAAACAAAAACAAACCGAGTCATCAGCTCGACCGTCGATTTTATGGGCAATCATATTATGTCATAGGAAGGAGATCCTCATTTCAGGGTTATTTGCTTTTCTCAAGATTACCACTCTATCAGCTGGTCCTTTGATTCTAAATGCCTTCGTTTTGGCTGCAGAAGGAAAGTCAGGTTTCAAGGATGAAGGCTATATATTGGCAATATCACTTTTCTTTTCAAAGGGTTTGGAGTCCATTGCACAGAGACAATGGTACTTCAGGTCCAGGCTTATTGGTTTGAAAGTGAGGTCTACCCTCTCAGCCACAATCTATAAGAAGCAACTGAGATTGTCTAATGCAGGTAGGTCGATGTACTCAAGTGGTCAAATAATGAACCACATCACTGTAGATGCCTACAGAATTGGAGAATTTCCCTACTGGATTCATCAGACATGGACCACGTGCCTCCAGTTATGCCTGTCTTTGTTCATTCTTTTCCATGCAGTGAGGCTAGCAACCTTGGCAGCTTTAGCTGTTATATTGATCACTGTGTTCCTGAACATACCACTTGCGAATTCACAGCATAAATCTCAGACTGGACTAATGGCAGGACAGGATGAGAGATTGAAGGCTAGCACTGAGGCCTTAGTTAATATGAAGGTGTTGAAACTGTATGCTTGGGAAACCCATTTCAGGAATGTTATAGAAAAGTTAAGGAAGATGGAGTACAAATGGTTATCTGCAGTTCAATCACGTAAAGCCTGCAATAACTTTCTCTTCTGGTCTTCTCCATTTTATGTCTCTGCTGCAGCTTTTGCAGCTTGTTACTTCCTCAAAATTCCTCTACAAGCGAATAATGTATTCACTTTTGTGGCTACTCTGCGCATTGTACAAGATCCAATTAGACTTATGCCTAATGTTATTGAAGCAGTGATTCAAGCAAAAGTAGCCTTTACTCGTATTGCGAAATTTCTTGAGGCACCTGAATTGCAGAGCTCTAGTATCAGACAAAAGCAGAATCAGGGAAGCATCAGTCCTGCAATTCTTATTAAGTCAGCTAAGTTTTCATGGGATGAGAAGTCAGCAAACCCCACACTCAGGAATGTGAATTTGGAGAGCAGATGTGGTCAAAAGTTGGCTGTATGTGGAGAAGTTGGCACAGGAAAATCAACACTTTTAGCAGCAATTCTTGGAGAAGTTCCAAATACACAGGGAACCGTAAGTTCATAGACATATTCTCTTCCACCCCATTTTAAGCACATCAAAATGTTTCTCAACAATCGCTTCACATAAGTATGGGAAAGAATGTATGGAAGTTTTGAATTTGCAGGATCGGATAATTGTTTATTACTGACAAATTATCCATGTCTTTTGATTGTCTGGACATACAGGTTCAGGTCAGTGGAAAGATAGCTTATGTTTCTCAAACAGCTTGGATTCAGAACGGAACAATACAGGACAATATACTATTCGGTGCACCAATGGATAAGCAACGATATCAAGATACACTTCAGAGATGCTCACTGGTGAAGGACCTTGAACTTCTTCCTCATAGAGATATGACTGAAATAGGTGAACGAGGAATCAATCTAAGTGGAGGTCAAAAGCAGAGAGTTCAACTTGCTCGTGCTCTGTATCAGGATGCTGATATATATCTGTTGGATGATCCATTTAGTGCTGTTGATGCAGAAACAGCTACCACCTTATTTAATGTAATCACACATTCCTAAAAACAGTTTTTATCTGTAGAGCTCAGAAATTTAATTACTTTCTGAGCTCATTACATGGTGAATAAAATTTTGGCAGGAATATGTCGTAGGAGCACTCTCCAGGAAAGCAGTCTTGCTCGTGACACATCAAGTTGATTTCCTTCCAGCTTTTGATTCTGTTTTGGTTAGTCCAGTCGTAACAGTTAACTCAATTTAGCTACTTATTTGTAATGTATGGTCAATGACTTTTTTACTGATTAAGTATTATCCTTAATATAAAAGTTGATTTTGTTAACAGTTGATGTCAGATGGAGAAATACTAAGGCAAGCTCCTTATCATGAGCTACTAGCTTCAAGTCAGGAGTTTCAAGAACTTGTCAATGCACATAAAGAAACAGCAGGTTCTGACAAGCAAACTGATGTTGCTGCTCCACAGGGGAGGTCATGTACTGGGGAGATTAAGAAGAGCTTTCTGGAGGAGCAACCTGAAGGATCCAAAGGTGATCAATTAATCAAGAAGGAAGAGAGAGAAGTAGGGGACACAGGATTTAAGACCTACATTCAGTATCTCAGTCAGAACAAAGGCTACTTGTACTTCTCCTTGGGTGTACTTGCTCACTTAACTTTCGTTCTTGGTCAAATATCGCAAAACTCCTGGATGGCAATTAATGTTGATAACCAACATGTTAGTAAATTGAGGTTGATTCTGGTATACTTGATGATAGGATTCGCCTCAACAATGGTTTTGGTCTTTAGATCTGTCTTTGCAGTCATTTTGGGCCTTCAAGCAGCGCAGTCAATGTTCTCTGAGCTACTTCATTCTCTTTTTCGTGCTCCCATGACTTTCTACGACTCCACTCCTCTTGGAAGAATACTTAGTAGGGTAAATTTCATCCCAGAAAATGTTGATCTTTTAAAGTGGTGATGTACAACTAATATCTACCAATGCCGTGTTTCTTGCACCGCTATAGGTCTCGTCTGATCTGAGTATTGTTGATCTTGATGTTCCAATGTCAATGATCTATACCGCGGGGGCAACTCTAAATACTTACGTTAATCTTGGAGTTCTGACTGTTGTTGCCTGGCAAGTTCTGTTTGTTTCCATATTTATGGTCTATCTGGCAATTCATTTGCAGGTACTCATTAAGATATCTTTAATTGTTGTGAGCATTCAAATTTATCTTGGACTGAAAACTTGAGAGTTTGGTTTTCCGTACCTATAGAGATATTACTATGCCTCTGCAAAAGAGTTGATGCGAATCAATGGCACAACCAAGTCTTTGGTGGCAAGTCATTTAGCTGAATCTGTTGCTGGTTCCATGACAATTAGAGCTTTTGAGGAGGAAGAGCGCTTTTTCAGAAAGTGTCTTGAACTCATTGACACTAATGCTAGTCCTTCCTTCCACAACTTTGCAGCTAGGGAGTGGTTGGTTCAACGGCTAGAATTGATCAGTGCTGCTGTTCTAGCATCTGCAGCATTGTGCATGGCGTTACTTCCTCATGGAACCTTCAGCCCTGGTAAGTATGGTACAGTCTTAACAGTCTTCATTTCAGTCCTGAAATGCTTTAACAAATGAATTGATATAAACATCTCATAATATAATAACTTGCAATCACTACAGGTTTTATTGGAATGGCACTATCCTATGGCTTATCAATGAACGTGTCCCTGGTTTTGGCTATTCAAAACCAGTGTAGCTTAGAAAATTACATTGTTTCTGTTGAAAGGCTCAATCAATACATGCATATACCAAGTGAAGCCCCCGAAGTCATCGAAGGTAATCATCCACCTCCCAGTTGGCCGGCAGTAGGTAAAGTGGACATCTGTGACTTGCAGGTTGGTATGACTTCCTGATTGACAAGTTAGCTCACAATTTAGAAATATTTGTCAACTGAAAGACGTGCTTTAAACAGGTCAAATATAGGCCTGACACACCACTAGTACTAAGAGGAGTTACTTGCACAATTGAAGGGGGAGACAAGGTTGGTATTGTGGGCCGAACTGGCAGTGGAAAGACTACTTTTATTGGTGCTCTGTTTCGTCTGGTGGAGCCAGCAGCAGGGAAGATTGTTGTGGATGACATTGACATCTCAGAAATTGGGCTACATGATCTGAGGTCGCGACTTGGGATCATACCTCAAGACCCTACACTTTTCAAGGGAACTGTGAGATATAACTTGGATCCTTTATCTCAACATACTGATGAGGAGATATGGGAGGTTAGTCTCCAATCTCATTTCGAATTGTTAAAAACAAGAGTTAAGTTCTGCCGATGCTTTTCAATAGAGAGTTTTGCTTGTGAATGATATAGGTCCTCAGGAAGTGCCAGCTTCGTGAGACTGTCCAAGAGAAAGAGAAAGGCCTAGACTCCTTAGGTAAGTTTTTAGCACTTGAGCTCTTCAGGTGAGACTAGTTTACTTTCTGTATCAATATAATCAAAGTATTTTCCATGTAGTCATGGAAGATGGATCGAACTGGAGCATGGGACAGAGGCAACTATTTTGCTTGGGACGTGCACTTCTGCGGAAAAGTCAGATATTGGTGCTTGATGAGGCAACTGCATCTATAGACAATGCAACAGATTTAATTTTGCAGAAAACTATCAGAACTGAATTTGCAGATTGCACAGTGATCACGGTGGCTCACAGGATCCCAACAGTTATGGACTGCAACAAGGTTCTTGCTATGAGAGATGGTAAGTCACATTCTTCTCATTCCTCAACTCGTCTGACTAATGCACATCTCAGCATATGATTTGGTTAACTTTTTCTGGGAATTTCAAAAACATCTTGATAGAACAAGAAAATATGTAGCTATATTTAAATGGCATTTCTTTCTTTGTTCATCTGGAAATTGGGAATGAAACATTCGAACAAAATGCATATACATTAAAGGGTAAAATTTTCTCGATGTATCACTTGGTCTCTGTTGAACTTCAGGACTTGTAGTGGAGTACGATGAGCCAACCAAATTGATGAGGACAGAAGGTTCACTGTTTGGACAACTGGTGAGGGAATATTGGTCTCATTTTCAATCTGCACAATCACATTGAAGCTAGAGACTGCCTTTTTCTTAGTCAATATGTCCTTTCGTCCATAATCCGAGCTTGGGATCCATGGGAATTACAAGGAGTTTTAAGCAGGAAGTAGAACGGACAGTTGTCACATATGAGAGAAATGAGAACTTCTATAGATACATAAATGTCTGGAACCAGCAACGGGCATGTTCCAACTACAGCAGTGCAACTACAAGTCAAAGTGAAGACACTACATGGTGCTATCCCAAGCTTTGTACCGCTATCTAAACATGAGCATCCTTTGCCAGAATCATAGTTTTTGTAAGAATTTCTAGGTTCTGTACATTGCAGTACAATGTTTAAATAGCTGTATCTAAACATTGATATCCTCTTCTAAGGTAACTTACCATACTAGGAGTGATGTTTCATAGGAAACATCATTTTCCAACAAAAGAATTGCTGAACAAAGTCTTCTTTTACCGAATTTTCCAACAACAATACTTATCCCAGATCATCTTCTTTTCAATCATTCAGATCGTAGTACTGTCCAGTGATGTTACCAATTCTCAAAATCTTAATCAAGAGCACCTAAGTTTGGACGTACTGGACATGCTAGTCACTGTCAGATGATAGCCTTATCTTCTTTACTCGCAATCCTACACGCAATATCTCAAGGCCAAACCAGGCCTATTGGCCTATCTCACTAAGTTCGTTCCTTGCCAGATCACTTCACTTGGATGAGCCACAACCTTCCAGCTGAGACTAATTACATATGATATAGTAACACATCCAAAGGAAACATCGAAACAAGAGCATTAACATCATTAAGATCATTCAAAGTAGAAAATTTGGCATGTTTTAATATGGGCTTGACTATCTTAGTTGTTAACCTGGGTTTGCTTATTCTCTGGATTTCATCTCATGCGTTGGTTGTGTGTTTTGTAATCATGGTATGTTTGCTAATGGAGGTCTGATTACTTTCGGATTGAAGTCCTGGTTGACGACCACTATCGGTCAGGACATCAATGGAGGATTGACGGTGCCAGTTAGGCTTTTCAACCAACCAAATTGCTCTATCATCTCCTCTGCGAAGAAACCAATCTCATGGGCTTTCCTGGACAGCTACACAGATTGTTGTAAACGAAGGAGATTTCGGAGAAAAGTGAAGGATATAAAATGGGCAGGTGAGGGAATTTCGAAGAAGTTAAGGAACAACCGTTGAGCAAATCACTGCAGGTAGACAAAGACGCAGAAATTGCGGACATTGTTCTAAAATTCCTAGTCTTTATCGAACCATAGCCATTGGAGAGAGCTTCGCAGAAGGCGATAAAAAATATATACATATATGTATATATTGGAGATGTAGATGGGACCCACGTGGATTGGTGGGAAATTCTCCCGCCAAAACCAGCCGCCCCAGCACTCTTTGAAATTTTTGAAGGAACAAAACGCCGCCGTTTTGACCTCACCTCTTTTCTTGCAAAACTGCACTCTCTTTTCGTCTGTATGTGAGAGACGACAATGGCTGTGGTGGACTCGCTCAGTGACTACACTCGAACACAGAGGATACTTCTCCTAATAGACCTAAACCCACTTCTCTACCTCCAACAACCGGACTCATACCGGACAACCGTGCTCTCCGCCGCTAAAACTCTCCTTTCTTTCCCTCAACTCTCTTCTTCTCTCTTCTCGTTTAAGCCCTTCTTCTCCTCTCTCTCTCCTCTTCTCTCCTCGTCAAAGCTTCCAACTTTTTCACTTTCTCTTTCGTTTGACCACTCAAGTTCCACTCTTGACTCTCTTTCTCAGTTCTTCACCTCCATAGACTCTACACTCGATAGAGACTCGGTTCAACCTCTCTACCCGAAAGCTACTCATGTTGCGACGTCTATGCGGCAGATTGTTCATGACTACGCTTGGGACTCCGCGATCTGTGATTCGTCAACGGGTACGGTTCTTAATGGTGGTTCTGTTGTTAGATCGAATTTGGTAGTTTTGTTCTCTCCAGTTTTGAGGGATTTGAAATTCTTGTCAGAGTTTATGGGCGTGGGTTTTAATGATGAATGTTTAAGAGATGTGAATGTGTTTACTTCGAAGCTTAGAGGGTTTTTTGAGAATGTTGGTCAGGCATTTGCTAGTAGGGATATTCATTTTACATGGGTTGACGTGAAATGCGAAATTGATTCTAATCAAGATAGGGGGGATTGTGGTCAATTTGATCCGGGATTGAGGTGTTTTGAGAGTGTAATTAGGGATTTGGGTTGGGGTTTTTGTTCAAGTGACTGTGTTGTGTTGGGTTCTGTTTTTGTTCCCTTTGGATTGATCTATCCGAAGATCGGTATCTCACCTAAACTATTTGATGTCGGTGATTGGAGTAAGAAAATTCATGCACAATTGAATCTTGAGATACAAGATGTTAGTGGCAACCCTTTGGAATGCAAGTTCTGTGATCTTGAACTGGTTAGTTTAAAATTGTGCCCTAGAATTAGCCTGAATTTCACGGAATCAGAGGCAGGTAATTGTGAAGAAAAGAAAGTGTTTTGGAATCATTTTCATGAGGGGCCGACAAAGCTTCACGTTAAGGCAGTCAAAATCTATGGTAAGCCTGTGAGTTTTGACGGTTTTTCATCCAATCCCCTTCTTGTTTGTGAGTCTTCAGGGAATAATAAGAATGATGGAAAAGAAAGTTGCAGTGACTTTATTGAAGATAGGGTTCTTGGCATTCTAGGAGCTGAAATGGGTAAATTGGTGCCAAGAAGCTCACAACCGATTTGGCAGATTCTGTTAAGTTTTCTGTATAAAGAAGGTTTCTTGGCTATGGTTTCCCTTTCAAATGTCAAAGGCTATAATCTTATGGGAATTCTAAAGCCTTTCACACATTCTTTAGCCCTCCTCTGGCTTATGGAAGATGCATTGTACCCTGATGGTATGACAAATAGATCCATTGAAGAAATTTTAGGAAATTTTCTTGTAAAAAAGGACGGTGAAAGCTTCAGGCAAGAGAGTGATCTGAAACTCTGCAATGAAGTTACCGGGTCTCAGTCTAATCCTCCATTGGCTGGTAAATGCAATGAACTTGGAGTCGAGAAAAGGAAGAGGGACAAGAGGATTTTAAATATGCTTCAGGAGCTAAAGTGGGATGCCTTCTGTGAGGCAGCCTTGGAAGGACCCCAGATAGATTTGGAGGAGGCTTACATTTCTAGGAGTTCCTACAAGTCGAAGAAAATGAAATTTCTGAAGTGCTGGATGAAACAGAGCAAGAAATCTAGCGAATGTAGGTTGACCCAGGTAAAAGGTTTCGAGCCATATCAGGAGCCATCGAAAGAAGCAGAGAATAACAGATTAAGTGAGTCCCTCCAAGAAAATGAACAGCCAATCGCTTCATGTGCCTCTGCAGGGGAAGATTCTTTGACTGGGGCGTCTAGAATACAAGATGAAGATGCAAATGATTTTCGGCCAGAATCTGAGGAAAGTTTCTTTAGTGACCTTCCACATAAGATCCAGCAAGGACTTGAATCTGAAGAAGTTGATTTGTGTACTTTGGCCGAGCGACTTGTTAATTCAACTATCTATTGGATATACCAAAGGTGGGAAAGAGTAACCTCGTCAGAGATTCAAAAGCCTCTGGTAAAACAAGAGGATGCTTCAGCTGGCATGGTATGTCTTGAGCTAACAAAACTCTTACTTAGGGAACCTAAGGACTTGGCTGCTATGTATAGGGCTAGTAATCCCTCCTTCCAAGTATCGGCTTTGGGTTTTTCTGAGGATGCTTCAAGAAAAATGACTAGAGAGTATCCTTTTATTTGCTTTTACTCTTTCTTTTCATTTCATGTTCCATCTGTAACTTGCTTCTGCTAACCCTTTTGTGTAATTACCTAATGCACAAATAGTAATAGCACTTGCCTTAACCAGAGAAAGGTATGAATTACAGATTTTGTTTCGTATGGAGATATTACAGTCAGAGGTTGGAGCAAGTGTTGGGGAGTCTACGAAGCAGAAGTTTGTGAAACACATTTGCTTGCTTTTAGAGACAATTCAATGTCATCTTGAAGGAGGCTTTTTTGGTGATTGGAACCTTGATAAGTACGTGGAAAAGATCATAAAAAGCAGGTAATATATTAGCTCCCTTAACACACCAAGAAGTTGTCCATATTGGATCCATATATTATGGACATTGCTGGTGTTTGCTATTCCGCTAGTATTTTTCGAGGAACTATTCTCAAAAGATTTTAATGTTGCTGCAGTTTATATGGTGATTGAACAGTTCCTATCCTGAGAACATTAATTGAAATAAAAAAATTTGTAGGTACTCTGACAGCCTTGAGGAAGTAGTTCATAGAATCTATTCAAAAATGGACCTCTTGTTGTTTGATGAGGAGGATGAATCTCCAAATCCTTTACTCAACAGTGAGGACAGTAATCAGTCATGGAGAGGAAAGCTGGAGGGAGATAAATTAGATGAAAGTTACAGAAATAGTGGCCAGTTTTCAGCAGAAGATGAGTCCCTTCGATTGGTTGAAAAAGATAATCAAAGCCTTACAGGACTAAACCAGGATGAACACACCCGTAAACTAATAGAAGCTCAGGAGAGGAGACAAAGAGCTCGAAGGTTTGCATCTTTCACCAGCTGGGTACCAGATTTGCAGAGAGTTTGGGCGCCAAAACAATCAAAGGCAATGAAAGTGAAGTTTAACCCTTTCCGAAAGCCAGCAAACAGGAAGGGACACAGAGATGGAGGCTATGGCCGAGTGTGTGAGACCCCAATGACTGGAAATACTCATACTGACAGTGGAGGAAGCAGAAACAATAAGAAAGGCCACCATGATTCCGTTTCCAAGGCTTTGTTTCAAGATGACTAATGGTTCAGGCTACGCAAAGTTTCTTCCCTGATGAGCAGCTTTTACGGAAGGTTCTTTGGAAAGACAAATACGAATCTAAAGGGAATAAAAAATTGCTGACGCAGCACTTGCTTGCTAAAACCTGTTCCACAGATATAACCCGACTATTACTAAATGTAGATATGTTTATGAAATTTTTTGAAGCAATTGTAAATTTGTTGGATCTGATATTTTGTTTACTAAAGTTTCATATATTAATGAGCAAGATGGTCGCCTGTTTCTTTTCTTTTATTTCTTGCCTTCTGTAAGTCAAGATTGAACACTGCATTTACTATTTTGACGATCAAGTTTGATTCAGTTTATCAACTCGATCATGTAAACATATGGTTTGTCGGGAACCTATTCGGCTATTCGCAAGCTAGATTAGTAATGACAAGGTGATATGAACCAGAGAACTGCATTTGCTCAATAATGAAAGAAACAAAAGGGAAGTTAAATACTACTCTGATTACAAACCACATACGGATACATGTAAATGCACGAACTTAAGAGTTTACAGGTCATACTTCTCTATTCCTACACAGAAGTTCCTAACTTTACACTGAGGCCAAACCAGAAACAAGAGGCAGGTATCAGGAGTAAGGATGAGCCAGTGGCTTCAAAGTGATTGTGCAGAGTGAAAATGAGACCAGTATTCCTTAACCAGCTGTCCGAACAACGAACCTTCTGTCCTCATCAACTTGCTTGGCTCATCGTACTCCACTACTTTCCCTGAAATGCAGCAAAAACTGTTTTAGTACACTTCTCTGCAATCCTTCCTCTATATGGGGAAGTTTACTGCTTTAGTTGTTTTGACTAAATGTGTGGGTTCTAAACATATTTCAAACAATGTAGTTGGAGGAAGGACACTTGCCATCTTTCATGGCAAGAACCATATTGCAGTCCATAACTGTTGGAATCCTGTGTGCTACTGTTATAACTGTACAATCTGCAAATTCAGTCCTTATAGTTTTCTGCAATATCGTATCAGTTGCATTGTCAATGGATGCGGTTGCTTCATCAAGCACCAATATCCTGCTTCTCCTCAAAAGGGCTCGTCCCAAACAAAACAGTTGCCTCTGCCCCATGCTCCAGTTAGCTCCATCTTCAACAACTGCATGGAAAATTTCTGGCGTTTGTGAAAACAGAAAGTAGACTGGACTGGTCATGCATCACATGCTCAAAGTGTTCAAACCTTACCTAAGGAATCTAGACCTGCAGCTTTCTCCTGTACTGATTCTCTAAGCTGACACTTTCCAAGAACCTGCATGATGTACAAGCAAAACTCTATGTCAAGAGATGTTGTGGTAATAGAAAAGAGACATTTTACTGCTCAAATTAACAAGGATCAGAGACTTGCCTCCCATATCTCTTCATCAGTGTGTTGAGATAAGGGATCCAAATTGTATCTCACGGTCCCATTGAAAAGTGTAGGATCTTGGGGTATAATTCCAAATCGTGACCTCAGATCATGAAGTCCAATTTTAGAGATGTCAATGCCATCTACTACAATCTTCCCACCTGCCGGCTCCACCAGACGAAACAGAGCACCGATAAGAGTAGTTTTTCCACTACCTGTCCGGCCAACAATACCAATCTTGTGACCTCCTTCTATTGTGCAGCTAATACCTCGAAGTACTAATGGTGTGTCAGGCCTATATCTGATCTGCTTGAAACTAAAATCTCTCATTACACGCACATTTGAAAGTTGTCACTGACGTATGAAACTAGGAAAGCCAAACTCACCTGCAAATCGCAGATATCCACCTTACCAACTTCAGGCCAATTATGAGGGGGACGATTATCTTCTACTACTTCTGGAGCTTCGCTTGGTATATGCATATATTGATCCAGTCTTTCAACTGAAATGATGTAATTTGCAAGAATGCACTGGTTTTGAATGGACAAAACCAGAGACAGGTTCAATGACAGGCCATAAGATAGTACCATTCCAATGAATCCTGATAGAAAAATCACAACACTTATTATGGTACATGAAATAATATAACATATCAAATTGATAGGTTCTCGGTGGCTACATACTCACCAGGGGCGAAAGTTCCAGGAGGAAGCAAGGCCATGCAGAGTGCAACCGAGGCAAGAACAGTTGCGCTGACGACTTCTAGCCTCTGAATCAACCACTCTTTGGCTGTGAAATTGAAGAAGAAAGGACCAGCATTTGTGTCAATGAGCTCTAGACTATGTGCAAAGAAACGTTTTTCCTCGTTGAATGCCCTTATTGTCATGGCTCCAGCTACTGATTCAGCCAAATGACTTGCCACCAAAGAACTGGTTGTGCCATTGATCCGCATCAACTCTTTCGCTGAGGCGTAGTAATATTTCTATGCATATTTTACGATGGCAAACAACAATATTAGTCATACAACATAGTATGTGTTCATGTCGGAGAACAGACATTTGTAGTACATGTACCTGCAAGTGAATTGCCAGATAGACCATAGGCACGGAGACAAATAGAATTTGCCATGTAGCAACAGTTAACACTCCAAGATTAGTGTAAGCATTAAAGGTTTGCCCAACAGCAAAGATTAAGCCGAGCGGAACATCAAGATCGGCTATACTGAGATCAGCTGAGACCTAGTGATAAAAGAAACACCACAGCATGCAAAGATATTAGTTCCTTATCATCTCTTGAAGATCATTTTCTTTTTCTTGTGAAAGAGATGTTTACCCGACTAAGTATTCTCCCGATCGGCGTTGAATCATAAAACGATATCGGAGCACGAAACAGGGAGTCTTGCAGCTTGGAGAACAGAGATTTTGCTGACTGAAGTCCCAGGACAACTGTGAAGAATGATCTACATAGCAGAAACATTGTTGAGATAAACCCAATAATCAGGTAGACCACAATCATCTTCGATTTGCTCACGTGATGCTTATCCACATTAGATGCCATCCAAGAGTTTTGTACTATCTGACCAATTAGAAAAATGAAGTGACCAAGAGCAGCCAAAGAGAAGTAGAAGTAGCCATTCTTCTGATTCAGATATTGAATGTAGGGCCTAAACCCCGTATCTCCCACTTCCCTCTCTTCTTTCCTGATCAATTGATCACCTTTCGATCCGTTAAGTTGTTCTACCTCGTAGGAGGTCCTGTTTAACGCATTGGTAGAGGATCCATTACTCTGTGGATCAGCAGCATCGTTGTGCCTGTCAGAACCTGCTGTTTCTTTGTGAGCATTGACAAGTTCCTGAAACTCTGGACTTTTTTCCAGTAGCTGATGGTATGGAGCTGCTCCTAGTACTTCTCCTTCTGACATCAACTGTCAGAAAGATCAACTTGTATCAGAAAACAAATGATAGATCATAAAAATCACAAAATTGTAACTAAAACTCGATAAGCCATGGAAAGATTAGAGATTCTGGGAGCCAAATATACGTATTTTGGAACACTACTAACCAAAACGGAGTCAAATGCAGGAAGGAAGTCAACTTGATGTGTCACCAGCAAGACTGCTTTGCTTGAAAGTGCTCCCGTGACATATTCCTGCCAATATTTCCATTTGACAATAAGTAGGGAGACCAAGCAGTAACAGATTTAAGAGAGTAACGCGGCATTAGCATTACTTTAAATAGGGTTGTGGCAGTTTCTGCATCCACAGCACTAAATGGATCATCCAGCAGATATATATCAGCATCCTGATAGAGCGCTCTAGCAAGTTGAACACGTTGTTTTTGACCTCCGCTCAGGTTGATTCCTCGTTCTCCTATTATAGTCTGATCTCCATGAGGTAGAAGCTCAAGGTCCTTTGTTAAAGAGCATCTCGCAAGTGTATCTTCATACCGTTGGGTATCCATTGGTGAGCCAAATAGTATATTTTCCTGTATTGTTCCACTCTGGATCCAAGCTGTTTGAGAAACATAGCCAACCCTCCCCGAAACCTGAACCTGTATATTGCAACAATACAGATTGTGGACTTACGTCATTTCAGACACTTATCTTTACATTAAAAAATAAAATCCTAAAGGTTTTATCTGTGTGGAAAAGGAAATTTGGTTGTGAACTTACTACTCCTGAGGTTCTTGGAACTTCTCCAAGAATTGCAGCTAAAAGTGTTGATTTTCCCGAGCCAACTTCTCCACACACAGCCACTTTTTGACCAAGTTTCACCTCTAAGTTCAAATTCCTGAGAGTAGACTTTGATGAATTCTCTTCCCACGAAAAGTTGGCTGACTTGATAAGAATGGCATGACTGACATCTCCAACTTTCTGGTTTTGGCAGACATTAGAGTTCTGCAACTCAGGCGCTTCGAGAAACTTATGAATACGTGCAAAGGCCACCTTTGCTTGAATTATTGATCCAATAACATCAGGAATGTATCTGATTGAATCTTGAACAATGCGTAAAGTTGCCACGAAAGTGAAAACATTATTAGCATGCAGAGGGATTTTGAGGAAATAACAAGCTCCAAAGGTTGCAGCAGAGACAGAAACAGGAGAAGACCAGTAGATGAAGTTATTGAATGCTTTGGTTAATTGCACAGCAGACAACCATCTATACTCCACCTTCCTTAACTTTTCTATGACATTCTTGAAATGGGTTTCCCAAGCATACAATTTCAACACTTTCATGTTCACCAGAGCCTCAGTACTAGCCTTCAACCTCTCATCCTGAGCCACCATGAGTTTACTCTGAAACTTATGTTGTAACTTTGCAAATGGACTGTTGCTTAACAAAGTAATCAGTATAGTTGCTAAGGCTGCAAATGTTGCAAGTCCCACCGCATGGAAGAGAATTGCAAGTGATAAGCAAAGCTGGAGGCTTGTAGTCCATGTCTGATGAAACCAGAACGGGAACTCGCCGATTCGGTAAGCATCAACCGTAACATAGTTCATAATTTTACCGCCAGAATGCATCAACCTACCTGCATGAGATAACCTTAGTTGCTTCTTATAGATTGCAGCTATGAGCAAAGACCTGACCTTCAAACCAATAAGCCTGCATCTAAAATACCACTGTCTTTGAGCCACAGACTCTATGTTTTTGGCTACGAAAAGGGTGAAGGCCAACAAGAACCCTTCATGTTTGAAACCTCCTTTTCCTTGTGCCACCAGAATGAATGCATTCAGAAGTAGAGGACCAGCTGATAGAGTAACTATCTTCACAAAAGCAAAGAGCCCAGAAATAAGAATCTCCTTCCAATGACACATTATAACAGCCTTTAGCAATGATGGTTTTGATGACGATTCAGCTTGTTTTTGTTTGTTGAATTGCTCCAGGAACTGGAAATAACAAGTTTCTGCTCGATCCATCTGCCGCAACTTGGGTATATCTTGATCCTTAAGAGTTTGCTGGTTGCCCTTTTGCATCAGAGGATTCATCCACCAAAATGCCATTCTACTCAACAATCCTGCTTTTGAAAATGGAGTCACTTGATCAACTGACTCCATTACAGGATTTAAAGAAGCTTCATGTCTGCTTTCTCCTCCATCACCTTGTTTATGTTTGTACTTCTTAAAACCACACAAGAGCAACAAGATTGCTCCTGCAAGTGACAAAATGTCTACAACAATCTTACCAGACACTCCTGCTAAGATAGCAGAAATTATAGACAATGCACTGACGAACAACGCAAGCAGAAATGAGAGAATGGAAAACAGTCGCAATGGCATTCTTGAAAGATGTTTCCCTCCAAGACTTACTGTTAAAGAAACACAAGACCAAGTAAACCACTGAAACAACAGTAATAACCAGTTTCTGGAAGGTGAGGCACTGTGACTTTTCCTCAACTTATCTTCTAAGCTCCATATCGCCAAGCACAGATATGCCAATGCAAGGCAGCCATTGAAGATGACAGAAGCAACTTGTAGTTTTGAGAAACCCCGAAACTGAACCGAAATTCTATGGTTTCTCGACCATGATTTGTGTATCCAAGTGAGCAAGACCAAGGTTATAAGAAAAAGATCAATTAAAATGATGGAGGCCTGATTAACACACGACGTAGGTTGTCGTAATAACAGAAAACTAAATCCTGAAAGCTTTCCACCACCACCTGAACTGCCACCTTCCCCGCAAAACGTAGCCCACAACCCTCCCATGTTCTTGTTTGTTCTCAAATCCTGCATTGCATCGGATTCAGAAACAAGAAGTTCATTCCCTAAGTTTCCAAGACATGCAACACCATTGTTGCTTTTTTCACAAGAAGAAACAAACAAGTTCAGTAAATGTACAGAACTCTTGCAAATTCCTGATGATTCATGAGCACTCAGAAAACAAGAAAAAGTCAAGAAATTTTATCAACTCATCCAGAACAGCAAATCTAGACAATTTTTATGCTTGTCAAAGGAAAATCTACATATGAAAAGCAAATAAATAGTTGCAACGTGCGAGGATTGATAGTATAAACAATAGGCTCCCAAATCATGAAGACCCTATATAACTAATGCAAAAAATAAACGTGTAACTAACATCAACAAGCTGAAAATCTTTCAAGGAACGTGCCAGTGATTAAAATATTTTTATAAAAGTTTGTTTTCTGAATCCAGATCCTCTGTTTAATATTACGGTGTTTTATTCTATTACATGAATCTCAACCATTCATTTATGCGAGTCCCACGTGGGTTCCATCTAAATAAACGCGAAACTCGCATAAATGAATGACTAAGATTCATAGGACAGAATAAGATATTATAATATTGGACAGAAGATAATTTCACTTGTTTTTCACATACACTCTCCTTGAAAATATTTTTCCTACGAATTCATATTCACTAAATCTCGAAAGCATAAAACACATTGGTTGCTTCTTTCCCAAGAAAGGACATTGAAAATGTATAAACAACACAACCCTATACTTATTTTAACGACCTATTCTGTAACAGTTTAGCAAAGTATTGCTAAAAATTAATATAATGCATCAGTTTCTAAAACATTTTCTTTAATAATATTGAAAAGTAAAGATAATGATAATTTGTTGTTGAATATAAAAAAAGACAACAATATAAAAAAAATGTTTTCAATAAATTCTTATATATGCAACATCTGAAATTGTCAAAGATCTATTTACTAAAGATTATTTACTACTGTCATATATTTATTTATATAGGAATACTTGCAGATTGACAAGTGAATGTGAATTAGCAGCATATTAGCTTCCATGTCTAAGAAGAGGTTGATTTTCTTCTAAGTTATGGTTTCTTACTTGTTGTGGGTGATGTCAATGGGAACAAGTTTCGAGAATACTGAAGAATGTGATCCCACAGGGCTTGGTGATGTGCAAGGTCTGAAATTGATTGCAGGTTTGATGATCTCGAGCTTGGGCCTTATGTATTGCCTCCTATCATGGAGTTTTGATGTCCATCTCCTTAAGCCTGAAACCTGAGCTGGAGGAGCACCCTCTGAAGGGCCTGTCAATCCTGCACAATCTCTCGGAAAGCATTTGTGTCTGTTTGGACGGAAGTAGTTAAAGGTTTACAAGTCCCTGTGCTTTGGCTTACAGGTTTCTCCATGTCCTTAACCTGTTTGAAGAATTGCGCTAATGTTTTCAGTAAGTGAAAAGAATTACACACACGATTAACATAATTGCTTTCTACATGTCCTGCTTGTTCTATCTTCATCATATTTAAACTCCCGAATCAACTATTAAGACAAAGGTAGGATTCTGTTCATGGCGTGCATTCTGGTAAAGTTGTTATCTGGTTGATAAACATAGTTATCAGAAGCTTAAAGATAGCCAAAATCTTGACTTCTGAACTGAGAAAATACTTCAGAACACATTCTTTATATGCTTCAAATCACTGTTTCTTGCATGATTTTGCATTCTGTCAAAAACCATTTGTGGTGGGGGGTGCGTGGGTAGAGAAAGTTAGTTAGGCATATCTGATATCTGGAACCTGGTGATCTAAGAACCCTCTGGAGTGGAACCTCATGGCTGCCTTTTTCTCATAATGGGGTAGGTCTTTTTCTCCACTTTTTTGGACATGGAGGTAAATACAATAAACGGTCTCTGTAACAGAAATACCTAGCATCATCATTTTGTTACCTACCAACGTGGAAAAGTTAGGCATATCTGATATTTGGAACCTGGTGATCTAAGAACCCTTCGGAGTGGAACCTCATGGCTGCCTTTTTCTCACAATGGGGTAGGTCTTTTTCTCCACTTTTTTTGGATACGGAGCTAAATACAATAAACGGTTTCTGTAACAGACATACCTACCATCATCATTTTGTTACCTACCAGCATGGAAAAGTTGGTAATTCTTGAGGGTCATGGCATTTTATCGCAGATAAACAAGAAGAGGGGCTAATAAGCTTAGGAAACCTCAAGAAGTTCACCTTCAGGGAGCTCCAAGTTTCTACAGACAATTTCAGCCCAAAGAACATACTTGGCGCAGGAGGTTTTGGCAATGTATACAGGGGAAAGCTAGAGACGGGACTGTGGTGGCTGTGGAGCGTTTAAAGGATGTAGCTGGAACTGCTGGAGAATCACAATTCATGACAGACTTGGAAATGATTAGTCTTGCTGTCCACAGGAATTTATTGCAGCGAGAGGTTGTTGGTGTATCCATACAAGTCTAATGGCAGTGTGGCATCAAGAGTTAGAGGTTGGTAATTGCTCTGTTTACTACAAACTAAGTTCTGCTAGTAACCAGATTTCAAGTGTTATGGTGCATGCCACTTGACTGAGTACTAAATTACAGTTAAGAGGTTTGAAATTACTTGATTTTGACTCCTATTCCTCTAATGTTTAATTATGAACTTTTTGGTTCTAGGCCTAAGCGACTTTGCGATGACTCTGGTTGTTTATGGTTGTCTTATGCTGTATGTTTTTGGAAGTTACTGACAGAGTGAAAAACCTAAACTCCGTGGAAGTCTATTTGAAAGCTTCCATTGGAGAACTTATATTAGTTTTCAAAAGCTTCCCTACTATTTCTTGAGTGTAGGGAACAAATGCAAAAAAGAGCCTCGAGCTTGTGACGATGCCTGTCACTTTTCCGACGAAGGATAAAGGCGCAACTCTAAATATGGGAACTAAGGCCACCATATATACGTGACGACTATGGAAGCTATGAGAAAATAATTCTGCCATGATGACTACAAGGGTGTTGAAGATCAAAATTCTGGTCAAAGAAGATTGAAGAGAAAATGTCCTTAATTATAAAAAAAAAGAGTTCATCTACTAAATAAAAAATATTTTAAAAGTTATTTGATCTGTATTTGTAAATAATAAAAATATGTATTTTAAAAAAAGAAAATTTATAATACAGGACTATTAATTATTAATTATATAATTAATTTCTTAAAATCTATATTTTTAATATTTTATATTATTAATAATATGGTCAAATAAATTAGTTTTTGAATAATTCTAATAAACTTGAAAGAGTTTGTTTTGTGAGAAAGAATTTTGCCATGAATTTTGGTTTAATTCATGATTTTTATTTTTTTCATAACTTATCAAAATCATAAAAATCGAGTTCTAATGTCTTTAAAAATTGCAAATTTAAAAAATTTAAATAATTATTTATGAAATAATGTAAATTTTCGAATATTTAATTTAAAATAATATTGAATTAAACAGTTAACATATATTAATAAATAAATATTAATTTAGAACAAACTTTATAAATTTTATATTCATTAATAACTTATTAGTAATCATATTTATTAATTAATATTTTATAAAAGATTAAAATAAAATTACTTTCTTAATTAATTAATTAATTCATTCATTCATATATTTATTCTAATTTCTATTTAATGCTTAATTATTATCAACAATAAAATTAAACAAATTGAAATTAACTACCAAAAAAATATTTTTATTCAACAAAAGTATAAAAAATATTAACAATTACAATAACAAAACCAAAGTGAAGTCAAATAATCTGGAACAAAAAATTATAACTTATCGTAATCATTGACGAGAGAAGTTCTTAAGGCTATATTTAGTTGGGGGTTTATTAATGGAATGTAACATTATTACATCGTTTGGGAGAAGAGTTTATAATGAAATGGAATAGAATGAGATGGAATAGGAGAATTTTATATTATATCACACTTCATCTTAAACAATAAAAATAAAAAACCTTCAATTTAGAAGGTTTATGACAAAAAGACATTTAAAAAATGAGATTTTATCACATATCGTGGATAAAGAACTTATAATTTCTGAAAATTGAATACATAATTTCATAGCATACTATGAAAAAAGTAAAAAATCTTATAATTTTTCAAAAACGAATATAGAAATACATGACTTACAGAACCTTTGATGTGTGATCATCGATCAGAAGTTCATGATGATAGCTACGTTGGTTTGATGTTGTCCGAAGAGAACTTCAAGTAAGAATTTACTTGGAAGCAGAAACCTGAAGAATAAGGTAATGAGCAAGAGCATACAAGAGATGCTTTAACGACAAACAATAATTGACGTTAGTGAGAAGGCAGCTTATCATAAGCTGTCAAGGAAGAGTACGTACGGGTTTGAATTTATAAGCTTTCGGTTTGGCTCTTACTTGAACGATCACAATTATAATGAGATTGATATATCACTTGAAAACCCTTCTAATTCAATAATTTATACCGACACTGACAATTTACGAGGTTCTATCTGTACGAAATCCAATTCTTAAATTTTGAATTACTCGAAGCTCACACACTTTTTCGGTTTTTCCACGCAGGTGGTACCTGAGGAAGTATGTAGCAAAAAAAATAAGTATTAAAACATACGAAGTACCAGCCGTACGTGGCATGTGCATGCAAAAGTACATTGAAAAGTTTCTGAACATAGTCAAACATGGGGTGCCGCGGTCTCTATCGCAACTTTTCCTTAGAAAAGGCAACAAGCTCGAGATTGGTAGTTAAATCATATATAGAAAATTTTTAATATATTCGTCAACTTTTCCGACGCAATTTAACTGTTACTTATCGGTATATCTATCGAGAAAGTAATAAATGTATAAACTGACCGATAAATTATACTGATCACTTTGATATCGATGTCACTTATTTTGTAAATAAACTCGTTGGATGCTATCTTCTCCTCCTAGAGAATATGTCAAGAACCGAGATCCCTCGTCTTATTATGTAATTTTCATTTTTTCCCGTTTATTAAAAAACATTTAAATCATAGAGATTAGAGAAACATATATAAAGCTAATCTAGTTAGATCATTTTGTCACATACTAACCTATGAATTTAGCAACACACGGATGAGATTTTTTGGGGACATGCATAATTAGTTAAGAATCATTATTTAGGATGAGTGAATATTTGAAGAATTTTTTTAAAAATAATTTTTATTTTAAACGTATTCATATCATTTAATTATCACGCAATTTTTGGTATATTTTATTTATTTATTATCTATTTTATTTAAGATACAATATTAAAATGATTAAGTTAATTACAACATATTTTAAAACTACAATTAATTGAATATGAAATAACAAATTCTTTTAAGATTACTTTTTCTCTTACATTCTTTTTCCTTGCTAAACGACGAAGTTTTAACGAACTAAGCATGTGTCATACATTATTTTTTTCCTTTCTAAAAATAATTTATTAAAACATTATTCCTTTCTCTCCCCTCTTATATTTATCCTCCTTTTTTTATCGTTCTCTTCTTCCCCAAATCACTCATCCCCCACATAGATACAAAGAATAGTCCACAACATACATACACACACACACTTACTTCCCCTTTAAATTCTTCCCCGTAAAGATACAAAACATATTGCACATGCATTATCCTCGATCCTTCCCCACAAGGTTACAAAATTTGGTTGCTTTTGATGTTTCTTCCCCTGATCGTTACTCCCCGTAAATCCCTGTTACATCCTTCCCCAGATAACAGGTGCTTTTCAATGATCATGCATGTGGGTAGGCTCAAGTAAGTTTCCTTATCACTGTATCGAAAGTTTTATCGTAAAACGATGTAGATTCAATAAGTTCCTTAATTTTTTGAATTTGTTTAGTTTAGTTTAAGTTATTTTTGAGGAATTGAATTATTTAATTAATCAGGATATCATCCATATCATAATGAGAGAACAAAGAAACGAAGCACATTATAAAATTTTTAAAAGTTAAAACTCAGTCATATACTTACAAAATCGTGATAGGCTTAGATAAATATGTTACGGAATATATAAAATCAATTAAGTTGGTCTCACACAACAGTTTAAGCTATTGTGATGAAACGGTCACTTAACATGTTATCAGAGCCTTTATGACCAAGTGGTCGTGAGTTCAAATCCTACCACCTACTTATTATTCAGCACAAGGTAGAGTGAGCATGTGCAAGTTTTAAGCTCAATGGGCTTTCACTTGAGGGGTGTGTTAGTGAATATATAAAATCAATTAAGTTGGTCTCACACAACAGTTTAAGCTATTGTAATGAAACGGTCATTTAATAAAATAGGTTCAAACCTATTAGCTATACCATATATTATTGTTGAGGGAGAACCAAGAACGTGTTTCAGCGTTCACATTAGAACTACAGTAGCATATTTCGATCTAAATGGGCATGCAGATGCAGTCCATATTATAGAATAGATATTTTAATTGTAATTAGTTTAATCTAAAATTAATAAATAAGATTCAAATTACTTGATTTAAAGTTGATTCAGAACTTTAAATTATTTATTTAAAAAATTTAGGACAGAATCTGGACTTTATAAGCTTTTAAAAAGTTTTTTAAAATTGAGACTAAGAAAGTTGAAGAGAGTAATATGGTGAATGAGCTCTCTATAATTCTATAGAAAAATCTTAAATTTAAATAATTGCTTAGTTGGAATGATGTTTTTATAAGAGAGATTTGATTATATTTTATAATTAAATTTGAAAAATAAAAGAAAAGGTAATAATTTTGAGAATGATAGAAAATATATACATTTCTGTATACGGCAAAATTTAATCTGATATAAAATCAATTGGTGAAGTATGATTTAATAAGATTTAAATTCAAATTAAATTAAAAAATGAACTCAAAATGAATTTTATGTCTAAAAGTCTTTATCTCAAAACTTATATATATAATTAAATTTTAATTATTTTATCTTTTTATAATGTCATGTGGTTTTAATATAAAATATAAAATTTGTATTTTTAGTAAATCAAATTGAAATTATAATATAGGAAACTTCATGTAAATTCGGATGGAACTCAGATTTACATATTTAAATTTGATTTAATTTAAGTTTAGACTTGAGTTTGTTTTAAGATTTAAAATTAATTTCTTGAGAAACCATATTGAAAATAACTCGTTATCATTCTTATTTTTTATTAAAATTTAAACAGGAAGTATTATTGAAGTATATCAAATAATAATTCTTATTTAATTTAAGAACCCCAATTTTTTTTTAAAGTTTAAAAATAATTAACAAACAATAGCAAAGCTATGTCCACGTAACAATGAGTTCACCATAAGAAGAATAACGACCAACGTACCATCTTAAAACAAATCAAAAGTTAAGGAAATAATTTAATAGAAGGCATTACATATTCCATCTAGTCTTCATGCTAATGGATAACGTCAGATGATTAGAATTAGCTATCATAATGGCTTGGATCCAATTGACAATTTCATCAGCTAAAAGGTACTTATGAATCTCTTCATTCTTGTAAATTCTCATGTTTTTTCCTTCCATATAGAATAGATAGAAATTGTAAAGGCAATTTTGTACAAGGGGGCATCATTTAACCTTAGCTGGATAGTCGGATGATCCAATTGAGCAATGAATTCCAATCGTAATTTGAGAAAGCATCAGGCAACAAATGTAAAATTTTGGGCAAATAATATAAAATGGCCTCTGTGTTATAGTTGACTATTCAAATTAGCCCCTATATTTTTAATTCGTTCAATCTAGCCCCTGTGTTTTGTAATTTC
>JANKOE010000006.1:68082209-68094486 GCA_026284465.1 Erythroxylum citrifolium | reverse complement strand
TAATTTCCTCTCCTCTTTCTTGACCTTCATCAAACATAAAATCCTAATTTAACAAAAGGAATCAATGCTGAAATTTTAAAAGAATGGAAAACATGCATAAAAACCTACCTAACTTAGCCTATGCCATTCCGAAATTATAACCATCAACACCTATCTCAATTTTATCAATTATTTTCGAAAATCTCATGCCTTAAAGAGATCCACCAATGCTGATTTTTTTCAACCTCCATAAACCCTCTTCTTTCCCTTTTCCTTCCATACCTCACTTCACCTTCATAATCATAATAATCTCAATTTAACATCAAATACCAATGCTGGAATTTTGTAGGAATGGAAACACTTGAAATTCAACCTACCTTACCATTACCCATACTTAAACTAAACTATTTCCATCAAGACTCATCTAACATTCCATAAAGTTCACATGTTCTTACCTTAGAAATTGAAACCGCGAAAATCAGATTTTTGCTTTTACTCTTAACGAAATTCTTAAACCTTCCTTTCTAAGCAAGATCATGAATTAACCTTCCCTTTCCTTCATATTCAGTCTTCAAACCATCATGTTTAAGCAAAAGGCAAAACTCTCACAATAAAACCCTAATTAACATAAGAGAACAAAGCTGGAAAATTTCAAAGCATGAAAACATTTGACTTAAACCCTACGTAATCTCACTTATACCTTTCCTATACCTTAACAACCATAATCCCTCTCAAACCTAGTCACAATTTTCGAAAAAAACCCACCTTAAATACACCAACAACAAGCTGATTTTTCTCTTTTTATTTTTAAAATTCTTCTTCTTTCTTTTTCCTTCACACAATCATTCTTCAACCATCATTTGTAACCAAGAAAGGACCACCCTAACAAAAACACCAAGGATTGCCGAAAACCCTATCCCACAAAAATCGGATTTTGCTTCCATGAAATCAGAATTTTCTTATTCCCTCTCAAAGCATTCTTCCACTCACCATTGTTAAACAAGAAAAGCAAAACTTTAAAATAAACCATGCTGGAAAATTGAAGAACAAGGGAAAACATGAAATTGCTTCCATAAAACCTTACCCATAATTTATCTCATCCATTAGCATCATAACCTATCTAAATAGCCAACAATTTTCGAAATTCCTCCTACCTATAGGAAACCCATGAAAATCAGATTTTGTTTCCATGAAAACGTGACCTTCATCAACACATAACAATGCCAACCTTACATGAATAGCTATTAGAAACCAAAGCCATCAAGATTTATCAAAGAAAATTCGAAATCCCTACCTTAAGGTGAAACCCACGAACTCCTCTTCTCTTCCTTGCAAAACCTTCTCTTCTTCTTCTTCTTCTTCTTCTTCTTCTCCTAGCTTGGTCGAAACCTCACCCCTTCTCTTCTCTTCTTAGGCCGAAACCCATCTCTCTTTCTCTTCTTCTTGAAATTTCGAATGCTTCTCTCTTTTCCTTAGCTAGTGTCGTGAGAGTTCTAGAAAGAACTTAAGAAACCAGCTTAAAACCTAAGCTAAACGACCACACTTAATAGTTAGGACAACTTGATTTTAAACTTTTAAAAACCTAAGGCAATTCGTCCACCTCATCATTCATTCACCCAACTCACTTCATTTTACTTCTTTCCTCCTAAAAACGACAATGCCATTTGCTTCTCTTCTAATTTGTTTCCTTCTTTCTCTAATTGCACATAATATGGACCCAAGCCCAAATGCCATCTTTTAATTTAACTACTATGTAAGACCTTAGCCCATGCACTTCTTTTACTCTTTTTATTGTAACCTAATAGACCTAGCCCAATTCCTACTTTCCCTCCTAATTTCCTTCCCAAATTTTCATTTTCCCTTCTTCCCACTTGAATTTTCGTGGGCTCCCACTTAAAAACCATTTAAAAGCCCAATTGCTTTCTTTCTTTTTCATTTAATTCACCTAAAAAAACCTAAAAGCCCACTTGCTTAACCTTTCTTCTTCATTTAATAGTATACTAATTACAAGGCCCATTTTTATAAACCTTAAGCCTTAAGCACATTTATAATCTTCCTATTTATCCCTTATACCAACTTATTCTTTTTAAATTCTAATAACTCATAAAACTCTCAATTCATATAATTCTTTTCATACTAACAATGCATCACAAAATAATAATTTCTCAACAAATCCAATTTCACTAAATCCCTTCATTTACTAATCATAACTTACACAATAAAATCCTCAATTTATTCCAACCAATTTTCAAATATCAAATTAAAACCTCAAAATAAAATTAGACATGCTTAATACGAATCGGGGCCCAACAAGATGGACCAAACAATTGCCAAGAAAGTGACATCTATACGATCACCATTGTCCGATAATGCGGAGTTCAAACAATTAGCCTTAAACCATTAAAAGAAAATAGTTGAATCTGAACAGTTACTAACAAGTGGAAGAAACTTTCTCCAAAACTCCTTCACTTTTGGACAATCAACGAAAAGATGAAAAATTGTTTCAGACCCTATACCACATCGTTTGCACCCCTCAGTGGGAGACAAATCGAGATGAAAACACCATTGCTGAGTATGAACCCTCTTATGCCAAATCAGCCAACACAAAAGTCTAACCTTCTCGGGACCACACACATGCCAAATCCACTTCCACTATTCTTGGTCTTCATCTTCATCTGTTAAAGCTAGCCACCGAAAACCAGATTTTACTATTTACCGACCATAAGAAGTAGGGCCCCAAATGAGTTTATCTTCTCCCACGAATGTAATAGGTTGACGGATTCGAGGAAACTCATTATGAATTGCATTAGGAATATTTGTACGAAGATTACGAAAATTCTAGGCACCAGTATCATCTAATATATCAGATATCATCATGTCCCAATCTTCCTCCTCAACCAGATTCAACCGATTAATCAAAGGCCCTTGACCCAACCAATTATCATGCCAAATAGACACTGAAAATCCACGACCAATTCTGTACTTGTAACCGTTTCTGAATTCATCTCAGACTTTAATGATGTCTAGCCAAACCTTTGAGCAATTTGACTTATTTTTCCACTCAAGAAAGGTCTGCCCTTTACCATAAACCCAGTTCTTATTTGGTCGTTCGTGAGCTGTCCAAATTAACTTCCCAAGAAGTGCAGTATTCATCAATCGACTCTGTCGAAGACCCAATCCACCTGAAGATTTCGGTTTAGTCACTTTATCCCAAGAGATTAAGTGAATCCCTCTTCGGCTATCAGTGCTGTTCCAAACAAACTTTTTATTACTCAGTCTATTTTGCTGCAAACATGGCTCGGAAGCCAAGCAACTTGCATCAGATAATTGGACATCGCATTAAGAGTTGATTTTGCCAAAGTTGCTCGCCCTGCCATATTCAACAAGCTAGCCTTCCACCCAGATAATTTTGTAGTCATTCTCGTCACCAAGTCATTGAAGCTATTGCTTCTCATCTTCCCATCACCGAGATCAAATCCAAGTTATTTGCCAAAGGGTAGCAGTGGCTTTAATGCCCAAAATACTCTCCACCTGATCCTTTGTGGCTCGAGTAACACCATTAGAAAAATAAACTTTTGATTTTTTCACATTAATCTTCATGCCTGAGGCAGCACTAAACTTGAGTAAAACATAATTAATTCGTTGAGCTTGGGAGCTGGTTGCTTTCGCACAGAGGATAACATCATCCGGGAAGAACATGTGAGAGATTTTGACTCCCCCACGACAGCAAGCTACTGGAGCCCAAATATTGTCTCCAACTTGTTGGTTTATCATTGCCCCAAGTTTCTCCATACACAAGACAAAAAGATAGGGGGACAAGGGATCTCCTTGTCGAAGTCCTCTCTGTGGGCAAAAACTTGGGAGACGCTCGCCATTCCAAAGAATAGAAAGGGAAGTCTTCCTAATGCAATTTATAATAAGTGAAACAACTGTAGTTGGAAAGCCAAAATCAACTAATGTACCTTTTAAAAAATTCCAGTTAATCCGATCATAGGCCTTTTCAAGATGAATTTTAATTAACATTGACCCAACCTTGCTTTTAGACCGCCTCATAGAAAACATCATTTCCCTGGCCATCAAAATGTTATCAATAATGCTTCTACCTAGAATGAAGTTGCTATAAAAAGGGTGGACAATAGCATTTAAAAACGGTCTCAGCCTGTTAACAATGACCTTTGTCACCAATTTATACGTAACATTACACAGACTGATTGGCCGGAACTTCTTGACAGAATCTAGTGAAACCTCTTTAGGAATTAAGGCAATCAGTGTGTCTGCTGAGATACCATCAATTTCACCAGTGAGAAAAGCTTTTTGAATCATGGATACAATAGAACCACCCACCGTATCCCAAAGTTGTTTGAAGAATATAGGTTGAAAGCCATCAGGGCCTAGAGATTTATAACTTCCCATTGAACTAAGAGCATTCCAAACCTCCTCAGGCTGAACTGGTTTGGACAGAGAGTCAATGGTAGTCGTACTCAAAGTTAAGTGATTCTGACTTATTCTACTCTCGCCATTCCCTTCAGAGTTGGCAAATAAATCTTTGAAATAAGAAAAAACCTCATTTTTAATATCTCCAGGGTCAGCACACCAATCATCAGAACCAGTCAATTTTAACTTCTCAATTTTGTTCCTTTTCCGGCGCACCACGGTTGTGGCATGAAAAAACCTAGTGTTTTTGTCACCAAATAGGAGATTTTGCTCTTTACTTTTTTGAAACCAAAGAACTTCTTCTTGGGCAAGAACTTGGTTATATTCGAAAGAAAGCCACTTCTCAAGATCTCGCAAATTAGAAGAATCAGAATGTTGAAGTCTTTGTTGGACACTATCCAGTCCAGCTTTAAGGTGTCGTTTCCTGTGAAAAATATTACCAAAGATATTTTTATTAAAATTAATGCAAGCTTTCTCAGTCCTCTCGAGAGCTTCGTGTGGAGGAATATTAAGGTCCCAAGTGTTCTTAATCAGCTGATGAAAACTATGATCCATCAGCCAGGCTGCTTCAAATCTAAAAGGCCTCAAACCTCTCGTTCGTCTAATGTGATCAAGACCACCCAACTGAGCAAGAATACAATTATGGTCGGAGTAAATCCGAGGGAGATGGGAGATTACAGCTTCAGGGAACAAGATTCTCCAATCTACAGTAGCAACTGCGCGATCAAGGCGCTCAGCAATTCGAGGGGAAGAACGTCGAACCCAAGTAAACTTTTGATCCACAAAGCCAAGATCAACTAGGTTACATCCTTGAAGATGTTCACTAAATTTGGTAGCTCTGTTCACATAAAAACAGCCACCATGTTTCTCTTCCCTACTAAGAACATCATTGAAATCACCAATGACTAGCCAAGGAAGGTGTCTACCTGCAAACGTCCCCTGTAAATCGTCCCACATTTGGTCTCGGAGGCTTGGAGCTGTGCTAGCATAGACTGCCGACAAGATCCAGGAATTCCCATCAGCCATGACAACATTTCCAGAGACCATGATACTGTGATATCTGTAAAGCTGCAACAACTAGTTTTCCAAAGGACCCAAATACCTTCAGAGCGACCGTTCGGATCTCAAATAGCAAAGCCATCAAACCCCATTTTTTGCCAATGCTTCTTTTGATTTGTGAAAGAAACTTTAGTTTCAACTAAAATAACGACATCTGCTCTATTAGCTTTTATGAATTCTCGAGCATGACGCAGAGCAACTCTATTACCAACACCCCTAATATTCCACATTAAGATATTAAAATTAATCATTAATTGATGAGAAACAAGAGGAGCAGAGAACAATTAATCAGCTATGACTATATGGGTCTGCTCATCCAAAACATTAACTTCTATAGAGTTCTCCTCAATCTCTAGAGCGAGATTGACATCATGCAACTAATTATTAACAGTGTTGGATTCCAACGTCCCCTCTGTATACATTATGTAGTCCGTAGCGTTTTGATTTTTTAATCTTTTGGCATTAGGCTTCTTATTTTTCTTTTTAACTTGCAGTGGTCCCTGACGTCGAGAGTGACGTTTAATAACTGCATCATAACTTGATAATGTAAGTCTTCGAAATTAGACCCAAAAAAAAAGAGTAAATTGAGTGTAAAAGAGGGCACACCTTCTTTTTAATTTGACTAATAATTTTTATAATTTAATATTTTGAAAATAAATACTCTAAACAAATTTAATAAATTTAATATAATTTGATTAAAATTAAATTTTAACTTAATATATTTTAAAGTCGTATTAATTGTAATATTGTTTGAAATTAATAAATTAAATTAATTTTAAAATTTAAGATAAAATTTTTAATTTAAACAAATCCAAACAAAACGATTGTCATTAGGAACGGTAATATCAAAAAACTGTGCCAGTTTGTCCAGGCCCAAATATCTAATCATCATCCGTTCATCGTCCTCGACTTTTTGTTAGCTGCTCTCTCTTCCCTTCTTTCGTATTACCAAATGAGGGTCGAGGTTAGCACGCACATAAATAAAGACCATAGCCACATAAATGAAAACGTGTTCCTATGATTATATTTAAGATGAAGTTTTCATAATGTCTTTAATTAAATAAATATCAAAGTTACACAACCAATAAATCAACTGGCCTACTCAATTAGGGAATTATTAACAATAGAGTAAAATTTAAGGTTAAAAATTATTTCAACTTCGAATTTCAAACTGTTACGGTCTAATTGTCCTACATTGGTAATAAAAGAGACCGATGTCAAGTTTATACGCTTATGAGCTCTTCTACCCTTCAAGTTAACTTTTGAGGTTGGTTCTACCATAAGATCTGTAACAATTGGTATCAAAGCTAACACCACTCCTTCAAGTTCTCATGTCACGCCACAGGTGGTAACGTCGGCATTGCAATGTTCGTCCGGGGCTAGAAAAGGTCTAGCGCACGGCCAACTTATGGGTACGTGGGTGGTGACGCCGATATAGCAGTGTTTGCCTGAAGTTAGAAAAGGTCTAGTACACAGCCAACCTACCGGCACCTGAGCTGCGAAACGTGGTGGGATGTTACGGTATAATTGTCTCACATTGATAATAAAAGAGATTGATGTGAAGATTATAGACTTACGAGTTCTCCTACCCTTCAAGCTAGCTTTTGGAGTTGATTCTCCCATAAGACCTGTAACACAAACAATTATATTTTATCTTTATAAATATATTTGTATTTTATTTAAAAAATTGAATTTCAAATTAAGTCATCAAATTTAATTTAAAATTTAAAATAAAAAATTATTTTAACTTAAATTCTAATTAATTAGAAACAATTCTATTAATTTCAATTTAGGTATACTTGTTTTTGTCGTGCTAATTGTTAGTCCTGATTTTTGTAATAAAATAAATATGAGTTATTTAACATTAAATTATAAAAGTTATTTAATGATAAGTTCATTCCAATTTTCAAGTCAAAATTGAGATATCTTTTTATAAAATTCTTTAGTGCTCAAAACTGAGCCTATCACCTTAGAGTGATATGCCTAGTACAAGTCAAGTTTGAGAAAATTTACACAATTGATTCCCATCAACATGCCTATAAAATGGACCATCCCTTACACTACTACGTGCATTCGAAATATCTTACAAGTACTCGAAAAAGGCCATGAACACTCAACCCCTCCTAATGCTTCTTCCATTACTACTCCTTCTGCTTATCAAACCCTCTCATGGAGCCGGAGGCATAGCCATCTACTGGGGCCAGAACGGAAATGAAGGAACTCTAACCCAAACCTGTGCCACCGGAAGATATGCTTACGTGAACATAGCATTTCTCGTTACGTTTGGCAATGGCCGAACACCAGCACTCAACCTCGCCGGACACTGCAACCCTGCTTCCCGTGGCTGTACTTCAGTCAGCAGTGGAATCACGAGCTGCCAAAGCCGTGGAGTTAAGGTCATGCTCTCCCTCGGAGGCGGCGCCGGAAACTACGGGCTGGCTTCAAGAGATGATGCCAAAAACGTTGCTGATTACTTATGGAACAACTTCTTAGGTGGACAATCTTCATCTCGTCCTTTAGGTAGTGCTGTGTTAGATGGTATAGATTTTGATATCGAGCAAGGGTCGGGTCAGTATTATGACGATCTTGCTCGTTTCTTGTCTGCTTATAGTGGACGAGGAAGGAAAGTGTACCTGACAGCAGCTCCTCAGTGTCCGTACCCTGATAGTTTCATGGGGGCTGCTTTGAACACAGGTCTGTTTGACTATGTATGGGTTCAGTTCTATAACAACCCTCCATGTCAATACTCCGGCAACGTTAATAACATCATAAGTTCATGGAACCGGTGGACTAGTTCGGTGAAAGCAGGGAAGATATTTTTGGGATTACCGGCGGCTCGTCAGGCAGCCGGAAGCGGCTATATCCCACCGAACGTGTTGACTTCTCAAATCTTGCCGGTGATAAAGAGTTCAGCCAAGTATGGGGGTGTTATGCTTTGGTCAAAGTACTATGATGATAAGAATGGTTATAGTTCCGCCATTAAAGCAAGCGTCTGAGAACTTGGGACTAGTTCGTATAGTTAATGATAAAGCTCCCAGTTGAGAGCTACCTCTAGAGGAGGAAATGAAATCGAGCTATCGCTCACTAATAAATAATAATGCTTTTGTATTTCCGTTTCCATCAATAATAACTCGTACTTACCTTTTAAATAATTTATTAAATATATCATAATTTTTTATTTTATAATACTACATATTACTATTTATAGAATATACATATATATTGTATTATAATATTAATAATGATACTTAAATATTAATAATGACAAGAGTTAATACTTAAATCGGTAGATTCAGAACAATTTTTTAGACATATTATAAAATCTTTAAGTCTAGTAAAACGTCAGTCTAAGTAGGGATTTAGTATGATAATTTCTAAATACAAAAATGGATGGAATGTCCAAAGTTTTAATAATTATAGAGACATCAAATTACTTATTCATATCACGAAATTACAAGAAAACTCGACTGAGAATAGAATGAGGAAAGATGTTTCTATCTTAGAAAACCAATTTAGCTTCATGCCAAAAGGCCTACGACAGAAGTGTTACATCTCCTTACAAGGCTAATGGAGTTTTATAGGAAAAGACAACATAACTTACACATAGTTTTTACTAACTTAGAGAAGGCGTATGATAAAGTTATAAGGAAAATTATGTGGAATTGTTTAAAAGTCAAGGATATTCCTGTGACATATCCAACTTATCTGAGATATATATGAAAGTGTAAAAACTAGAGTAAGAACGATATAAGTAGATACAAAGCATTTTTCTATAGATATTGAGCTACACCAATAATTCTCCTTAATGTATGTTATTTGCTGATGACATTATTTTAATAGATAAGACAAAAGAGGGAGCCAATGTCAAGCTTGAATTTTGGAGAGATATATTAGAGTTGAAGGACTTTAGATTGAGTAAGAGTAAGAGTGAGTACATGTAGTGTAACTTTCCGAGACTGCAAGCGGGTACTAATGAGTAGGTAAACATTGATTCTTACGTTATATCACAAAAGAAGTGTTTTAAATATTTAGATTCTATCATTCACATTAATGGAGAGTTCGATAAACATAGTCTATCAGATCAGGTTTGAGTCACTTAAATGGCAAAATGCATCAGGAGTTCTATGTAATAAAAAGATACTACTTAAGGTTAAAGTTAAATTTTATCGTTTAACAATTAGGCCGGTCATGCTTTACAGAGCAAGATGTTAGCTCTTCAAATAAGTGCATAGTTATAAGTTAACGATGACAGATACGAGGGTATTCGAAATGATGAGTCACCTCGCTAGATGAGATAAGATAAGGGAAAAAATATTATACCCTTAATGGACACGGTAAGAAATTGTATCGGTCAATGCTCTTTATCGTACGATTAGCACTCTCTCTTTTTCCAAGTCTTCGACGACTTGTTGGTTTGAGCTTCATCGACTCCTAATGGCAGTCAGTAGTGTTTTGATTTTTGAATCTTAAAGATCATTGCAGTGAGTGGAACAACACTTAACACCCTTATAGTTGGTCTCTTTTGGCAAAAATACTTCTTGATTTAATCCGATTTGGAATTAGTAGACCAAGTTTAATTAAACAAATTCAGATGTAAACTTGATTATTTGGACCTAATCAAATTTGAATTTGAATTTTTTGTTTATCAAACTAATTATAAAAAATTAGGTCAAACTAACCCGGAGTCGCCGGATCAAACTTAGTCCATGCTAACCCTTGTATGCCTTCATCTTAAAAGTCCCACCAATGGTTAAAACAGATTGTGCGGAGGGTGTATATATAAATATTCCAAGATATTTTAGATGTGATATGTGTGAGGAACTATTATATGGAAAAACAACAGTAGGATATTGAATCACTGTTGCAGAGTTCACTGTCAAAACAAATAATACTTGTGCCAATACAACAGAAAGTATAAAATCCTGTTTGAATCCTAGTTACAAGCAAATTTCATCAGTCTCATAAATAGAATAACGCACAACAAATATAAAACCCCCATGAAGTATCTTGTTCACTGGCTGAAATTAACTAGACAAGTTCCCTTCTTTCAGGGTGTCTTAAACTTTTCGGACCTGAATATTGTGAGTAGATTGGAAACGCCAAATCGGTTGTCTGCCACTTCGAACAAGCGCTATCTCCTCTCCTTCCTTTACCATCCCCTGATACTGTAGGCGAAAACCCAGATTTCGTTATCATTCTGAACAACTATCAAGTGCGTGATGGCCTAACAATGAGTTGTCAAAACTTCTAGCAGCAAATAGTTGAAAGAAAAAATAACCATCTTGACCTTAATAACTTCAGGCCAATAGAGACCAATATGGTTGTTTAAGAAAACTTTCAATTTTTTCTTCCCAACACATTCACGAAGGAATAATCAATTGATGTCGTACACTTTAGTTGATTGGTTGCTTCCAGTCAGTCATTATGAGCATACATATCTACAACTCAGATTGGTGGTCCACTAGCTAGGGATAGGAATCCTATTCTGTAGTCGTCTTCTATGGAGAAATGCCCCTTAAGCTAAAGTTACTTTATGTTTGTTTCGCACAATTACCAAATCTGATGTTCACAGAGCAAATGATGTCCCATAGAAATTGCACATTCATTTCACCATGACTTGGCATAAAGAAAAATCACTGTATAAATTAGGTATCTTAATAAACCCAGCAATTACGCCAGATACCATTGTGCGTGTCCAGTGGATTCATGAAGGAACCACTTTTTTAAAAAAAATTATGTCAAACAAATTAGCCAATATGTACCTCCAGGAGGTATCTAATTGAAGAGATTTCTGAGAAGGCATCCAAGAAAATACTTACCTTGAGCAGTGATAAAGCATTTACAAAGGTTTCTTCAGCATCATCAGAAAACTGCATGTATATAGGACATACTCCCTGATACAGAGCTAGTCTTTGTTGTATCCTCTTCCTGAAAGTTCATCAACGTCATGCAAGTAAACAAAGTCCGAAATCACTGAATCAAACTCTCATATGAACTACAACTAAACAGCACAGTATCCATAATGTGTAAACACAAATTGACTAGTCAGTGTAAACAAATTTATGTCCCTAAATTAACCAGCAGTTGCATAAGAAATACGCTGAACTAAAATAAGTTTCTTAGGACTGTAGGAGGGGCACTGTCCATTGTTCCTTCACTAAACAGAGAAAACCATAAGAACTGACTAGTGAAATTTGAAGATTTTAAGGCCATAGAGAACTCACTCATTTGTGAAGGCAAATATAGTGCCTTCCGGTCGATAATGGCTGAGTAATATGGCCATGAAACCAGTTCTGGTGAAAACAATAATTGATGTTCCAAGAGTGTTTGACATCATTGTTGCATGGTATGCAAACATCTCGCTTGTGTGGTTCTAGGAAAAAGAAAGAAGAATTTTGTAAGTTGTGACTGATAAGCAGATGAAGGAGAAAAGGACAGGAAATAGAGAACACCTTAAAGGCTTGACCAAGATTAGGTGGCATTTGACCACCAACTATGGTTGCTTCTGTTCTTAATGAGACTGTATGCATAACTTTCACAGCCTTCAACGGGAATCTAGAGGGAGCAAAATCACCTCGTTAAGTTTACGAGCAAACACATATATGTAACACCAATATGATGCCAACTTACTTTCCATGAGCAGTCTCTCCAGAAAGCATGACAGCATCTGCACCCTCACGAACAGCTATAGCAATGTCTGACACTTCTGCCCTGGTTGGAGTTGGATGAACAATCATGCTTTCCAACATATTTGTAGCCACAATAACAGCCTTTCCCATGCTCCTGCACAGCCTGATTATCTCTT
>JANKOE010000006.1:68068717-68082080 GCA_026284465.1 Erythroxylum citrifolium | reverse complement strand
GTAAACACAAATTGACTAATCAGTCTGAACAAATTTATATCCCTAAATTAACCAGCAGTTGCATAAAGATATACACTAAACTAAAATAAGTTTCTTCGGACTGTAGGAGGGTCCGAAGAAATGGACAGGAACTAGAGAACACCTTAAAGGCTTGACCAAGATTAGGTCGCATTTGACCACCCACTATGGTTGCTTCTCTTCTTAATGAGACTTTATGCATAACAATCATGCTTTCCACCATATTTGTAGCCACAATAACATCCTGTCCCATGCTCCTGCACAGCCTGATTATCTCTTCCTAACATTTAAAATAAGAAACAAGTCAATCCAAGTCAATTATCTATGGATGATATTTAAGAAAATTATTACTTCGCAAATAGTTCTTCAATTCATGAACCACTTGGGCATCTTTCACAAATGAAACAGCATAGAAGTCAACTTTGTTGTCCACTCCAAATTTTATATCATCCCAGTCCTTCTCTGCAGCAAAAGAAATTAACATCTACGCCAATTAGCCAGAAAATGCCAAAGGAAAAGAGAATAAGAGCTTAACGCAAGTGTATCCATGGTCCAACCAGTGATCGAAGGCAATGTTGCACTTTTTCCTCGAACATTTAGATGGCGTCTAGATTTCAGTTCTCCTCCATCTACAACCTCACATTTCACTGAATCTTCAGTCTTGGACTTCACCAGCAAGGACATCATACCACCTACAACATAAATCAAAATTCATCAATTCATATAAAACACAACAAGACCTCTTTCCTGTACTGAAAGTTTGTTTGAGTATAGATAAAGATGTATAATTAAATGATTTGGTTGATAAGTATAGCTATTTCTTAACCAATACATTTCATATCAGCAATTAAACTTTGATTGAAAAGGAAAAATCAGGTCATCGTACCATCAACAAGAAGCATATCACCCACTTCTACATCATTAATGAAATCATCGTAGTTAACACTAACACAATCAGCAGTCCCAACCCCTCTACGAATTGTAAAAGTGAATTCCTGTCCAGGTGATAATGTGATTGGTTGCGGCAAGTCTCCACTCCTAACTTCAGGACCCTGACAACATAAACAATCCATGTAACCAAGACAACAAAAAACATAGCAGAAGTAAGAGACTTTTGTAGCTAGTTGTGCTTCATATAAAGCCTTATATAAATTTTCATTATTTTTCCCCTCTAGGTGCAACTTTATGGCAACAGACGTAAGCCAAGTCCCTGAAAATGTGCCGCATAACCATATCTGTGATTGATGAGAACTGAACGTACCTTGGTGTCAAGCATGATAGCAATAACGTTGTCCTTGGACTGAGCATTATATTCTTTAACCAAGTCAATAACTTTTTGATGCGATGCATGGTCTCCATGAGACATATTCAGGCGAGCAACATTCATTCCAGCCTCAGCCAGCTTCCATATCATCTCCCTTGTATTGGTCGAAGGACCAATGGTGCACACAATCTTAGTCTTACGTCTAACTGTAGGCTTCGACCACATACCCATGGACGTGTCATCCCGAACTTGCTCTCTCTAACATAACAATAAATAAACAAAAAAAATTTAAACAACCAACTCTCCATAAGTTACAATTATGCCTTTCACCATTTACCATTCTCATATCGGAAAGTCTCAGTACTAGAGTAAAATGTAGTACAGCAAACAAGTAACCACTTAACATCCATTAACAAATTCTCTTGCTTAACCAAATAAATCCAAAAACTGCTACGAAAATAAAGCAGTTTACTCATTTGGTTACTAAACGAATGACATAAGAGCAAACTCAACATCCAAAATTAAGAGAATCAAGCAGTAGAAATCACCACCAACCTTCGGTACATCTTCGGGAGTGACAGGGATGACTTCCGGCTCGGCACGAGTCGAGCTCTTAGCCACCACAATGTGAGAGCTTCTACGTGCAGTAGAGAAGCTCTTGCTTTTCTTCTCCTTCGTCGTCTTCTGTACCTCCACCAGCACATTCGACACAAAGCTTGAAGCTTTAAGCTTATCGGTTCTCTCAAGCCCAGAGCTGGAACCAAGCACTGAGCCGTGAATGGATCTGGTAGCCACCACTTGAGCCATTGGAGAAGGTTTGTTTGATCAGATAGAAGAAGAAAGGAACTTCCTTTTTATTTTTTGAGAAAAAGAAAGGAACTTCCTTTTTAATGGCTTAAATTGAAGGAGACTGAGGAAGAACAACGGAGGCTTTAGCCAAGTTATAGAGATCGCCGCCAATTTGGCGGAAATTGCAAGAGTCTCGCTTTGTTCTTATCGAAGAAATGGGACGTTTTCTGCTTTTGGTTGTTTTAGTTCAAAAACAGCTGGAGGTTTGGCATTATCAATTGATAGTGTTCTTCAAACTGTGTCGTTTCGCCACACCTTAAAACGAGGTCGTTCTAATAAACTGTGATTTTGCTGGGCTGACATCTAGTAGGAAACTGGGCTGCAGGCTTTTGGATTCACAGGGCCCATGGAATCAAGATTCCTCCAGTTAGACAACGCCACGTCATGAATTCTGTGAAGGATTATGGTGTTGAGCAGTTGGCAATCTTTTCCCACTTCATTCAAATATCATTTGCAAGAGCCCGGGAAATTATTTAATCAAATTCTCGCCTCCGTAACCGTCTAGACTCTAGAATCTCCGAATTGCTCTCTCTCTCTCTCTCTTTCTGCCTTCTTCTCCGAAACTCTTCATAGGAGGTGAGATGTCGATGAAACGGATACGCAAGGTGTTTCTATGATCTGCTCCGGACTTAAACATCTCCGGCGAGAATGAGGCCAGGAGTCGGATCTGCTACCACAAAGGAGACCAGTGTCGAGGTATGTGCCGATTACCGATCTCTGTAAGGATCTGTTTGCTTTATGCAAAAAATAGGTTAAAAACTCTGGCGAAGCCAGAAATTGTTTTTTTTTTATGATAGCCGATGATAGATTAAATTTTTTAGGCGCGATGTAAGGAATTGAGATAAGTATTTAAGCAAGAATGTAAATGGAACACCGTGTCCAAGGATTTGATACCAGTAAATGGATTAATCAGTACTTCAACATGATCATAACTTAGTTTTGAATGATGATGTGTATTTTTCCATTAAAATACATGGCGTTTAGGTTTCCTAGTTTTAGTCGTAATGGTTTAGGTATTATCTGTTCATTCCTCATGTTCAACTGAAGGTTTGGTGTTTCTTACTATGCCAATCGAGCCTTCCTTAAATGATATTCCTCAACAGATGGGAGTGTCTTTCGGGTTTCAAGTCTGCGATTACATGTAGTCATAATCGAGTCGTTGTTTCACTTCTTGAAGTTCTGCAGAGTTTATCTATGTTCACTTTTCTGCTGGATCATGGCTACTGCTTCTGCTTTCCAGTTATCTGTTTATCCTACTGTTGTTAATAACATTTGTCATGTGAAATTTCAGTGAAACTTCCACCGTGAATGACTGGAAAATGACCCGACTGGTCCTGACTTTATTTCGGAATATTCTCGTCATTCAAGACATTTTCCTCTGCCGAAGGTTGCTCAATTTGTTGCTTCTTTTCAATATCACAGGTTCTTGAATTCCAAGGTGAGATACAGAGGCATCTTCAAATCTTGTGTTATACATTTTGTGATGCATATAATGACGGTATATTGTGCCCCTGATTTATTCCCTTTGCTTCGGTTTGATATTTTATTTACATTCTATTATCTTTCATTGCGTGTTGCTACCAATAACTCTTAAGAGCAATACCTTGAGAGATTATCTAGTTGTTAAGTAATGCAAGATATAATATGTTCTAGTTAAACTTGTGCATATGGTAAAAATTGGTAATCTGGCTGTTTCGATATTTAGTAGGATCTCTTGATTCTCTGGGATTTCATGCTCTCTTGCCTTTTCTTGTGATATTAGTACTTCAGACTAAAAAATAAACTTGATGACCTATACTTGGTTAATGATTGGTTTAGCTTCCATTAGCCACTAACTTGTGGTTTGACAGAGAGGATTTGTTTTACCCCCAAATGTTTAATAAGAAAATAAAATATATTTCATGCCTTGCATTTTTATTTAAACAGATATATCGCAAGAAGCTCATAATTACAAGTATCTGTCTGATGGGAGTTGTATTATGAAAATTATGGTAAATGTCTGCAGAGTTAAATACTCCCTACCCTGATATTCTCTTTTTGTTGATATTTCATACACACTTACCATTTGCAGAAGACGGAATCAGAATTTAAATCACATGTACTTCCATGCAGATTCGCTTTCTAGGTTTGGTACTTAAGTATTAACAGAAAACTCAAAGAAACCTAAAAAAGCTCATATCCTTCTTTATAAAATCTTTTATGAGCTGACCGATAAAGGAATGATCTCATCCCTCTTGAATCTCGTCAAAACTTTTGATACTCACAAACAGCCAAAAAGGTTCTTCCGTTGTTTCCGGGTTCTTTCTAATTTAGATATTCTGACACGCATCTTTCAGTCGGTTGTGGGACTTTGGTAACTCATAAATGGTTCTAAAATCTTTCTCCAGTCAGGAAAGAGCAAGCATGCTGTCAACTATAAGATTTTGCATGACATGATTGTTAACTTTGACATCCACCATTATGTTCTAGATTTGTGGCACTTAAAATATACCGACTTTTTCAGAAAAAACAACCAAAGTCTAAAATTAGTGATTATTAAATATAAGTCGTGCATTTGTAACGCAATACTCTTTTAAAATGTGTTTATAATTTAATCCGTGATGTATCATTTTTTTTTTAATTAGCGCAAGCATTTCTGCATTCTCAACACCAACCATAACTTGGGGCGAACAGTTAGGTCTGCATGTCAGTCCCAGCCTGTCATGCGGTTGGTAAAATTTTACTGAATTCTCAACACCAACCATCGAGGACGTAATGTGACCTTCTTAATGCATATTGCATTCTATTACTTTCTCTGAATAAATTGTTTGAAGATCAATGTATATAGATATTTCATTTTCTGTCTATGAATTCGCTTCCGTTCTTGTCAGTGTTCTTGATATATACCATGTATTAACATTCTTCTGGTAACGGATTGTATATGAAATCTTTTTGGCCCCCTGTTCAACACTAGATCCACTTAAGTTAACATTATTCGATTTAGACCTGGCTAAACTCTAAATCTTGCTAAAATGTCTCAACATTTTCTCCATACATTCCAGTTGACTTTGCAAGGATCAGTTGTTAGTCCTCATCTACGTAGCAAGTCTTTGCAAGATCATGTTGATGGGTTCCATCTTTTAGTAACCCTTAGAGGATGCCACGATAACATGTCTACAAATTGTTGATTCCAAGCCAGCCTTGGGTTCACATCGGATTGTTATAAATTAAGCCACAGTGACTTAAAGGTTAACAGGTTTCTAGGATTACATATTGCTTACACTAATCTTTATAACATTCCATTCCTACATTGCTCCGTATAAACACAACATAATTGTACAAATATGATAAATGAGTTCGACGAAATTTGTCGGTAGCTTGAATTTTTCAAATTACAAATCAATACCATTTGCATGAGAACATCAGATACATTTGAGTCTTTGGAAGTAGTTCTAGTTATTTCAGAAGTGTATGAAACATGGTGAGTTTCATTGCTTTCTATATTGTGTGTAAATGCAACTTTTTTTTTTTCGAACGGTGCTTAGATGCTAAATTAATGCTACCAAATATGAATTGTCGCATCATTATGATATTGATTTTCTCTGTTGGAAAAGATAAATGACTGGAGTCCTATATTCTTTTGGTGCCAGGTTCAAACACCATAAACGATGCAGCAATGTCATTACAAATTCACTAGAAGCTGATATTTCTTTCACAGCTGCCTAAGTTCCGACTTGGGCTAACTTTTCTGCGTAAGAAGTCTGAAACTCACGTGCAGTTGAAAGCCGTGGAAACGAGAGACTTTCTTGTCTGCCCAAGTTTCTCTTGCACTTCATTTTCATCTTAGTGGTGAATATACGAATAATCCATCAAGCTTATTGTTAACGGATTCGTCTTGTAGTCAGGAAAGCGAGGAAGCTATTTTTCCACCAGCAAAAGAGAGAAGTCACAGAAATATTCAACAAGCCCATGTCAACTGATGACAATTCTAGTGGAGTTGATGTTGCAGGAAGGTATATTCTCTTTAACCTGACTTTGTTCCACAATGAATTCCTTCCACTTTGGTGGTGAAAAATAATATAAACACAGTTATAATCGTCTATTTTTATCTAGCAGTGGAGGCGCCCATTCCATTTTATCGCTTCTGTCCAAACTGCTTTAAATTTTGACGGGACATCAAGAAGTTTGAAGGCCATAGGCCTGCGCTTTAGTGATTTTTAAAAAAAAAAAGCAAAATATTAGGAATTGTACAATGACAAGTGACAACAACTAGACGGTCCGACACGCCGGAACTTATCGCCTAAATTTCATCGAGAGCACATCTAAAGCAACAAAATTAACTATGGCGTAGGGGAACTATTATTATGTTTTCCTTAACTAAAATTTAAAATTTCTACTCTCCTCTTATCTCATCCTACGGTTACAACAACTTGATTAAAAACTCGCTTAGTTTTATTATTATTTTAGAATTTTTTTGCTATTCAAATTTTATATAAAGGTGTCTTGTGTTAAGATTTTATATTAAACTTATTTAAAAATATTTAAAACCGGAAGCTATTTTTAAAACAATCAAGTAATTGCAAATTAGTAGAAATATATTTTTAAACACTTCACTTTGCTTCTGTTTTAAATATGTTGATTATTCTTTTTCATTTTAGTTGTTATTGATGATGATTTAATTCAAAATTTTAATTTAATCTTCACAAAAAAATTATTATCAAACATGTATCTGTAACGTATGACTTTTTTAAAAAACAAACTAAAACATATATTTTCAAATAAATAAATAAGATCATTTATAGGTTTTTAATCAAACATTTTTTCTTCATTGGATTTTAAAATAAAAAGCATTAATATAGTTTGTTTTTCAAATTAACAAATTGGAACATTCATGTGATATCTATTTTTAGTTTAAACTTGTTAAATCATCAAAATAATTTTACTTTTATGTAAACTTGATTTTTTTGCTCGTTAGAAAATAATATTACAGATTAGCAAATAAAAATATTATATTTGGTTCATTATTGTTTTTATTTTGTTGTCATTATTGTCATTATTTTGTTGTCATTATTGTGCTATTCGTTTCTATAATTTATAAAAAAATCTCATCAAATATTAATATGTAACTTTAAGTTATAATTTAAAACATATAATCTTAAATAAATAAATTAGAGCAAATGTCATTTCTTATTAATAGATTAATTAATTATCTGAGTATGATCTATTTTGTTAATAATGAAATTGACTTATGCTTATTAAAAAAAGATTTTACTTTGTTGACATTCAAAAATTATAGATAAAAAAATGAATCAAAGGAAAGTTGAAAAAAAATTAATAAAAAATTTTCTAAATAAGATTTTGAATAAAAAAATCAATAATAAAATATAAATTAAAAACCAAATATGGTTTTCCGACTTACCAAATAGGAATTTTCTTGCGACTTTTCTTTTTTGTTAAAACTTATTTAATTATAAAAATCAAGTTGCCTTCAGTATTGTTTTTAATTTTGTTGCTAATATTGTGCTTTCCAATTTTAAATTTTTCATTTATTTTTTTTACATATGAATTTTTATAATTCTTTAAAAGAATTTTTAAAACATGAATATGTAACTTTAAGTTATAATTCTTTTTTAAAAAGAACAAAACATATATTCTAAAATAAATAAATTAGAACAAATCTTACTTTTTATTGATTTAAGAGTCAAATAATTAAATTAGAATGACTCTTACTTTTTACTAATAGATTAATTAAATATCTATTTTAGCCAATCATGAAATTAAATTATATTTATAAAGAATAAAAGGCTGTAAGACTATAGCTTTTTTATATTGATGAACCAAAAAAAATCAAACATAAAAGTTTGAAAATTCTAATATAATATTTCCGTTAAATTTTAAAAAGAAATCAATAAATTAAACACCATTAATATAGTTTGTTTTTCAAATTATCAAATATATGTTTTCAAATGATTTTCATTTGTAATTTAAACTTGTAAAAAACCATAAATATAATTTTCAATTTTCGTTTACTTTTACGTCAACTTGGTTTTGTTGCTAAGTAGATAATAATATTATATTATTTTACGTTACCAACAAAAATAATGCCCATTCTTAATCCATTGTTAATAAATATTATATCCCATTAAAATTATTTCATAAATTAAGGAACGTTCAAGAAATATTGTAAATTTATATAGCAATTTTTTAAATCCATAATAAGTTTCAAAACAAAAGTTGAAAACAAAATTTTGGCCAAACGCACATTGCTAGATTTGAAAAGGAAGAAAACAAAATGAGATCAAAAAAATGAATAATAAATAAGTTGTAAAAGTAAGATGTACTTATTAATTTTAGCAACATTTCAAATATTCTAAAACACTGCATTCTTCTATTCTTTGATAAATTTAAAATTGTTCACGCTTAAATATTTTGTATTTTATATTTATTAATATTGATAAAGAAATTATAAAACTATTAATATTATTAATATTAAATAATTACTCCTGTCTAGTTTACAACGAATGAAGAATATGATTAAAAAAATAAAAACATTATTTTCTACTTCTAAATTAGTAAGACAAGAAATCAAAAAATATTGTAAACAAAATAAAAAAAAGTAGCAAATCAAACCACAAAGTTTGGTACTCCTTATAGGCCCAATCAAGTCTTCCACTATTTATCATTTATTGAAGAAAAAAAGTAAGCTATAAAAAGTTATTTCAAAACTCAATGCACAATAAAGTTAATTTTCTGTAGGTAGTATCACTTGAAACTTTGTTGTTCGTGTTCGAAACTTTGAATGAATGAACTGGACTTGAAAATGTTGACTCAATGTGTAGTGTTCTTGATTAAAGAATCACAATGTGATGGTGCCAGTTTTAGAAAACTCACCTGAAACCGTGTATTTCGGAATTGATCGATAGTGTGACAAAGGAACATCTTTGAAAAGTGCTCTAGTGCAGCAACTTTTCAGTTAGGTGACCACATAAGTTTTAGTACTAATGAAGTTTTTTATCGACTTTGCACTTGTGCAGACAAACCAAGTAAAGCGATCCACTAAGGTTCATGAGAATTACTTATCGACGCGTATGTTGCCTGATGAAAAGAAAAGAGATAGCAGCACCAACTAATGGCTTGAGGCATACTAAATTAAAGACTGCTACGGGATTACAAATACAAGACTAAAGTAATTATAAGAACAAGTGCTACAATTGAGCTAGAGATTGTATTTTGTTTTAAGAGACAAATCTCATTGATGGTTTTTATTAATGTTGATTTACTGTATATACTTTTAAGAAGCCATTTAAAAGCAATGTTTAAGTTCAAAAGTCTAGAGTTATATAAATACCTAAAACTTTGTCATTATTGGTTGCTTAACCTCGAAGTGAAATTACTCTTCACCAAGCAAAATTTAAGTTATGAACATAGGTCGAAAAATATCAAGAAAGTCGAATGATTATATGATATAATAGACCTATCACAATACAATTGAATATCAACAATTTAATACAAGCACTTTATCAAAGTTTAAAAGTATAGAAATGTTTAAACACTTAAAACTTGTCATGGCTTGTTCAGCATTGAAATAGGGGCATCGTAGCAATTACTCTTCACTAACCAAAAGTTCTGTTGGGCTTTTTCTTGACTCACTAAAAAGGAAGATTAAACTCAAATTCTCGAGTAATTTGAGAAATGGAAATATTTTAAAAAGGACCTAACTAGTAGTTGCCAACTCGGGAATATCAAACTAATATTAATGAGTGTCTTAAAAAAAAACTATAAACCGTATATAGTAGACATATCACGAGACAATTCTAACAATTTAATACTCAAACTTTAACAAATATTTTAACCATTAACCTCCCAAACATTTCGATTCATTATTCCAGCCCCAAATGCATTTATATTAAACTAGATTACTATCTGCTCAAAGATACGATTCGGCCATGATTGTTCGTTTCATAAATCTGGACATTGGGAAGGCTTGGATGTGTTTGGACGAGACGCTGTGCAAGGCAAATTTTTACCCAACCCTCCCTCATCTCTATCTCCGGCCTAAACGCACTCAGCAAATTTTTATGAAGGTTAAGCACGTTCAAGAAATTTCTAAGCTTTCTATAAGTTTGGGCCGGATTGGGTGTGAGATGATAACCTTAGTCCATGTTTTTTCATCATCAATGGGCTTTAGAAAAACTGGGTATGTAACTCATGCCTAGTTTCATTTATATATTTTGAAGGATGAGAAATAAGGTTGTCAACGAGTTGATCTCAAATCATAATTTTTTCAGACAAAACAAGTTGTTTAGATTCGGTTGTCAACTTAGAACTCGGCCTAGAAACTCCGTAACGGTTTAACTGGTTTGACCACCGGTTGAACCGGTGTGACGTTATAATTACATAATAATTATATTTAATTAAATATAATATTAGTAATATTAAAAAATATAAAAATATACTAAATAAATATAAATAAGTCTTTCAACCATCAATCGTATAATTATTCTCAAATAATAAAATGAGAATCGTGACGTGAACAAAAGGAGTCTTGGTGACGGGTAGGTTAATTGTTGTCCACTTTCCTTGTCAGTCTTTTTAGAGAATCCAAAATGGAAAGTAGATAAATAGTTGAAGAACTGGTAAAAGTACCTGTGGCAACTCCTTGATCCAAGGACGTGAGCTTAGTTTTGCAAACTCTCGAAAATCTGAAATTGCAAACTCGTAAAGTTATCCTACTGCCGATAAATATTGAAGCAAGGTAAACGGGATAATTCACAAACAACGCCACGTCTTCATCGAAATCATGAAGAAAATTACATTTCTACCCGGACTCAAAATAAAAATACTAGTCTTAATCAGGCCCAGAACGGATCGAGTTTATACCATAATCTTACTACACAGTAATTTGTAATTTGTAGAGCGGCAGACATTTATTCTGATAGTTAAGATGTAAACATATTTAAATGCACAATATAAGTCCACAAAACCGTAACGGTTGATCAATAGGCTTTCTTTTTATCCTCTAAATGAACGCAAATATGCAATAGGTAAAGCTGCATCTTTTAACATTTAAACCAAAAATGATCGACAAAATTATTTTCAAAGGAAAATTTTACGTGATAAACAATTAGTGGACATAATTGACCATTAATGCTATACACGATAAAATCAATATTTTGATAAATTATATTTTATTTAGTTAATGGAAGCCATCAAATAATAAACATGTAGCTGTTCAGCCATTTCAAATTCCCAATGTGGATTTCCACAGTGACGATAAAGGTTTGAGAATCAGAAAATAAAGAAAAATAAAAAACATATAATACGAAACCGGTGTTTCAACCAAAAGAACACCAAACATACGGAACATTCCACTGATTGCAGAAACTGCTTAAATATTTCCTTTTGTCGATGAAGCATATCGAAGTAATTGCAGGTGGTATATTCCTTTTTCACACATATTCACTGGACTGCAAACAAATGTGAAGATCTGAGACGAAACAGGAATATACCGTATGTATCTATACCATCATGTTCCATGCAGTTAATGATGCAAATCCCTAAGCGTCATAGTGCCCGCTAAAACAATGATATCCATATTATTCTCTATCTCAAAATCGAATCTTTTATCTGGTGTCTGTGTCGGAGGGGGAGAGAATACTACAAAGTGGACTTCTAGTTCATTATTAAGTTGGCTAATATCTTTCTTGATGGCTCACTGTTTTCTTCTCTGAACTCATTTTCAAAAGGCAAGAATGTGTGGTTTGTTTAAGAACATGGAGTTCAAAGTCCAGTCAGTAACTTCAACACATGACAAATACAACGACGTACAATGTTCTCTCATGAATTATTTGGGAATGAATTAAGAAGTTTCCCTATAGGCTTTCATGATTGAGCAGGTATTCTCCATGGGCTCCATGGGTGGAAAACAAGTATAAAGGAATGAGAGGACATCAACGAGCATGAACTTGTTTCGTATTACAATGTTACTACACATCCAAAAGCACAAAGAATAGACGTGCCAGTATACTTGTGTGACAGAACAATCAAACCAGATTTATTTCATTCAAGAAGATTGCATCAGCTAAACTTTCGGAAAACAAACGGCGAAGGCTTCCATACTCGATGAAAAGTCGAAGTCTCAGACAAATTCCATAGCATAATCATATGTTAGAATCAAAAAGACTTTCCAACTTACGCTAAGAATTGTAATCAAACCGGTACCATTGGATATCTCACTGAAAACATTCCTCAGAGAAAGTCGCAACGCCTCTTACAGTTCCTTGGAAAAGTAAACCCTAAACTGAGGCTCGAAGCTCGGAATCTTCGAAAAAGGAATAGCTAAGAAGACAAAGCCAATCCAGAAATAACATTTCTCACACACAATATACGAACAAAGGCAAAGAACAAAGCGCAAAGATAGAGCCAAACTCACCGAACCACGGAGTCGAGTCTGTATCTCGCAGAAGCAAATCATTAACAGCCAATCCAAAGCACTCAACGACCTTACCGCCCCTCGTCGATTCCGTGCATTTCGACGGTTACTGAGACCGTGCTCTTAACTACTCTTTTGAACTTAGAGTTCTCTATTATGCGATACTACGTCGATAACTCTAAGTTCGAAAGAGCGGTTACAGTCTCAGTAACCGTCGAAATGCACTGCCTGAAAAACCGAAGCAAAGCAACGAATCACTCCGCCTGAACCGCAGGGATCTACACCACAAAGATCAGCTCTAGTAGTCCATCAACTTGCAATCTCTCTCCTATGCTATTGGTAACTAACTCTGGAAAGCTTCTACAAAACTCATGAAGCCTGTAAACCAGAGACTCTCTCTCTCTCACCCATATTCGTCCTTTTCCTGATTTACAAGAAGTGGGCGAACGAGAATTCGCTTTAAATTTGAATTTCCCTCCCGGTTAAAGTTCTGAAGCGGCGTCGTTTGACTCTGGCTACTTGAGATGTTTCGACGCTTCAGATACAGTGAATCTGCTTTGTCTCTGGCCAATCAGATCCCGCGGAACGATCATCTCTTGTCATTTTGATTTGCCGGCCTTTCAGTTGGGGCCTTGGTATTATAATATTTAGGCATTATGAAGCTTCACGATTTGGTTTGACAATCTTGAAATTAACAAATCAAATCTTGTTATAAAAGATAGAAATAATATGGTGTGCCACTAATTTGGTTTTACCTACACATATGGAGTAGATGATCACATGTATTGGAAGGGTTTGGTTTTACCTACACATATGGAGTA
>JANKOE010000006.1:68027002-68037938 GCA_026284465.1 Erythroxylum citrifolium | reverse complement strand
AAACTTGGGGGGCCCAGTGACCCCCCAAGTTTGAGAGTAGCTTCGTCTCTGCACGGCACCATCCGTCTTAAGCTTGACTCATCCTTCAATGGGTTTAGTCCACCTGACTAAGATACCCAAAGGTATTCCCTAGCGCTAAAAGACCCGATTTTCCATCGCACTGGTGCGGGTAATCCAACAAGTATAGTCCATGACAATGGTGAACTCGGCGAGAGGCCAAACAAACCCCTACTCAAAATACACATCGCGAAGGGAATCAGTGTGCCGATCACTTGCCCCATTTGGCCTTTTTCGCTGAACCAGGCATGCATAACTTTCAGGAGCCACCATTGAGCATTTTGGATGTCCTTTCTCGAGACCTCAATGAAACTCTGTACAATCGAACCCTTTATAGGGGTCTAAGCGTTACGCGCTAGTCGTTTTGTTTTTTCTTTCCCTTGTAACAAAAAAAAGAAGAAGTCAGCACACTGATTCTTTTCCCTAAAAGCATGGCTAATACAATAAACCCACTCCCTCCGCAAAAGACACATGATGATAAGCATTTGCCAGTGACTAAATCAGTGTGTAGATCAACTGGCCGCTATTGCCCGAAGGGCTTGTCCAGGAATTCATATACTTCTAGAGCCTTCTTTGCACGTCCAGGATCTCATTCGATGGGATCGGCAGGAAATTAAGTACTGCCGAGTTTTGCACCGTTTCGATTAATAGTGTTCTAGGTCCTTTGTATTAAAAAAAACTATTTTAGATAAGATTGGACCGTTTAGATATTAAATCAGCCTCACAAACTAAACTCAACTCAAAATTTGATTAACCCATATCTCACCCGTTCACTTGAGGACAAACCAGGATTGAAACCATACGCTATCCCTTCTACAAATCAATGGCTTAGGCCCTTGGAAATTTCAGGGACAAGAAAGAAATCCCACTGTGGAAGCCACCGCTTAGTAAAAAAGGGGACAGTCGGCGATTTGACCTACTTAAGTTGGTGATGCGTTATTTATTTTAGAGATGGTCTGTGTAATCTATGGACCACCACTAGCAACCAACAGAGCCAGTCGGCATTTCCTGGCCGTTCCACCCTGGCCGAACTGGTTAAGCTTTTAGTGAGTCATGAACCAGATTTTTTTTGTTTTTACCAGATTTTAACAGCCTGTTGGTCGGCTCGTAACGTCATTGGTTGGCATTTAAAAACATTTTATGCCATAACTTCTCAGGGAGGGGATCCTCTGGCCCCTTGTCTGACCTTATTATGGCCCCCTTTCATCTGAGTCATCCATTCAAGTCAGTACAATAATTCATCAAAAAAAATAAAATAATAATTCAGATGAAAAGGAGCCAGAGGATCCCTGGCCAACTTCTCAACCTACCATTGGATGAGTCCATGTTTCGTCAGTTTTTAATTCACCAGTTAAAGACATTACAATAATTCACCAGGAAAAAAATGATTGGTGGAATATGCTTCTCGAAACACAGAATTTATGAGTTATTACTTAATATAAAAGACATAAAGATTTCGTATATGTTAATAAATCTTTAAAAAACTTCTTAAAATTTAAAATTCTTTTAAAATGAATTTTTAATGTTTAGAAATTTTTTTCTTATACTTTTATTAAAAATAACAATGAAAATAAGCTCAAGAACACCAATTTTTTTAAAAAAATTTAAAAATTAAAAGTGTAAAATATTATTTTTTAATTAAATTCGAATTTGGATTATCTAAGCCTAGGTCAATCCGAAATTCAACTCTTCTAAGTAAAATGATGCTAGGTCTCAAGTCAGCCTGAGCCCCTTGAACTGATTCATTGAAAACACTTAAATCTAGATTATTAGGCCGCCCATTATCATCCCTAATTACACTTATATTAATCAAATACTGCTTATATGAATTCAAATTAGCTCTTAAATTTGAATTAAATTTGAGTCATATTTAATTAGTCTAGTAAATTTTAAAAGTTGAGTAGAGTTACTATATTAATACGTTTGATTAATCTACCTTTAATATTCATATCGAATGTGTTTCGTCACATTTTTTACTTAAAGTGTAAGAAAAGAAGTTTGATGACAAATTTGAAAACTTGCATGAATTTTTTAATAATTTCAAATATTAAGCAATTTTGTAAAACTTTCTTAATTTAGACCAGAGAGGTTTATGTCTTTTACTTATGGCTAGCTATTGCTTACACCAAATGGCTACAGGTTTTTCTCGCTTTTTCTTCGATCAAAGTATGAAAAGTTGTGGATGCTGAAATAGACCTACTTCATACTTACTCTTTCCACGAAAAGCGCAACGAAGGAATTGCAGAAAGTTGAGAATATATGATTTGGCATCCATTCAGAAAGTTATGAAATCTGTAGACAAAAAGCTACAAGCTCAAGCTTTTTAACCCTTCTGCTTATAATATTTATTAGTGAGCTTTACACCATAAATCAAAACATAAAAAAATACATGCTTTAATTTCATTTGAGTCTATGTATTTTCTCCGAGAATGGTCGAGTTGGTAGAGTGAAAAGCATAGAGTCAAATGGTCATGTGTTCAAAACTTCCTATTTACGCTCTTTCGATAGAGCCTATTGTATAAGACTTGCCTAGTGCGAAATACTCAATTGACATGATTTGCAGGTTATTGCATCAATTCAGAGATTTACCTAATACGCATTTAAAAGATAGCAATTGCGGGTTTCTCCGTTTTTTTTAAGTCTATGCATTTTGATATTATAAAATTTATAGAATTGCAAATTTGAAAATGATTAATTAAAAATTATTCAGTAATCATTTTTTATTGATTGGTAACTATTCAATTAGAGCTTACATCTTTCTTAGTCGAAAGCCTGTTTTAGTCAAAAGTCTCAAGCCAGGTTATACTAATGCTTCCCTAATAAAGTTTAAGCTTTTGGGAACCTCTCTCTCTCTTTAACCTTGTCTTTTGATTTGCAAGCAAAGTAATTACTTACCTAATCAGCAAAGTTTACAAAGCAAGAATTTGAGAAAAAGGTTTACATCAACTGCTTTTATTGAAAGTTTGACAAGTGGATGCTCAGGCTTACGGGGGCATTGCCTACATTTCCAAACAATGAACTTAAGCTTTTTGGAACGGTGAAAAGCTCATTGTGACAAGAAAAAAGCATTGATGGGCATAAAGGGGAATAAGAAGCTAAAGGGCAGCATTAATAAGTTTGACCGGTGTCAATTAGATTTTGAGTTGGAATTAAACTTTTCTTTTTAAAATTTAAACTTAATTTGGTTAAGATTATGCGGTCGATTTCGATTCAAATTTTAAAATTTTAAAATAAAAATAATGTCATTAAGAATATTAATTTTTAAGTTTAAATAAGATAATAAAATATTCAAATTGAGCCCGAATCTAATTTGATCATTCAGCACGACCTAATGTCAACTTTAGAGAGTATGAAGTTGTGGACTAGAGAAAAGTATTCTAATTTATAATGTAAAGTTGAACTAGCTTTTTTTTCCCTCGTGAATTAATTAATTTCATTACGAACTTTTAACACCTAATGGTAAAAGCTTTTGATAAGAACTTCTTGAATGGTGAAGAACCTTTCAATACTTCATTAGATTGATTAGGTTTAGAAAAACGTCGAACCTATCTTCAATTGAACTTGAACTCATGAATTTCAACTCAATCAAAATAAGTGTGATATGTTAGGTTTACATTGGGTCAAATCAGGTTAAACCGACACAAACTAATGTCTATCTCTATCTAAAAGGGTACTTGCAAGGAATAATTGGTTGCATCATCGTAATTTATTGTAATATCTTGTAATGATAAAACTTTTGAAAGTAAATTCTTGATTGGTGAAGAACTTCAAAAAGAGTTAGTGTAGCAATTATTAATGACAATATAGGGTTAATAATGAGTCAGGTTCATCCAATTCTTAAAGGTTTGAGCTTGAGTTTATACTTTTTTTAAGTTTGAGTTTGATCTTTTAGTAAAAGACCTAACTTATCCTTAAAAGCTAGATTGAGAGGGGAGGTTTGCATACTATTATAAACGACTGAATGTACTTATACTTGTCCGATGTTAGATTCTTGACACAATTCCCCTCAGCTCAAATCAAGGCTGAACATCTGCTGGGTATATTAGGTAAATGGACAGAACCGAGTACCACCTCAAATTATCGTGACAAACAGACTTTGATACTATATTGAAAGGTCTAACTCACTTCCAAAAGCTAACTTCAGAAGTGAGATTTGCACATTATTATAAATTACTGAATGCACTCGCACTTGTCCGATGTGAATGTGAGATTCTTGACAATCTCATTAAATTTGACATGATTCACTAATTTTAAATTAAGATGAGTCAGATGAAAAAATTTGTTAACTTCAGTTAAAACTCAATCAAACCGATTTTATTTTATCTATTTTGATTTAAGTTAAACTAAGCTAATTATTTATATTTAAAAGAGGTCATGATTGTTTCCATTATCGTAATTTATTATAATAACTCGTTATTTCCAATTTTAAATTTCAAATATTTGCAAACAAACAATTTTTTTTTTTCAAAGGGCATATAATTAGGTCCATAAGGACAAAACGTATAATCAAAGGGAATGAAGTGGAGGAAATTAATGAAGAACCTTGAGAACAATCTCCCATTGGTTGCTTTCTCACGACCCACTTTCAGGCTCTGACGGGTAAGTGGGGAATCCATGCAATCCCGGCATGTTGGATTTGATGATTTTGTTTGGTCTGTTTTAAAAAGGAGCCGAAGACTGCAATACACTTTAAAGTTGTGGCTTTTAGTGCATCGTTTCGTTTTACAGTTCGTCAGAAAAAGACAGTTCCCTAATAAAGGCAAGCGACCAGTGAGAGCTCTTATCAAAGTCGTGAAGAAATGTGTAAGAGAATCTTTAGGAATGCAAAAGAAAAGAAAAAGAAGTAATTTGACCAACCTTATATATATTGTTAATTACTTTTTTTATACAATCAAGAATGTTACCGTCAACATTATATTAAATGTGGATTAAATAAAATTTTGAATATACATACCTTAAAATTGTATTAAAAAATGACGTTATTTTATAAATTTTAAAATTTAGAAAATAAAATAACTGCCGACATGTTTTAGAGAATTTTAAAAGAATTCTTTTAACTACTTTAGATTATTTTTGAAATTTTTATCAACTAGATTTATAAATTATGTCGTCGTCGTCGTCGTCATGCCCAGTCCAAAGTCCCGCAATCTTACCCTTATATAATAAAGAGGTTGTTTCCAGCAGACCCGTATGCAGATGTGACAATACATTATGTAAGAGGTTAAAAATTATTTTTGTGATTTTTAAAATTTTAAAAAATAATTCAATTTAAAAAACTTTCAATTTTCAATTAAAAATAATAATGAAATATATATAATATGAATATTACACATAAACCAATCAAATAACTCATATATTTAACTCAACTTTTAAATTCAAACTCAACGAATTAAATTCGACTTAAATTATTAATTTATAATAATTATTTGAAATTATTAATTAAAATTGAGTTTAATTGAACTAAGTTAAGTTAATATTTAATTAGTTTTGTAAGAGTTTTACTGTTATTTTTACTCAAATTTTAAGAGAAAATATTTTCTAAAAACTAAAATCAAAAATAAAATTTTCAAAATTTTTTATATTATTGGAGAATTCTATATTTTTGTCTTTTGCTCTAAAAAAAAGGGAAGCGGTGGCTTTGCCTTGTACGTGTATCTACGCAACCGCGTCGTCCTTGAGGCCCATTTCCACCTCAGCATCACATGCAATGGGTTGAGATCTTTCTGTTACCTTCCTATTTGTGGGTTACACGCAGTGCCACTATAACTTTTCACTTTCTTTATGCATACCTTTTAGATGCCAAAATAAAGCTTAAGCCACAGCATTCAGTTAAAGTGGCTCTTACTGAGGAAAGATTGATATCCAAATTGTTGTGTTCGGGGTGATAATAGGATAGGATTAAATTCAGCCTACAATTTTATATTCGGGTTCAAACTTAATTTAAAATTTGATCAAGTTCGAGACTCTCATATTAAACTCTTAGACTAATCAAAATTAAGTGGTGATTAAATCTACTTTAAAAAATTTTAATAAAAAAATCATTTTTAACCTTAATTCGAAACCATAATTTTTTAAAAAATTTAACCCAAATTTTAAAAGATTTTTCTTTTATATATCCTTTTTATTTCCAATTAATTCCTCTATTAACGTCCGAATTGTTGTGGTCGGGAATGGCAATGGGTTAGGTTTGGGGATGTTCGAGTTCAATCTAAAATTTATGTTAGGGTTCAAGTCCAGTTTAAAATTCGATTGGATTCGAGACTCTTAACTCAAATCTTTAAACTAATCCAACTTTAGCGGTGATAAAATAAATTTTAAAATTTTAAAAATAAAGTGACATTATTTTTTAAGTTTGAGTTCAATTTACAAAACAAAATTTTAAATATAAAAGTTAAAACCTAACTCAAAGTTCGACGGGTTAAGTTTGGGGATGTTCGAGTCCAATATAAAATTTATGTTAGGGTTCAAGTTCAGTTTAAAGTTCGATCAGGTTCAAGACTCTTAACCCTATTCTTTAAACTAATCCAACCTAAGGGGTGATTAAATAAAATTTTAAATTTTAAAAATAAAAATGACATTATTTTTAAAATCTAAATTCAATTTACAAAACAAAATTTTAAAAATAAAAGTTAGAACCTAAGTCAAAGTTCAATAAACTGGTCAGACAAGCTTTGTAATCAGTGACGTAGCTACATGGAGCTACATGGAGGCATTGGGCCCCCAAAGTTTTTTTAAAAAATTATTTTTAATATATATATATATAAGGATATAGTTATTTAAGAGTTACTGGGCCCCTCAAGATTTTAAAAAATAAATATTTGAGCCCTCCTATATTAAATTTCTGGGTCGCCCACTGTTTGTAATGCCTAATTATGCATCTCAATGATAGAAAATTCATTCTCTTGGAAGTTCCCAATCAAACCAGATTCTGTATTGAATACGAGACATTAGCTAAGAATGCTAATTGAGTCCAACCGCTTGTCCTCTCCGAGGCAACATGATACGAGACATTAGCTAAGAATACTAATCGAGTCCTACTCCTACCGCTTGACCCTTCACTTAAATTCTTGACCTCAAAACAAACTTAACATGCTCCTACTAGTTTGTTTTTTTTGTTACCCACGAAGTGTCCTAGGCGGGTCTCAATTATGAGAAGGTACTTTTAAGCCATTGCACACCCAGACTAATCCCCTACTAGTTTGAAGTTACCACTACAACATTCACGCATTATTGAGTTTTAAGCTCTAGTTGCAAACAATGTTGTGATTGTGAAAGTACCATCAAGTTGTTTGTGTTTTGATTTAATAAAATTGACAAAATTAGTCTATCTAACACAAAATTAATATATTAAAATTGCTTTAATCAGTTTTGATGTTTTCTCTATTTTAGTTTTTGTATTTTAAAAACTATCACTTATTTTTATAATAATGCTTCACAATCTCATAATTTTTCTGCCTATTTTATTATTTTTATCTAATTATATAAAATTGTGTTAAGTATTGTCACGTTTGTATGTGGGTTTACCATAAACAGCTTCTCTATTATATAGGAATAAGGCTGCGTACTATCAGACTTTTCCAGATTCCGCTTTATTGCGGGACTTTAGACTGGGTGTGATGATGACGTGTTAAGTAAAAATATGAAATAATATAATGAGGATAGTTGCTATATAAAATAAAATTTTAAAATGATAACTAAAAAATATATTAAATCACTTAAAAATTTTGGTATATTTAACTAAAAAATAAGATTGTCATATTAGATATTTTTTTAAGCTTATGGATAATTTAAAGTTCGAATCCAATTAAATTTTATTTACATAATTATTTAATCACTAAATAAAATTACATATTCTTTAATTAGTGAATTAAAAACATGATAGAGGATCAAAATACCAACCCCAGAACGAAGACTGAAATGTTTGGCTTTCCACAAAGCACCTTGACTGGTACGATAGAAGCTATACAGAGGCATGTGTTAGGAAAATTTTGTCTTTCTCTGTAATATTTAACAACTATTAATTATATTTTTCAGTTTTCAGTAACTTATCGGTTAAGTTACGTAATTTGATCCAAACGAAGGTAATAAAATAACTCAATAAATGATCAAAATTAATGGGTCAAAGTTTGAGAAAAAAATTGGTCCTAATTAGTGTGAACCAGTCTCATATCAAGCTTGTGATGAGAAAATTTGATATGAAAATTATATATAAAAGTTAAGGTTTCATTTAATTGCTTATATAATTCGTAAGCATACGGATCCTCTAACCCGTTAAAAACTCTTATATCTTTAGAAAATTATAAAAAGACTTTTAATCAAATGTCTGTAATTACTTTTCGTAAAGGTCTCAAAAAGATCAGATCTCGTTTTAAAGCTAAAATTAGGTATTCTATGTTTCTTTTATTTTTAAACGCTTTTATAAACAATCTGACACAGGTAATAAAATCTGTGCTACCGCATATTCTACTTTGAACGAATCCACCTAACGTTAGCTTTGTCCGAGTTACGTAAGACTGCTTTTAGTAGTTGACAGCCGCCCAAAGTTAGTCTCGTTGCTCTTTTATGAAGTGGCATTCGACAACTGGCCTTCAAAGCCAAAGCTGCACACTTTCAGTGAAAAAAGGTTGCAAAACGTGCAAAATAAGCCGACTCCCCACTCCCCAGCGCACCATCCATGTGCTCCTGTAAATTAAATAATTATTTTTATATAAGTAAAAAAAAATTAAAAACAAGGCTGACCAGTGATCAATGACATTAACTCTAGTATGAACAACGATGGTACTTGGTAGGCAGGACCCAAGTTGAAGAAAGTGCAGCAGTGGAAGCTGTAGAAAGTACAGCATGATGGTGTCTCACTAAACACCATTACTTTACTTTTAATTTGCTTAAACTTTATTAAAAAAAGAGTTAGTATAGAATCAAACTTAAGGTTACGTGTTCTACATAACTTATTAGGCCAAGTTGGACCGCCATCTTTGAAGAAATTAATGCTTAAGTTTGAGCCTTCATTTTCAAAGCACCATCAGTAAATGATGACAAGAAAAGCCTCCGTGGATTTAGCAGTGAAGATTTAAAGGAACAGAGCACAGAAAGGAGAGGGACAGAGGAGGCACATTAAGCGGTCCCCTGTAAGTCAAAAGAGCAGAGGAAGTGCAAAAGTGAAAACAAAAGAGAAAAAAAAGGGAAATTTCTTATTAACGTCCATTACTAGAGGAATGCTTATATATAGTTGAAGAGGGCCAGACCACAAGAGTATAGAGTCATTACGTGTTAGAAAAGCTCAGACACCAATGTTCTACTCTTAGACCCCTCCATTATATGCCAATAATTTTTGCCTTCAATTGTTTTTTCCCTTTCTTTTGCTTACAAAGAATTCATTTTTTTTAAATCTTGGCCCACTTCTTGTTTCTTGGAATTCTATCATATAATCCCTTCTGAATCTTGGATCTATATATTCACAAAGCTTGTTTAGAACTCTGTGGGTGGTGAAAAAGTTGATCAAGCTCGAGATATAGCCCGGAGCTTGCTTCTTGGGATTGTAAGAAAAGAGAAGGAAAGGGGGACAAAGAAAGAACCAAAAAAAAAAACAGAGCAGAGACAGAGACAGGGGAGAGCAGAGATGGAACAGAAACATGTGTTGTTGTCTGCGTTGAGCGTCGGAGTTGGGGTTGGTGTGGGGCTTGGATTGGCTTCTGGGCAAAGCGTGAGTAGATTGACAGGTAAAAATGGCTCACCAGATGGTGTCTCCGCCGTGCAGATTGAGCAAGAGTTGATGAGGCAAGTTGCTGATGGTAAAGACATCGAGGTCACTTTTGACGAGTTCCCTTATTATATCAGGTACAAACAAGTTTTGATTCCTTTGTTCCAGGAAGAAACTTGCGTGAGTTCGTTTTTTTTTGGTGTTAGTGCATATGGGATTCTTGTGCATTGCAAATGTTCTTGGTTGGTGATGTATAAAGATCAAGTTTTTCCAAATAAATTTAACCTGGTTTCCATCTTTCTGTGGTGGATATAACTTGTAAGTTTGTGCTGAAACTTCTGATCTTTTGATTTCAGATGATCTGGAGTAGCATTAATTCGAGTTCTGTGATAATTTTTATTGTGTTTCGTTGATAATATCATTTTGTAAAACTCAACACACGTTACTTTCAGACTGTTCTTATGAATGCTTTTTAAGAATTTTATAAAATTATGTGGATCACTGGCTGGTCTCCTTCTGGACTCTGGGAGATTAGGGAAGGATGCATCTTAATACAACTTTCTGGTACTTGAGTTCACATTACTTTGCATGATGTGCAATTGCAGTGAGAGAACAAAGTCCTTATTGACAAGTGCTGCACGTGTTCATCTGAAGCACTATGATCTATCCAAGCACACCCGGAACCTTTCGCCGGCCAGTCGGGTGATTTTGCTCTCCGGACCGACTGGTAAGGAGTGGAAATAAGTAATGTTACTTCCTTTGATTTGTTGCGTTTTAAAAGCTTGCTTTTAACCTAGTCTTGCTTGTTGCAATTTCTGAAGAACTTTATCCACAAACGCTTGCCAAGGCTTTAGCACGTTACTTTGAATCAAAGTTGTTGTTGCTGGATGTCACTGACTTCTCCATAAAGGTGAGTGGATGACACTATTCAAAGCTCTTTCTCTTCTCCATGAATGCTATACTTGGTTCTTAGATCCTTTATCTTTGCCTAATTACAGATGCAGAACAAATATGGGTGCACCAGGAAGGAATCTGTAAGCCTTCACTTGCCTTTTCTTTTTTCCCTGATAAAGAAGCACATGCCCTTTTTTACCTAAAAGCCTTAACTTAACATTAAAAGACATAAGCAGTGTGGTTTTTTTTTTTTTTAGAGGATTTTTGAAGTGCCAAAATTTGTAG
>JANKOE010000006.1:68003285-68026902 GCA_026284465.1 Erythroxylum citrifolium | reverse complement strand
ATTAAAAGACATAAGCAGTGTGGTTTTTTTTTTTTAAAGGATTTTTGAAGTGCCAAAATTTGTAGTGGCCGTTTTGAGATGATTATAGAAGTGTTTTTGAACTTTTACAGAGACTTTTCTTTGGAAGGTCAAAATACAGCATAGTTTCTGAATTAGAAACTGGAAGCTTTTACTTTTGAAAAATTGGAAATTTCTGTGTAACCATGTTCATTGAACAAGGTACTTCTCTGCTCTTCTCGCAGCCTTTCAAGAGAACTCTCCCAGAAGTGACATTGGATCGGATGTCAAGTTTGCTTTCTTCTTTCTCAATCTTTCCTCCAAGAGAAGAAACGAGAGGTATAGCTCATACTGTTTTGTTAGATGAGGATACATGTATTCCTTACTGTTCTGTATGTCAAAAATCCCAACTACTGATCAAGAAATGTCTTGTAGGCAAAATACATAGGCAGACCAGTGCTACTGATATAAAATCGAGGTACATTCTTGAGTTTTAAGTCTCATGATGTTACGTAACAGTTTCTAACCTTGTAGCCTTATCATATTTGCAGCGGTATGGAGGATTCTAATAATCCCACAAAACTTCATAGAAATGCCTCTATAGCATCCGATATGAGTAGTACTTCTTCACAGTCTGCTTCTGCAAATTCAGGTGATAATCAGAAATTGCTCATAAGTAAACTGATAAAATTGGATATTGAAGCAGATTTCATAAGAGGGAATGGAACATCATTCCTATTTCCACTTTTATACATTGATAGTTTCTTTTGGAAACTAAATTTCAGTTTGGTGCAAAAAGATTTGCTTCTGATTTGCCTCTTGGGAATTCACTTTTCAGCTTTGTTGAAGAACACAAGCAACTGGTGCTTTGATGAGAAAGTATTTCTGCAGTCACTTTACAAGGTAGATTCATCTGCAATCAGTTTCTTGTTCAAATCCTTTTAGTTTGTGTTTACGTTCTACATTTTATAATTGTTACTGTTACAGGTGTTGGTAACAATTTCAGAATCAGATCCTGTAATTTTATACGTTCGGGATGTTGAGAAGCTTCTTCTCCCATCTCAAAGGTTGTACAATTTGTTCGACAAGTTCTTGAAGAAACTTTCAGGTTCGGTCTTGGTACTTGGTTCCAGGGTGCTGGATCAAGAAGATGGTTTCCAAGATATGGATGAAAGGCTCACTGTTCTGTTTCCATACAATATTGACATCAATGCACCAGAAGATGAGACTAATCTTGTGAACTGGAAAGCAAAACTTGAAGAGGATATGAAGATGCTTCAGTTTCAAGATAACAAAAACCACATTGTTGAAGTACTTGCGGCAAATGATATTGAGTGTGATGATTTAGGCTCAATTTGTATGGCAGATACAATGATTCTTAGCAATTACTTACAAGAGATCGTGTTATCCGCAATCTCATACCATCTAGCCCACAAAAAGGACCCGGATTATCGAAACGGAAAGCTTGTGATCTCATCAGAGAGGTACTAATTGGTTTCTTTCCTGTTCTTCTGTTTAAAGAACTTCTATTAATCACTCTGCACAACCTGGAGCAGCTTGTCCCATGGATTGAGCTTATTCCAGGAGGGAAAAAGTAGTGGAAAGGACACTTTGAAGCCTGAGACGAATGGTGACGCCGGAAAGGTTTGTTCCATAACATAATAATGTACTTCTTGTTAGTCTCAGAATATGATGAAATAGAGTTTTAAGGTACTGATACATGTCCAAGATTCACCAAGTGCAGGACTCTGACGGAGAGGAGACTGTTGGTGCAAAGTCTGAGTCAAAACCTGAAACCACGGGCACAGAGAATAAAAATGAGACAGAGAAATCTCTTCCAGGGATCAAGAAGGATAAAGCCCCTGTGAGTCACAATCCTTCAGGTTTTTGTCTAAAAAAGATTAAACCAGGACTTCAGATATTTACTAACGAGTTTACATTGCTTCCTGAAGGAAGTTCCTCCTGACAACGAATTCGAGAAAAGAATAAGGCCAGAGGTCATCCCTGCAAGTGAGATTGGGGTGACATTTGCAGATATTGGTGCCATGGATGAGATTAAGGAATCACTTCAGGAGCTTGTCATGCTTCCTTTACGGAGACCTGACCTCTTCAAAGGAGGGCTTCTTAAACCGTGCAGAGGCATACTACTCTTTGGCCCTCCAGGTACAGGTAAAACAATGCTGGCAAAAGCCATAGCGAATGAAGCTGGAGCTAGTTTCATTAATGTCTCAATATCCACCATCACTTCAAAATGGTTCGGTGAAGATGAAAAGAATGTGCGAGCACTGTTTACGCTGGCTGCAAAGGTTGCTCCAACAATTATATTCATTGATGAGGTTGATAGTATGCTTGGTCAGCGTACAAGGGTTGGTGAGCATGAGGCTATGCGGAAGATTAAGAACGAGTTCATGGCACATTGGGATGGACTCCTGACAAAATCTGGTGAGCGCATTCTTGTTCTTGCTGCAACCAACAGACCATTTGATCTTGATGAAGCAATTATCAGGCGATTTGAGCGCAGGTACGCTGCATTGTTATGATTCTATAGATGAAAATTCGTGGAAGACAAAACCCCAAGTTCGAGGATTTTATAAACTCTTGGGGATGATTATCCTTTCCAGGATAGAACTCAACACCTCAGTTAAGTTCAAAAAATGCATATTTTCATGGATCACTCAAAACAAACATTTTACATTGAGCAGGATTATGGTTGGTCTACCATCTGTAGAGAACAGGGAAGTAATCCTGAAAACTCTTCTGGCAGAGGAAAAGACCGAAGAACTCGACTTCAAGGAGCTAGCCACTATGACAGAAGGATATAGTGGCAGTGATCTGAAGGTTTGTTATTTTCACATTCACTTGACTCTTTGTTCATGGCTTCCAAAAAGATTCAAACAAAATGATGATTGATCCTGATCACTCCTGACGTGAACTTCTGCAAGCAGAACTTTTGTGTGACGGCAGCTTATCGCCCTGTGAGAGAGCTATTACAGCAGGAGATGGAGAAGGAAAAGGTAAGCTTGAACTCCCTAATGTTAGAATTTCAATAGGTCATGCAATATCCTGAATTAAACTTCACTGTAGGAAAAAAAGAAGAAAGCTGGAGAAGGAACAAGCACGGATGATACTTCAGCTACCAAGGAAGAAGATAAAGAAGAACAAGTAATCACTTTGAGACCCTTAAACATGGAAGACCTGAGGCAGGCAAAGAACCAGGTGACTTTTGCATGAGCTTTCATATACACGATAGGTTCAGCTACTTGCAGTATACTGCATAATAATATCCAACTCAGATGCTTATTCTGTGCTTAAATTCTCCTAAAATTGTTTCAGTTAATCGAGTTCGAGATCAATCTCGAATGCTTTTATGAAATTCCCTCTGCCCCTCGAGACCTAAAATGTTCAGTTAACTGGCATTATTTTATGCTGCAGGTGGCTGCAAGTTTTGCAGCTGAAGGTTCAGTAATGAGTGAGCTAAAACAATGGAATGATTTGTATGGAGAAGGAGGTTCCAGGAAAAAGCAACAATTAACTTACTTCCTGTAGATAGGTAGCTACTCATCCGATACACTTATTACTCACATTCCGAGGATCATAGTAAATGGAGAAACAATTGCCCCTGCAAGTGCAATATAGTTGTTGCAGCTACCAGATAAGTTTACTTTAAAATTGTGAAATCCGAGACCCCCTGGAACCTGATATGAAAGCCCTGCAGATCCTGAAAAAGCCTTCTCCAAGTCATTCCATCTGAACCTGTATATCATCGCGAAAAGAGAGGAGACCTCATTAATCGATCGGGGACACTCGACTCGACGGAAGAAATTGTTCTTATTTTCAAATTTTCACCTTCATCGAGTGTACCGTTATTTCAAATCGAACAGGTTGATTTCCAAAGCAGATTCCACCATGTTCCCAGCGTGTGTTGTATAATTATTGTTTGAACCATGAGAGTTGGAACTTGTTTGAGTTTGCAGAAAGTAGGAGGAACTTGTATTGGATTGTTAGGTGATCTGTGGACATTGAACAATCTCTTCAGATACTAAGCATTTGTACATTGATCTTGTCTAGATTAATATAATTCTTCTTACCCTTTGCCTCAAAATCCTAGATGCCTAGATAGTGATTCAATAGTAACAATAGCATTTCTTTTTGTTTGAATCAAAATTATCACTTTATTTAGAGCCATTAAATAATTTCTTATAGAGAAAATTTTAACACGTGCATAAAAATTAAGTTCTTCTGTTACTAATCAGTAAAGTTGCTCTTTTGTAACCGTAAGATTACAGGTCACAAAAAACAGTCTCTTTATAAAAATATAAAAAAAATGCTACGTATATTATGAACCTTCTCAGATTCCCGGGATCTTTGTGTACTGAATACAATTAATTTCTAATTATACCAATATCATTTAAATCTTAATAAAGGGTTTTATTAGTATCTAAACTTAAATTCAAATAAAATTCATTCAAATTGAAACTAATTTATTATTTTAAATCGAATTGGATTTCATCAAGCCTTTTAATCATACCAAGCAAATCCCACTGGCCCAGCCCTACCTTGGGCATATAAAGAAGCCCAACATACGTCGGCTGAACATATACGACGTCGTGCTATATGGATTACCAACGAATCGGCGGTTGATGTTGTTGATTGATTGGAAGATCCACAGACAAAAAAGTTTGGGAAATTTCTCTCCCAGAGTTTGCTTTAGGAATTGTACAATGTCAAATTCAATTCAAAGATACCAAAATCTGGGTTACAAGGAGGCTCTCTCAAGAAACGACCTTTACCCAATAGCCTGCAAGGAGCTCAGTTTGATTCTCAGAGAAGCTTACGCCAAACTCCCTAAGAATCTTCAATCTATCATCTTCCACGACACTCTCACCGCCTTTCGTCTGCTTCCTGAGTAAGCTGTTTAGTTTTTACGCTTTTTTTTTCCTTACCCGAAAGCTTTGTCTTGCGAATTATACGTTCCCAGTTCGTGGTAATAATTAATTCAACCAAATGGAGACATGTTCTGGGTTTTGATCGCCTTTAGGGATTGAATTGTTGCCAAATCTGTGTCTGTATGATCTTCCGTGGTTTAATTGTATGTTTATCCGAGTTCGATCCTCATTTTCAATGGGAAGATCATTACAATCTTGGATGGTTAGCATGTTTTTCGTTCTTGGTTCCTTTGAGATCAAGAGGTTGCTATCTTATGCTAATACTTAATTGCTGTATTGTTTGTGAGAAGGCTAAAGCTCTGAAATCTCTGTTGTTATTTATGTTATAATGTTAATGTTTTCAAAACGGTATCAGTAGCATCTTAAATCCTAACGAACTTGGTTTCTTTCAGTTTCTAGTCAATAAGTCTGTCGAACTAGCTTATGTCACATCGTAGCTAAGTAATTTGAATCCATGAGACGATTACGTGATTTTAAAAGTAATTTCTTTAGATATAAATCAAAGGTGTGAGCACTTACTTAGACTTTTCGGAGAATGTTGGGATGCAAATCGTGACTTTAGCCTTATGAGAATACCAGCGATGAAGAAGAACTAGTTTGCATGCACAGTTAGTTGTGCAGGAAAATATTTGGTTTGAATTCACTTCAACTTTCCTTGGAGGTGTCTTATTGGGTTGTCTTGTCATAGAATGCAGACAAGGATTGCTATTTCAGCAGCCCATCTCCTAAGCCAGAGTGCTGAAGCTGCATTACCGAAGCAGAAGAAAAACATGGCCGTTACGGAATTCAAACATGCTAAGGTTGCTCAAAAGAGGCGGTCTAAAAGCAATCAGGAGGAAGAAAGTAAAGTTAGAACAAAAGTAGATGCTTTACTGTATATCCGATGATTATCTGTGTTTGACTCATCCATTAAACCATATTTCCTAAATGTTTTAGGTGCAACTGAATTGCCAGAAGATGTTCTTGCATGCATCTTCAGTTTTCTGGACATCCAGTCTTTAGCTTCTGTTGGGCAAGTTTGCTGGTAATTGTTATTCACCTTTACCATATTGATTGTATCTCAACAACTCACACCCCTACAATGCATAACCCATGGGAACATGGTCATCGTCTCGTAGAGGAGTAGTTTTCCATGTGTTGGTTCAGCTAGTTGCAACCATCTTGAGTTTAGCTATAAACTTGGTTAAGTACATGTCTAGTATGTTCTGTCACTTAATAGTTCTTCGAACAGTTCTTTTTATCTCAGTCAATCTCTTGGTGCTATGTGTGAAGGTCATGGAATTTTGCAGCTAGTGACGACAATTTGTGGCAATCACAATATGCAACATATTTCAGTAACGGTATCCTTTCAGATGCTGGGTCACTGAACAGCAGTGAGTGTGGATATAGGAAGTTCAGTCATTTGAAGAAGGACAGGATGACAAGAACCAATATTGATTGGAAGGAGGCCTTTAAAAGGGCGTATTTAGGTATAGCTTGTCGTTTTATCTTCACTGACACTACGAGAAATATTTTTCATTCTTTTTTTGTCTACTGGGCTATATAAAAACTACATTTTTTAATTGAAAAATGCTTTGTTCATTGGAGTTCAGCTCCTGCCATCAACTAAATACATTTAGGTTTTCCATAACCATCTAGTGATGGTTCCAAAAGGAAACCATGAACTTAGGTTGCCAGATCTTTACTTGCAATTCATTACATTTTGTTTAATTGGTTTTGTTGTTTCAGGCAATTCTTCAAAAAGATTAACATCTAAAAGGGGTTATTGCGATCATTGTGAATCGATAGTGTGGCTTAATAATATGAGATGCTGCAATGAAGATTGTAGTGCACCTCAATATCGAAAAGGGCAGATCATCCCCATATCTTCGCACCAGGTACTTCTCTCGATATCTTCTACGTCATTTTAACCCTTTGTTTCCTTACCTTTTAACTGAAGAGGATCATATGAGTGGAGGTTTTCTCTTCAAAACACTTCCCTAAAAAAAGGTCCTTTATATTCCAGATTAAGATGTATATTATGTTATGCTTGTTCAATATGGAATTGTTATGCATTCATCTTTTCTATATTCAATATCTTCAGGTTCTTGAGTATCTCTTAGATGGGTCCTCATCACTTGTTCCAGCTTCGGACAGTGAAAGCGAATCCGATGAAGGGTCAAATTTCGGATTATGGGCATATCCGAGGTTCATTTGTGAATGATGGATGCTTTAGCGATTAATAATGTCATAGACTCATAGTGGATCTAAGTCATAGTGGATTCGATCAATGAATCTTCTTGTAGGACACATGATTTGAGCTATATTATATAGTATTTATTAATACACATTTAAAAATATTAATTACAATTTATTCCCGATACTAAAAAATATGAAACAGCTCACAACTTTTGAATATAGGTATGCTTTTGTCTTGTTATGCATAATAATAAAATATTTACAAGTCAACAGTCTATCTGGTCCACTTATTGTCCAATAAAAATGTGAAAGTGCTAAGAGTCAACTTAAGCAAGACGTGCAGGCCAAAACCAAAACTGAAGGGCCTATGAATTATTCGACCTTCGTAATTGAAGTATATGAATTAACGCAGCTGTGTTTTTCCTCCATGGAGGTGGAAACGGATTGCCTCCAGCTTGTGCAGCGTTTCCACGGTGAACATTCGGGCATCAACGAATTGGGAGCTATTTTGGATGATTGTAAATTTCTTTTAGGTCGTTTTCACTCTTGTTCGCTTGCATGGTTCTTAGGAATGTTAATAAGGTAGCTCATTTATTAGCTACACAGCTCCTGGTTATCCCAATAGATTTAGATGGGATATTCAACCAGATTTTTTGCTCAACACTGTCCGACGTGAAACTGAGTTTCACCAGTAAATGCATATCATTTCAAAAAAAAATCTTATTTTATAATTATATGAATTAAATTTATATAAACTTAATTGAAATATATGAAATAATTGAATTAAATATTTTTAGCCAAAAATGACGTTATTACCTCAGATATCTGTTCAACGTTGTTCAGAGTACAATTTTGAGCGACAGTTTCGCGCACTCTGTTACCGTTCAGAACCGATACAGTAATCTGTAACTTCACAAGGACACAGTAAAATATTGAATAGATAGAGGCAAAATCCTATTCCTCCGTAGCCTGCGAATCCTCGTCTCAGCTCAGCTCAGCTCAGCTCACAGTGACGTATCAGAACAAGAAGTATAATAAGTACAAATTACATATCGTTTGCTTCTCTGATACGTTTTTACTGTGCAAAAGAAAAAGGTTAAAAGGAGGTCCCAACAGGTCAAAACCCTCTTTGAGACTGAAAATCTGAGGAAACTCTGTTTGAAGAGAAAGACATGGCCTGTGTGTGTGTGTGTGACCATTCGGACCAAAATACCTTTGCATTGTGAAAGGAACCAAAACAAAAGACTGACTTTATCAGAGAAATCAAATTTTCTTTTTTTCTTTTTCCCAAGACTCTGGAAAAAGCAAAGCCTGCAAAGTCTTTTTTTTTATTTATATATACACCTTAGGTATTTCAATTTTTGCTGAACTAATCATAAGCTCCTAAGATCTCAGAGTCTTAAAAGAAGTAAATCTGAAATTTCAAGATCTCTCGTATTCTTACGTAACCTGTATATTTCTATCTACAAGGAGTCATCGCATCCTGATTGATACTGACCTTATTTAGCATCAGGTTTCAGCAGCCTCGAGTTTCCTAATAGCTCCTACTTTTATACTACTGCTGAAAGCGAAACGTCCGTAATTGATCTGACCAAGTTCCAAAGGGGTAGAGGATTATCAATAGGGAAAATTCCTTTCCTTTCTTTTTTTAATAACTCGAACTCAAGACTTCCTACAAAAGAAAGCCTTAAGTGAAGAGTTGAAACCAATAAGGTCATTCCTACTTGCAAGATCTTTTTACTAGTTTATAGTGACCTTAAGCGTTGATCTCAATATTATAAATATCTTATAAGCTACATGTTCTTAAAGGATTATTTAGTGAATCAAGTCAAAGTCACATGTTAGGTTCTAATTTGTGGTTGAATTTTGATTTTTCAATTCTAATACTTGAGTATCTTTGACCTTTTGTGAAAATTAGAAATTAGAATCTCGCAGTCACATATTTAAAAGGTATTAGACAAAGTTCTCGAGACCATTTGACCAACATATGGAGCAATTAGACGATTTAAAATCTTATGAAATATAAGAAAAAGATGTACCTTTTAAAAAATGGTAATAAGTCAATCTATCTAGGCGCCTGAATTTTATTTTTTTTAAAACAACACGACGTTGTTTTATAACAAAATAACTTCATTTTGACGGAGCCGAGAAAATCAGACCTAAGGCCTAACACGGGTCGGGCTTGGATCTTTTTTCTAAAGATTTTCCTGGGATTAAAGAGATAACAATGAGACTCATTGTCAACACATTCAAACTTCTTAAATTTTAATTTAAACTCGATTTAAAACTTGACTTTAATTATGTAATTTGATGTATATTGACAATGTTCGGCAAACAGCGGATTATATTAGCTGTTAGTTGATTCTATCAGCGGTTAGCTAATAGTTGGTTATATCAGCTGATTTGACCAGCGGATAACATTAGCTGTTTATTAAAGATGTTTGGTAAAATTAGTTTTTTGGTATTAGCTGTTGATGTGTAAAATGACTTATGAAGGCATGAATATTATATTTCTTAGTATTTTATTGAATATTCTTATAAGAATTTAGAATTTAGATATTTAATTTTTTAAAAATTAAATTTATAGCTTTAATAAAAAATATAATAATAATAATAATAATAATAATAATAATCCAACGTTAAATTCTCTATTAATATAAATGATACAACAAGCTACATCTTATTAGTATTTTTTTACATAATATGTGTGAATTTTATTATTTAATAAATTAAAATATCTATAATTATAGTATGACACAGACACCATATATATCATAATTCAAAATTTATGAAAAGAGGGTATAATTGATTTTTTACCTATTAATTTTTGGCTAATCATCCAAAAAGTTCCTCTTATGTAACTTTTAGAAATCAGCTTATTGGGGTTAAATAAACTACTAAATAAGTTATTATTTAAACACATCAATATCTTTTTAAAATGGCTAAAAAGCTAAAATTTAGTCAATAACCTAAAAAACAGCTGATAAGTTGTTTGCTAAACTTCTCCATCGTTACTTAAAATGATAATAATATAAAAAGCTAACCCTTAGTCAATAAGTAAAAAAATAGCTAAAAAGTTATTTGTCAAACACCTCCATTGCTACTTAATAGCTGAAAAGTTGGATTGACCCTCGCGTGGAGCTTGGGGTATCGTCAGATCGAGCTTAAAGTGGACTCTACATAGGTGTTCGACGTCCTTTCCTTCTCATAGCACCGAGCCCAACTCCCACAACTCTATAGTCCTGGGCATTCATGAACTGTTTACTAGGAACTGGACTGTTGTTCATCGCTACATATATTGAGAGAGCAACAGATGCGTCGACTGGCTTTCTAAGTATGCGGGTCATTTTGATGTCGGTGTCACTTACTTTGACACTACGCCTATCGGGTGCCACATGATCCTATTAGAGAATTCTTCGGGAATCTATTTTCCTCGTCTAATTATGTAATTTCGGTTTAATTTCCTTTTATATAAAAAATGTAATATTAAAAATTTTAATTTTTAATAGAAATAACATCATTTAAAAAAAAGTTATAATAAGAATTGAGCCACTAATTGGTTCGAGCTTCAAGTTGACTCCTAAATTTGGTAATAACCTAAAGCTAACCAAATAGAAGATGGTCGTTAATTTTGGATTGAACTGAGTCGGATCAAATTCGACCGTAATATTTAAGAATCCCTTTACGTGATTCGTACAAGATTTAATCCACCAAATTTACGCAAGCTTACGCAATTCTCTGGTGAAATTGAGACTTTACCTGCCATAGGACTCAAATTTTCCGTCGTAAAAGACAAGTCTTAAATGTATAGATTCTGAGCTAAGTGTTATTCACACGGCATTGCTCAGTCTACGCTCTATTTCTCTCCTCTCCTTCCAAGAATCAGTCTCTCTGTCTCCGGGTCAGGGTCAGACTGAGCAGAGAAGTCCTTACCCATGAAAAAGGCTTCGCTCGTAGATGTATAATCGAACACCAAAACATACAAAAGCTACCGTCTCTTCCGAAAACCTGTAAAAGCAGAGCAAAAAGCTCTAATCTTTCTCTTCTCAATCTCTCACGTGAATTTGAAACCCTCAAACCAAGTGCAAAACCTCTCTCGATCACACACATACCCACTTTAAAGCCTGTCTTAAAAACCCCGAGTAGACCACACCCTTCTGGTCGTCTTCTTCTTCAAAAGCTCTGTTCTTGTTTTCCTTAGTTGAATCATGAAAGCTCTCTATTTCCTCAACTTCTGGAGGGCAACAACCCAGAAAGAACACCGCCCTTCTACTGAAAGCAATGTTGCCGCCGAGTTTTCAAGCGCTGTGGTCTACTCAGACGACGAGTTTTATGAAGGGGAAGATTCTTTATTTGAGTTGGAGTGTACCCTGTCTGATTTTGATAAGAATAAGTTTGACTTCAGGGACGAAGCTCTACATAAGTCGTCGGCCATTAAAACTGACAATAGCGAAAGTCAATGTTCACAACCTGCTCTTTCTCTGTCTCCTACTGATCACGTCTCTAAAAGACAGGTACTACCCGTTGAACCAATCTTCAAGCCGCAGTCTCCAATCTCGGTATTGAGATCAGCCCCAAAGTTTCGAGTCCTGATGTTTAAGAAGTCCAAGTCAATGGCGGTCCAGAAAACAGAGGAAACAGAGTTGAGTGGCGTGCTTGTGGACAACAACGCCCAAACTGCTAACAAGCAAGGAAGTGAAGTGAAGTTCGAAAAATCTCCACAAAGTGCTACCTTCACTAGAGACAACAGCCTGAGAATGCACAAGTACCTTAAGGTAATAAAGCCTCTATATGTCAAACTCTCTAAGAAACTAAATGAAAAGATGAAACTATCAGAGGAGTTGTCAATGTCATCAGCATCGTCTTCACCGGCAGCCTATACTACAAGTTCACCGAAGAACGTGAAACAGGGGAATATTCCGGCAGGAATCAGAGTAGTTGGTAAACATCTTGGCAAAAGCAAGTCCTCATCTTCAATTGCCGGCGTTTCATCGGTAAGTCGGAGGGACGATTCCTTGCAGCTGCAGCAAGATGGTATTCAAAGTGCAATCCAACATTGCAAGAGATCATATAACATGAGAGGTAAAACTTCAATCCACGTACTAGCTCAATTGTTTCATTTCTTTCAGTGTTCTGCTACAATATTGTTCGTCCTATAATGGCTTCCGAAATCTGCTTACAGATTATTCTTTGCATTCACGGTTTGCAAGTGATTCGATGCCGGAGAAGTGGATAGATTCACCAAGAATTTCAACCGAATAGCCTGGAATTGAACAAGCATTTCAAAGCTACTGGATTTGGATCTAAAGGGGAGAGGTAGCTTGAAACCTGGCAGATGTGAAATTCAATACTACAGTAAATGAACAAGAACGCTTGTTCTTGTTCTCTTTGTAAAGACAAAAGACTAAACAAATAACACTAAAGTCAGGTTCTTTTGTATCTTCTATCTTCAGGTACAAGAAGGTGATGGGTCATTAAGAAAAACTAGAACAAGAGATCTGATATTGTATCTGTTCCTAGTAGAAATGTCTGGGCTGGTTGTTCACTTGTTCTTGTCAATGAATCCAGAAATCTTAAACGATTAGTAATTTGGAAGGTGGGAAAAGACAGAGGCTCTTTATTTAATTAATTTTTAATTTTTTAGGGTTATTAATTTTTAAATGATGGTTTAATTTAGAGACAATACTTCGTGCCCTTAATCAATCAAGTTTGTTAGTATTCTAACGCAGAAAGTTCTCTGCTGTACACAGTGAAAAGCAGCTTGTTCACAGGCATTTGCCCGAGATAGTAGGGGCATAGAACCATGTAGTTCATGTCCTGATGGCATAACTGGAAGCAAACAACACATCGTAAGTTTGTGCTTTTTTTGGGGAAGTGGAGAAAGAAACATGTCAAAGGACAAGATTGATGATTGGTTTTGGTCACAAATGCTCCTGAAACCTGCACTAAACTGCAAAGCTAAAAGCAAAGTTTTCTATATCACCATCATTAATGGCAAGAACTAGCTAAGCACCACCAAGTGTATCCCACTTCAGGTCTGTTCTGTACCGTTCAACGAACGTTCATTGGTCCCCCTCCTCACCAGACATAAGGTTTTCTTAAATCTCAGGGCACGAGCTTATATGTGCTTGAGGACATAAAAATTCCAGGAACATGGAATAGAACTTGTTCCTCCTTAAAGAGTGGAGTGAACTGAACATGGTCGGTGGTGAGAAACCTCCCAAGTGCCTTCAAGTTGCTGGTTTTCGTTACATTTCATTAACGTACTTAAAGAGTGTGGATGGTTGAAAAGTAGAAATATGTCAAGATTGATTAATATTAGTTAATTTTAGTTTGATTAAATTTGGGTCAAATCAATAACTTGTTTGAAATTATAATTTAAATAGTTCATACTAAAATTTAAAATCAATTTATATTATTTATATTATGTATAATTTGTTACTATTTTTAATAAATATATATAATATTTTATACAAATCTTAAAAATTTTAAAAAATTAATAAAAATTTTAAAAAATAAAGTCATATATTTTAATCAATTTATTGCAAACACGAAATTGAAAATGTGGGGTATTTGCAAGTTCGAGACAGAGATGCTCAAAGCACGGTTCATATAGGAACCCAACAAACTTGGAAAATCGATGACAGGCGTCTGGTCTGGTCTGGTCTGGTCTGGTCTGAGGGACGATACATTGCACCAACAGGCACCAAGAACAAAACCCTCCCATGCCAGCAAATGTCAATAGATTTGCCTTGATCTTGTTCCCTTTAGGATTAGGAAATCTTATGCATTCCCTCAACGTAATCTTTTATTACTTTTTCATCACTGTGACGTAGAAGCTGACATGATTGAACGTAAATTAAATGTTTCAGGAAAAAGTTATGATATTGACTCTCTTGTTTTGACTGAAAGTAATGAATTGAAACTACCGACAGTTTCAGAGTTCATTGGATAAGCAATGATGATGGGGCGGCGTTGTTGAAAACTGCGAATGAAGACTGCGAAAATCACGAGTAAATGTGGAAGATAAAGAGTAATAATAATTCCCTGAAACGATTCAGATGATCGTTTGGTGGATTATCATAGCTGATTGACTTTTGAAACAGCTACGAAAGATGTTTGGTTTCTTAGCTTTTTCAATAGCTTATTTCACATAAACAGTTATTGCAGGAGCGTTTTTCCCGGTCAGCTAAAATACCCTTTTAATGTATTTATAAGTTAGAAATATTTGTATTTTTTAAATTTTAATTTTATTCTATTTTTATTATTGTCAAATTTTTAATTTTTATAAAATTAAATATTTAATCGTAACCTTATAAATCTTTTTAAGTCGTGTCCTTATATGTTATTTTTTATTTATCAAATAATAAAATTCATACATATTATATGAAAAATACTAATATGATGAAGATCACTACATTATTCATATTAATAGAATATTTAACGTTAGATTATTATTATTATTAACACTATTAATGTTATTATTATTATTATTGTTGTTGTTGTTGTTATTGTTGTTATTATTATATGTTCTATATTTTTATTAGAGTTATAAACTTAATTTTTGTAGAATTAAATATCTAAAATTTAAATTCCTATAAATATATTCAACGAAATACTAAGATATATAATATTTATACCTTATAATTTTTTAAAGTCGTGTCCTCGTAAGTCATTTTACACATAAACAGCTAATACTAAACAGTTAATTTTATCAAACATCAAATGACAAACCGCTAATATAATCCGCTTGTCAAATCAGTTGATAAAATCAGCTAACAGCTAATACAATCAAATGATTGTCAAACATGGCCTATGTTTGGCAAACAACAGATTGTATTATCTGTTAGTTGATTCTATCAGCGGTTAGCTAATAGCTGGTTATATCAGTTGATTTGACCAGCAAATAACATCAACTGTTTATTAAAGATGTGTGGTAAAATTAGTTGTTTAGTATTAGTTGTTGATTTGTAAAATAACTTATGAGAGCTTGGTTTTAAAAAATTATAAAGGCATGAATATTATATTTCTTAGTATTACGCTGAATATTCTTATAATAATTTAAATTTTAAATATTTAATTTTACAAAATTAAGTTAATAAGTTTAATAAAAACATAATAATAATAATAATAATCCAACGTTAAATTCTCTATTAATATGATTAATACAGCGAGTTATATCATATTAGTATTTTTTATATAATATGTATAAATTTTGTTATTTAATAAATTAAAAAAAATATAATTATAGTATGACACAAATACGATATAAATTTAAAATTTTGATCAATTTAAATTTAATTTAATAGTTAATTTCGAATTAAATGAACCTGATTTACTAAACTTGTTCATTCCACATCTCATGATTCTCATCGCCCCTGCAGAATTATCATTTACGTAATACATAATGGATAAGGAACAACTTCTACCGTTGTGTCAAAGTTCGTCGATCGCAAAGTCAACGATAGGAGCGAGTGTCATAACTTTCACACATGGATGCTCGAAACACGGTTCATTGGATTAAACGGAGACCCTACAGACAAGTGTCCGACAGACCAACAATGTAGTTTCATCCGAGAACAGTAGGATGTCTTGTCTCCTTTGTTGATCTTGTGTTCCTTTTTCTTAAATCAGAATTCATAATTGATCTCTTTCGCCACTTTATCATTTTAAATTATTAAAAATGAATATAATATTAATTTAAATAACACAATTTATTAAAATTGTAATGTTTTTTAAAATATAAACTATTGCATAATTAACTGCTCTATAGAATTGTTAAAAAGCTTAATTGATTTGATTAATTCAATTTTGAAAGTTTGAAACCGTTTAACTTTTTAATTCGAATTCATTTAATAAAAGTTGTTATTAGAAAATATTAAGTTATTAATTAATTAGTTAATTTTTTAAATTAAAAATTATTTTAAACCAAAATAAATAAATTAATTTTTATTTAATAATTTGTTAATTAAACTTTAAATTATTAGATAAATAAGGATATTTTTTAATTATATTTGTTCTTTAATTTTATTTAACCTTTATTTAGTTTTATGATATTTTAATTTCGGTTAAACTTTTTAAACCTTAAATCTTTTATCTTACCTATTTAATTTCTGATCCGATTTTTAAAGCATTAATTATATATCTAATATTTTAATATTTATAAAATATTATTATGTATAATGACTAATCATCATGCAATATAAATTTTAATAATAAAAAGATAAAAATAATTTTTAGAACAAATGAATTTTACAAGAAAATGGGCCTACTGAATTGGGCTTTCTTGGCTATAACACTAGTGGTCTCCATCTAAATAAAGCCCAATATCACTGACTTTGCAATAAATTGCATTAGGCCTAGATCAATCCTTAGCCCAAAAAATAATCGATCTATGATAATTCCAATATTACCAAAAAAAATCTTTGATAAATAAAAACGTTAATTTTGGCCGGATTTAACCTAATTTTAGTCCAAATTGATAAAGTCACGAGTAAGTCAAAAGCTAAAATTGTTTAACCCGACCGAAACATAAAAAACGTCGTCATTTTATAAAAAATGCTTATTTTTATTTTTATTTAAAAAATATATAAAATTGAGCGCATTTTTAATTTTTTTAAAAATATATATAAAGTTGACAGGAGCCAGGGGCTAGCCAACCCGTAACCAAAGTCAGGAGCAGGGCTCAGCCTGGACCTAACATGCCTAATGATAAACAAATGTATTCAATAACTCTTTTTATACCCGTGGCCACGGTTAGGAACACCCAGAACCATTGACATGAGCCAGGGGCTAGCCAACCCGTGGCCAAGGTCAGGGGCAGGGCTCAGCCTGGACCAACATGCCTAATGATAAACAAGTATATTCAATAAACTCTTCTTATACAAGACCAGACTTGCCATCCCTAACAAGATTAAATACCAACACGCTTCCAGGACTCGAGCAATCCAGCAAGAGCTAAGCGTGAAGAGCCTCCTTCGCTCGTTGCAGCCTTAGCTCCGTCCCGCATGGCAATGGTTTGCTCTCTCACCAACTTACCTTCCTCCGATTCCATCAACCCTCTAACTCGCTTCTCCAACTCGGCGGCGCTCACAAACCCGTTCTCGGATTCATCCATTGGCAAAGCAACCTTCATTTCTTCTACCAATAAGACCTTGTTCAACCTTTGTTCTGCGTACTGTGGCCAAGCGACCATCGGCACTCCTGCACTCACCGCCTCAAGAACCGAGTTCCACCCGCAGTGAGTCACGAACCCGCCAACCGAGCCGTGGTTCAACACCGCCACTTGCGGTGCCCATGTCTTGACAACGAACCCTTTTTCCTTGGTTCGGCTTAAGAAACTATCTGGGAGCAGAGAGTCTAAATCTGGGTCTTCCTGTTTAATGATGGCTAAGCTTTTGCCATCACTAGGTGGACTCCGAACTACCCACAAGAACCTCTGTCCACTTCTCTCCAACCCCACAGCTATTTCTCTCAACTGGTCTCTCGAGAAGAGCCCCAAGCTTCCAAAACACAGGAAGACGACACTTCTGCTTGGTTGTGAATCAAGCCAAGCAAAGCACTGAGCCACGGAATCATCACTGGTTTTAGCACCACCTCTTTGATCATCAGCTACTACCAACGGTCCAATACAGTAGATTGGCGGCGTGCGATTACTGGGAACACACAATCCATCTGATATCGCCTTGGTTGCTCTATTCTCGAGTAACTCAAAAGTGTTTACTATAATTCCTGCTGATTCTGGAAACCTGCTAAAGCTTTCTACAAAGTATTGATAGGCTTTATCTTCGCGGTCCAGGACCGGTTTTGGCACGTCAGAAGAATGAATCGGAGGTATTCCAGGGATGTGAAGAAAGGTGTTGAGATCTCTGAAACTTTTTGATGTGTTTTGGTGAAGTATAGGCAGATACAAAAACAAACAAAGACAACCAGCTCCAGAAGTAAAGAAATGGTAGCCGGGAATGGTCAGTTCATTAGCTACAGATAGGGCGGCCGTACAGAAGAAGTCCATAACAAAGGCGCGAATACTGTAGCTCTGAGATAAGGACAACAAAGCTTGCTTTACGTTAGGGTTGCTCAGGCGAACAACCTCAAAAGTGAGGGTTTCGTGGTTCGTTGCGGTGGTGGAAGCGAGCGTGATTGTGGGCAGTTGGTGGAATTTGATGGAAGGATAGGTGGCGGACACGGTGGAGATGTAAGGAGCGGTGGTGCCGGCGTTGTACGGTGGAGCTGAGACCAATATGTGGATGGTGAGAGAGGATTGTTGAGTAACTAAGAGTTTGCCAAGTTCCACCATAGATATCAAGTGACCTATGGCTGGTGTTGGGTAAAGAACTAAAGCCTCGTTCATGCCGGCCATGAAAGTATCTGAATCTTTGTGCTTGAAATGTGAGGGAGATGATTAATTAAATACTTTAAATACTAATTCAATAGAAGCCCAATTCAGATTGGAATCGATATCTAAGCAAACACCATTTATCTTCCTTCTCAAGTCAAGATCGATATCTCTTAAAGAAAAGCTCCTCACGTATTCAATTTTGTCTGATATAAGACTAAAGAAAGTAACGTGGGAACGTGGAAAAACATAAGCTTGATCCGATCGAGAAAGTAATGTCTAGCACGTTCTAAACCACTGATTGGTGATGCAAGGCCTAAGATGATAAGGTTTGGACAACCAATGAAACCCTTGGGAAAAACACAGATACGACAATTATAATTCAGTTTTTTAAGAAATAATGTTATTTGTTTTAATTATTTATTAAATTTTAGATCGAAAGAATAATATTTTTGTATATAATCATCAGGTCTCAAATTGAGGCAAACTGGAATAGCTATATTCTTGTAGATAGGAAGAGTAGCTTTTCCCTTAGATAAGATAAAAAGCAGAAAAGGAAAGTGATAAGTAGGCAACAAGAGTTTAAAAAACCACACCGAGGACACATTGATAAGCAGTCAGGTTCAGTGTCACACAAATGAGCAGCAGTTCTGAACAAACAATTCCAAGGCCAGTACAAAGAAACACAACACTAGCATTCCGAATGTTTCTTAATCAAACATACAAGTAGAAAAGGGCATTTAAAAGGTACTAAATGTAATTTTTAAGAACAAAATTGCACCGTCAAGTTACAAATACAACTAACCGCAGCAACAAAAGCTCAGTACTCCCACTTCTTCAGCTCCATGCCATCCGGAGGACTTCCTTCAACCTTCTTAGACCCAACTTCTTTCCAGTTTGTTGACAGCACTGTCCCATTTGACTCGACCTGCAAGTTACGAGCACACAACTTAAGCAATCATCGCAAGAATATAGCAAACCAAACCATCACCGGACTTCTGTCTTATGCTTGCAAAGACATATTTGGAATTTCACACCCGACAAGTATTCGATACAAAGACAGTGGGGATCTTACAAAAGATTTGCTCATGGCTCTTCTAGTGTCCTCATCAGCATCTTGATATATTTCTTTGAAAAATTTGTTCAAAGCCGCATCACCGTCTAGCTTTTCTTCTTTCTCCTGATATTTGGATCAGGACGTTACGTGCTCGGTTAAATTTGATTGCAGCAAGATTTTGTAAGAATACACATAAAAGCACGAGAGAGTTAATCCAAAAACAAAAGGATTACCTCCTTCTTCACTTGTGCTTCGAACTTATCCCAATTTGTTCCTTTTGGTTTTGAAGAGGGATAAGTTGGCCTGTGAGATCCTGTTCCTGGTTTTGAAGATAGATAAAAAGTGACATCACCAGTGTCAGAAGTGATCTTTGCCATCTGTTCATCATACACTGAATTCAAGCTACCTATAAAAAGCTTAAATTGGGATAAACACCTCATACAACTGCATAAATCCTGAAACCTGAGAAATTCTCGGTGTAACACCAATAACTTCGAAAATCAACTAACAGTGTCTAGGAGGTATCCACTCCATTATCCAAGATAAAGGATTCACCAAATTTCAGCATTCGTTACACATATTGCTATCTTGGCAAAAGAATTGCAATAATTAAAATCACTGATGCTGGCCTGCTTGCATGTGCATCAAGTGATAAAGAAGGAATAATGAAAATAAAAGAATGAATGATTCTTCGTAGCAACCACAGTAAAAGAAGTAGCATCCTTTGCGATGAAGGAATGACCAAAGAGGCAAACAAGATATGATCAAACAGTTTAGTGAACAGATATGACATTAACCTCTTCACGTACCAGAGGCAACAATAGCCCTTTGTAGGACAACCGGTTCCTTGCTGTATTCAAGAGAGGTCCACTGTATTGGTTCCGCTTTTTCCAGGTGGATTTCAATCTTTGTAGACAAAACATCGAACTTGCAGTTCGCAGGTACTATCTGTTAGCAATGTATGGTCATCAAGAATAAATTGCAATAATCAGGGCCTCCAGTGTGACACAGGTGGTAATCACAACAGGTTTAACAAAGCCATGAATGGTGGCATGAGTACTAAGAAGTGATGTCCTAAAGTTCTCGGAAAAGCTGATTGGGATTGGCATATTCCTTGCATATAATGGAACTCCATATGTTAAGTCGGTAGATAGGCTTCCCATGAGGAAGCCATTTATACCTTTTGTTCCTTATTGGACCTGTAAGGCCAATAAGGTGTTCCAGCAAGGGTGAATCAAGCCAATGCCAAGTATTTAACTGCATTTACTGTTTACACGCATAACTGGTTTAAAGCAACAAATTTAATGCAAAACCTTCCCAAATAAACGGGGTTGAAAATGGTACTCCTCTTGACCAGGAACATTGATGTTAACGCTTAACTGCAAAAGAAAAGGTAACGATGTTTAATCCACATGCGCATATCCAGGAAAACAAATAATTACAGGTATTCAGTTGATGCACATACTATCTGTTCACCATAGTCCACAGAAACACAACTTGGCGGTATGCCTTTTGCAAATATGCTCACAACCACCACATCTGGTTTCTGGTAGAATTCATGCCTGCAAAACCCGCCAGATCAATTACGTATTTAAGTTGAAAATACTGAAAAGAAACTAAAGAAAGCCACAAACCTGTACTTTGGCTTGGCAGGTGGTACAACTGATGCTTGACTTGATAGGTCACTCACAGACTGAGGATCTGGCAAGGAAGCAGTATTTGTTGGGACTTCTGGTGTCTGTTTTGACAGATGACTGGTCTCCTCTGAATGCACATGCCAAATCTTATTCGTCATATACAATTTACTAAACCATTTGCAACCTCAAACCCCAAAAGCCAGTGCCAGGAAAAGATTAAGGAAAGAGATGATTTCATACCAGCAATGAGCTCATTGCACTCTTTGATCAAACTAATGAATCTTGAATCTCCTGGTGCCAAAGAAGCACCAGTCTCTAAAGCAGCCTTAGCAGTCTCATACTCCTCAAGCTTCAGGCATGCAATGCTGCAACAGAAACAATGACACCCGCAAAAACCACAAATGCATAATTCCATAAAACGAATTTCAAGTAAAACTGGCTTCAAGGGTAGGCAACACCTTAAACAAGTAAATAGAACTGACTAATTAAGCAACCTAAGCAAAGAAAACCAGGTCTGGTAGAGAAGCCTGTGCCTTGGTAGTCATATCTCAACATATAGCCCGTAAACAATGAAGAATTCTTACTATCGATTGTAGACTATGTTGCCATCATAGTGGGTAATACAGAAGCATCCATCAACATGCACTTCACCATAGCATTAAGATGCATAAATGGCAATGATAATTTACACGACTTATCCAGGGTTCAATGCAAACATACAAAACAAATTGCAAAGAGGTAACAAATTGTAAAGTACATTTCTCATTGATATGATGGCCCAAACGCCCAAGACCATGATTTAGTGAAAAGCACAAGGAATATATTAAATGAAGAAAGACTCTAAATCAGACTGCGACAATCCCATAAAAAGAACAAGCTAAGATCAAAACACTTCAGATCTATTGTAACTCGACCAGAAAAACATCAACAGTTAAACTATGGCGCTAACCAGTAATTTACAACCAGCTCAACTAAGTGTCTATCTCTGTGTATGTCTGTGAAAAAGTATCAAAGAAGATATGTTTGCTAAACCAATTATATAAATTACAAAAGTATACTAACCCCTTTCGAAGGTATGCTCTCGTCGTTAAAGGGTCCAACTCTATAGCCCTGTTCGCATCAGCAACAGCCTCTGAAAATCAAAGGAATAACCAAGAAACAATGTTTAAAAGATCACCATCTCAATCATTACACGGACTAGAATAAACACTTCCCCTTTCTTACTCTGTTGGAAACGTAAAAATTCGAGCAACTTACATACTCATGAGACCACTGTATTCAATTAATTCTCAATTAACACTACGAAATAAAACAAAAAGACAAACATTTCCAATTTCGTTTCCTTCTACCAATAACCATTAGAAGTTGAGAACTAACCCTATGGCCTAGCATTCCTTTACAGCATAAGAGTAGATCGAGGACTACCTGTGAGATTGTTGAGCTTGATGTTGGCCTGAGCACGGTCAGCCAAGAGCTCGGCGTCGTTAGGGTTAAAGTCAATGGCCTGAGAATAGAGATCGAGGGCGAGCTCGAAGTGGTCGTCGATGAACGCCTCTTTCGCCTTGGTTACGAGATCGGAGGCCATTAAGAGGAGTTGAGAAATTTTGGCAGAGACGGAATAGAATGGGATTGACTAGAACAGAAGTCTTTTATTATTGAATTTTTCTTAAAATTATAAATGTTTTTGAAGTGACCAGTACGCCGACAGGGAGGAGGAAGGTTCTGGAATTGAACATAAGTCTTTTATTATTGAATTTTTTTAAAATTATAAATGTTTTTGAAGTGACCAGTACGATGACAGAGAGGAGGAAGGTTCTGGAATTTATATCCGAGAAAGCTTAATCACATCTTAATATTTTTAAAAATATTTAAATAAATTATTACTATAAATTTTAACAAAATTAAACAAATACTATTTATATAACAATTCAACCCTTATTTTGTAAACTCAAATTAAATAAAATAAATTTGATTCAAACTAATTGTTTATTATAGTTATTTTAAACTATTAATTTAAATCAAATTTAAAATTTAATTTAAATTATCTAAGTTTTTAAATAATTTAGTAATTACATTAAACTTATATCGTCTTTTGAAAAATAATAATACAAAGTTTTATAAAATGTAAACCATAGCAAAAAGAACAATTTAACCCCTAACATTTACACCGATATAATTCATTTTTTCCCCTTTGTTCCTTGGAGAGAGGTATTGACGCTAATGACATTGATCCAAAATTGATGTTCTTTATAATCCTCTGTTTTTAATATTATTCCCACAACAGTTACAATATATTGGCTTTCATTTTTGGTTTTTGAGCTTTTAGCATCTCTTGCTAGATTTAACATTTCAAGTTAGATTGTAAACTAAAAATTTATGCTTAACTTTTGATTTTTTAAATGAAAAGATATTGAAAGTAATATGTGTATATTTCTGTACTAAATAAAAGTTCACTAATTTAATTAAC
>JANKOE010000006.1:67966832-67988306 GCA_026284465.1 Erythroxylum citrifolium | reverse complement strand
ATATATTTTCATTTATGTTTCATATAGTTTAAAATTATATAATAATTAATATATTGTGCTTTGCATATTGTTTAATAAACTTTAAATAATATTTATCTGCATAAATAATTTTTATTACAAAATAAATATAGCTAAAATTAAAAGTATTTTTATTTTTGTGTTATCAAACAGTCTACTGTACGAAGCTCTTAAAAAAAATCTTTTTTAAATGATAGTCAAACAATCAACTGACTTCTTATAAAAGTTATTCTTATAAAAGATTTACAAATAAAAACTCTACTGATAAAAACTTTATTGTATAAATCCAACCAAACAGAGGCTAAGCCCTCTCTCATGTTCGATTTCAATACAAAATACGATCAATTCAAATCAAGTTTTGATCGACTTATCATATTTACATGTATTGTTATTATTGTTATTATTATTACGTAGGACATTTGAAGACAATCTTCTTTATTATTTAGGATAAGGTTGCTTTATTGGATCTCTCAAAATTTTACATTTAAACTAAATTTTTACTAGGTCATTGTTATTGTTATATTTGTAAAATATGATAAAAATATGTTGGCTATATTAATATTAGCTAATTTGAATTCAATATTTAAATTAAATTATTAATTTATGAAATAATTTATTTAAAATACGTTATTTACAAATTATTACAAATTCGACGTTTTTAAAAAAGTTGAATGTTCAATTAATTCGTTGCCAAACACATAGGATACTATGGCAATCATTGTTGGTTTAAAACAGGAAATTGACAAAGATAAGATTGCTACACAATAATAGAAAGCCTAGTCGGACCATACCTTTAGATAAGTGCAGCTTCCCTTTTCTCACATGGAATGTGATTTTTCAATCAAAAATTGGAGGTTGAAAGCATCATTAATTTTTAAATAATCATCATGGTTATTTATTTATGCTATGATGACTCCTTTTTTTTCTTTTTAATTATTGCTATTTTATTTTTTCATCCAAACTGAAAGCAGGTAATTAAAACTAACTTTGTCTTTTACAGTTGACTTCACTACTAAGGATCCCATATTGAATCATATTTCTTTTCAGCTACAACAATAATAACTCAGTAAAAATTTCGCTAAAACGTAAGATTTGTAAAAGATATAATAGTATATACTTTTACTCTTAATTGATAAAGAGACTTTAGCATGTTTCTTCAAATTTTATATCAATTGTCACTGTAACCAATTTCTTAAGGCTATGTTTAGTTGGAGGTTTATTAATGGAATGTAATATTATTTTGTCGTTTAAAATGAGGGTTTATAATAAACTTCAATAGAATGGAATGGAATGGGATGGGATATAAGAGGAGGGTTTTATATTACATCTTATTTCGTCATAAACAGTAAAAATGAAAAACTTCTGATTTGGGGGTGGGGGATTTGGATGGAATGTAACGTGATAAATAATTTTACACTATATTTCATTATAAACTTTTCATCCAAACAACATTTCACTATATTACATTATGAACCCTTCCATCCCGTCCAAACAACAATTTTCTAATATTACATCTATTTGCATTTTATTTTATTAAAAATCTTAGTTTAACCGAACACAACCTAAAATTTAAAGGATTTGTCTTAATCTTTAATGAAACATGATTTTCATACCATCTACATTATTTTCTTTTTTTATTAAAAAATGAGCACAATCCACCTTTGACCATTTTTATAAAAAAATATATAGGTTAGTCAAGTATTAATTTGAAATCATTATTTTAGTGTTGAAAAAGATAAATTTGGAAGTTTCACATCTCTATAAATATTTTACTCAATTGAGTACTAAATTAACTTAAATTATTATGATTAAATTAATAAATTTCACATCAAATACAAGAGAGTTCATTTTTATAACTTCTCCGGTTTTTTTTTAAGTCAAATTTTTAATCTATTGTTCAGAAAAAAAATTCAAATCTTTTTTTTTCCAAGATTAGTTAGGTCAAAGTGGAATAATCAGACAAACACTGAGTTAAAGTTTATATGATAATCAAAATGTAACAAAGAGATTAAGAGTAAGGTTGAAGCGTGAAGAAGAAGAAGAAGACTCTGATTTTCTCTTCTCTGTCTCTTCCTTTCGATTTTGTTCAGTTTCCACATATGTCTGAGTCTCCGGATAGAGAAAAAGGAGAAGTTTACATGAAGGCCTTAGTTTCTACCTCTCTCTGTAACTTGACAAAAAAAGGGAATAAAGTGAACATTGAACCTAAGCTACTTATTTCCTATAGAATTAACAGCCGCCGTCTGCCGTAATTCTCAAGTCGGGCCGGAGTTACCACCACTACCATTACCGCCTTCATGGCCTGAACTTCCAATAAGCTCCTGCAACTCTTTGATTAGATCTTCATTAAGGGTCATGTTTGGTATCAGAATATCACCGTGATCATCACCATCATGATCGTCGTCGTCGTTATCAGTATCCATGTTATGATCTTTAACCTCTGTTGTGTTGATGTTCTCGTTTGTTGTGGCTTCGTGGTCCATGGAAGCTGATAGTGGGGTTGTTGGAGATAGACTTGTCGACGGAGATGAGCACACGGCCTTTTTATCAGAAGTTGGTGCCTCGGATTCTTTGTCTAAAGGCTTTTGAGGAGTGGGAAACTTGTTCCTTGTACTTCCGGCGAGAGAATTCCGGTGAGTTGGTCGAGGGTGGGTGTGATCGCCGGTATAGCTGACGATGAATATATTTGGCTCGTTGTTGCTCTTCTCGACTTGCTTCCTAGCTCCACACCCTTTTGAGCTACTACATCTATAATAATTCCTGTATATAAAAAAAAGAAGTTCAGACATTAAAACATTGAGCTTCCATGGAAGGTGAAAGCAAAATAAAGAGAAAAAAATGAAATAATAAAGACCCTGACCTTGGATATGGAGACCCTTTTATGGGTTTCTGACCGTACTTACGCCATGCCCACACATCATTAGAGAGTTTCTCTGCTGCTACACGCTCTACGACCCTCTTCTGATGACTCTTCCTACCAAGAAACAACGAAAAGTTGCAGACTTAAACCAAAAGTTTCACGAGATATGAACAGATTGAACCTTGAAAATTCGCTTACTTTTTCCTCGATCTGGTGGCCTGAGCTTGAACGGTCCTCAAAGAGAGGACGTTACTGTTACTTCCACTCTTCAGAGGCCCACCTTGTTGGTGCACTTGATTTGGTGAAGACTGTACGAACCTTGGACTAACTGAGATGCTGCAGGTGGGCAATTGCTGCAATTGATTGGAGCCACTAAATGCTCCACGATCAGGACCGAACGAGTTCGGGACATTGACGTTAAGCAAAAAGGGTTTGTAAGAATCTTGAAGTTCCTGCAAACCATTGCTTCTACTTCGGTGTACCGGATTTGAGGATGAAAAAGGGTCATCCGCTTCGTCGTCACCGAAACTCAAGACAGCTAAACAATCCAAAGGGTTCCGAAATCCGCCATTTTTGGTCGTACTTTCGGCGTCATTCGAAGTTGCTGTTGTGCTGGAACTGGAAGCTCTTTTGATCACGGAGCAACTTCTAACTATGGCGGACAGATCCCAGTCATCATCTTCTGCCATTGAAGCAGCTCAATCTACCTAGAAATTACCACCAATAGACAAAACAAGCATCAATCTCTGACTCTGAGCAGTTGTTCAGGCAATGGGTAAGAGAAGAAGGGAAATGAAAGGACGGCGCTGACTTTGGAGGTATGAAAAACAGATTAAGAGGAAAGAGAGAGATTGGAAGGCAATGATGGTGGAGCACACTGTCTGACTTTGGTAATTGTTAATTATTTATACATTTGAGGAAAAAAAATAAAATAAAAAGATATTTGGGAAAAGAAAAAAGAAAAAAGACACAACGTATGCTTTTTCTCTGACTTTGGTAAAATGTCAAAGAGGGGCCCAAGAGACAGGAAGTGGCAGTGTAAGGAAGATGTTCCTTTGCCCAAAACATCACCCACTTGCTTTAAGTGTGTCGTGTCTGTACGCGAGGCGTGATTTGTTGTCCTTTCAAGTGTTAACATCACAAAATATTAATTTCACTTAATGTCCAAAAATGTTTTGACTTAAACCCACGTTAAATCTCTACTCAATGTGAAATATTTTTTTCGAGTTTGAATTAGTTCAAAATTTAATCAATTCACGGTCAATCTTGCTAATTTTTTAAAATAATTTTTAAAAATTAAAAATATAAAATAATATCTTTTTTAATTAAATTTAGATTTGGATTGTTCAAGCTCAAGCCTGCCTGAGATTTAACTCTTCTAAGTAGAACGATATCATTCGTTTTGCTTAGAAAAGTTAAGTCTGTAATCGATCTGGGTCAAATTTGACCTATAGATTGACTCATTAAAATCACTGGAATTTAGGTTCATGGTCAGCTCATTGATATCCCTAAAATTGAAACCGAATGAGTTTCAATAAATCTAAAACTAGCTACTAATTAATATATAAAACAATCACATTTTGAGTTTCAATCAAATATAAAATGACCAACTTGACTTAACTCATAGTTGAAAAAATAATAATTCAAATACGACTTGAATGTGATCGTTTTAGATTGCCCAAGTTCAAATCTGCCTGAGATCTAACTCTTCTAAGCAAAACGATATCGTTCAATTTGTTTAGAAAAGTTGAGTATAGAATCGGACTGGAATTAATTTGACTCATGGATTGACTCATTAAAAACACCTGAATTTAGATTTATAGGTCAGTTCATTGATATCCTTAAATTTGAACCCGAATGAGTTTTAGTAAATCTAAAACTAGCTGCTCATTAATGTATAAAACGATTACATTTGAGTTTCAATCAAATATAAAATGACCAACTTCACCTAACTCGTACTTGACAAAAAAAATTTAATTCCAATACGACTTGAATCTCATTTGAATTTGAAATATTATATCCAAATTTGAATTAGATCGAACTTCAAACAATTTGGATTTCAATCAAACTGAAATTTTCGACCTAGCTTAAGCTCGACTAGTTTTAATACATCTAAAAACAATTATCTATTTATAAACAAAACAATATTTTTATAAGTTAAAAGAAGTTGGGGTTGGGTTTCAACTTAAAATAATTTGAACTCAAATCTGATCTCACAAAGAGAAAAGTTCAATTTGATATAAAACTTCCAATTAAAAAAATAAATTTTAATTAAATATATTAATTTTAATTCGATCAAACTACCCTTTTATTGTCCGTACTCGAGTATTATTAATGGAATTATAATTCAAGCATCCAAAATTTGAATTAGTCGTTGTACTAATTGATAGTTGCATGTAAGAATATATAGTACTTGCCTACTTGGACGTTCACGTGACGAAAGACTCGTACTTGCGTACACGCGGAGGTGCTCTTCACACGGCACTTCTTACAACTGGAGAAAAATTCCATTGTAGAGCGTGATAGGACCACATCGCGTGAGAGTGGGGCTATGTGTATTCGTAGCCGGAATAAAAGAGTATGGAAAAGACTAAGAATAAGTACAATCAGCTGGTTATCCCCACTCTCTTAGTAGGATGGTGCACAACACCCAACTTTGAATAGACTAGATTCCTTCAATTACTCCTTCTAAAGGATGAGAATGGAGTAAGGTACGAGTTTTAATTTAAAATTTGGTTAAATTTTTACACATTATTAAAAAGTTAAAACTTATTTTTGTTACTAATTTTTAAAATTTTTAATTTAATAACTAATATTATCTTCATACCACAACTTGCATTCTTTGACCTTATTGCCTTATCTTATATTTTTTTGGTTGCTCACGAGATGTCGTAAGCGGGTCCCAATTATGGGAAGACACATTTAAGCCATCCACACTTAGACTAATTCCCGTTCGAGCCGGATAGGTCCCTTGCAGAAGGCAAAGCTCTAGCTCCAAGTTTTAAAAACAACTGCATACATAAGGAGGGTTTGAACCCACAACCCCCCTCTTATTAATATACATATTTTTGCAGCCAAGTTGGATCTAAGTTGACTAGTTGGTTATGGGTGTTGTAAATTAAGATAGTGTAAGTCTAATAAAAATCAAGCTCGTATCACCATGTATTGCGAACCAAACTCACCACATTAACGTTAAGGTTAATGATTACAAAAGAATTCAAACTTTATTTAATTTTTTAACGCTTACTCCAACAAGGCAACAACAATAACAATAGAAATACTAGTAAGATGCGAGTCTGCGAAGATCTAATAATACATAGTCTTATCCCTAATTAATAGACAAACTGATTCTAAATGCTAAACCAAACTTTAAAAGTTGTCGTTAATATATTATAACTTTCAATTTATAAAAAATAGACTAATATTAAGGAGACGGTTGGTTCGTATAGAAGAATCGTAATGAGAATGAGAATGAATATAGTAAATAATGATAGTGAATATTATCATTATAATTATGATGGTTGGTTAAGATGAATGAATGATTACCATTACCATCGATGGTAGTTGGCTTGTAAAAAATATTAAATAATAAAAATAATTATATTTAAATTAATTAGTATTAATTTTTTTTTTAAAATAGTCACTGTTAAGGAATGAGTTTCATTCATTTACTAAATGGAGCATATGGAGGATTCCCTAAAAGTGAGATATCAAACTATTGCCCTTATAATGATAATCAACAACTAACCACTCACTTTTCATTCCTCACCTATTAACATTTTCCCAAACCCATCAACCATGCACCCCATATTTGTTAATGTAAATGACACAGTTAGCTATAACATATTAGTATTTTATCATGTGACTGTCACATATTATATTTATGACACATATAAATTTTATTACTTAATAAATTTAAAATATAAAAATCTCAAAATGATTATGAAACTGTGTATAATTACTTTATATTTTTGATATATTTAATTATTAAATAATAAAATTAACATGTGACACAAATATAATATGTTGCACTTAAGTAGTAACAATACTATATTTACTAAACAGAGACATTAATGTTGGATTATTTTTACTAAAAATTTAAAATTAAAGTATTTTAATGCTGCTTTTTAAAATTCGATCAAATATTATAAAATTGAATAAAATTTATTCTGTTTACAATTATCAATTAAATACATCAAAACTATAATAAATTTAAAAATGATATTTTTGAAATTCAATTTCTAAAAATATGACTACGAGTGGGAAGTCATCGCCTTTACTTATACGCGCGCGTGTGGTTTCACTGTCATGGGATGCTAATGAGATGTTGGGCCCACACAGTGCATTATATAATCCTTATCTTCTTAGGAAACCCACTTTCTCTCCATAAAGTAAAAGAAATAAAACAAAAGGTAAAAATGACGTGTCAAAATGTGCAGATCAGAGCCAAGCCAACGTAATCTCCCTAGGCTTTCCCACAGTCGAACACGCTGAGGTGGTGATTAGGGAATATTGACCGCACGATCAACTGACATCACCAGTGGATCTAGTGGGGACCACCGTGAAAAGACATCAAACATTTGGTAAAGTGATGTTCCGCTGTAAGATGCCCCCCAATACACCAATCTTTTAGTGAAGAATCTGGCGCCGTTAAAAATGGCTGCATTGTTCACACTGATGCTTTTCTTGTGGAAGCATCTTCGTTCGTGATCGTGCCAGAGGGTTAAAGTATGGTAAATTTTGTTGAATGGTTTAAATCGTACCTAACTTTATTTTTCAAAACAGTTATTAAATATTTACTGTTATTTATAATATTATATTAAATTATAAAATTTAAAACAATACAAAAATTATTAAAATCTTTAATATTAAAATTAAAACAATACAAAAATTATTAAAATTTTGTCTAACTCTAATAACTAAACATCGATTTATTTTGTGTCATCAAAATTAAATAATCTAATTTTTAATAAACGTAGACATAGCAAAACAATGCAAAGTTAGGCATTAAGCAAACCTAAACTTGGGTACTTCAGGGCCTGATTCAATTAAAAAAATGTTATTTTATACATTTAATTAAAAATTTTATTTAAAAAATTTTAACGAAACCAATCTATAGGTCAGCCTATTGTCATCCCTAACAACTTAACTAAGTTTAAAGATAATAAATATTAATTTTTTCAGTTTTAATTTTAAATTCGTGATTTTGTTTGATAATTTTATTTTAATTTGATTAATTATGAATTATTATGTTAAATTAACTTAAAATTAAAATATGTTTAATCAAGTTAAAACTTGAATTCAATTATCGAATATTCGAACCGAGTATTTTTAGTCTGTATTCGAGTGTTAGGAGACTTATATTATGTATAATATATAAGAAAATTAAAGTTTGGATGTCAATATCATTTTTAGCGAAGAGAATTTTACTAAACCTGTAAAGATGCTTCCTATATATATATAAACAGGCAATCGAACTAGATCCACTCACACTTACACGTTTATGATGTAATAAGATTCTGACAAAAGCTTGATCGATTAAGCAATGATATATATTTTTTTATTGGAGAAATTCCGTAGGCGAGCCAAGTGGGCACACCTTTTTGAAGACTTAACTGGTGCACCACTCCACAGGCAAGTCAAGCTGGCGTACCTCATCATCGAGGGCCCAGCTAGTTCTTCACCTACAAGTAAAACTCAGGTTGTCCTAAGTTCTTACAAGAGGAGCTAGCATGAAATTGAACCTGAGACCTGACCGAAGCCAAGCCCCGCTCTCAACCATCGAGCCACACCCATTGAGAGCGACAATTATATGTTGCAAAAGTAGAAAACTGAATCTTAGATCGAAAGACTCTCTTTGGTTGCCCACCATCTTCGTGCGATGTTGCTATTCGCCGAAGAAGAAGATATTTTAGAAGCGAGCTACGAAGTAATTGATAAAATTATTATTTTTGTGATTAGAAAGATTGAGTCTCGGAAATAATCTGTTTGTAATAAATATTAAGGGAATATTATATACATTGATAACCTTTTCGTAACCCTGGCAAAGCAAAAATTTATGTGTACTAACTATCGACACACGTATAAATAGATTGGCTTAGTAGTTATTTCAGGCAACTGCCCTAATCTCGATTTTTTTTCCAAACAGCTCATTACCTAAAGTAGTGAACCAAATACCTACTAGAGGCTAACTAGCTAGGAGGAAATGTAAAAAACGGGAGTTGTTGAAATTAGCATATTAGAAGATCAATCGACTAAAATAATCATGTCCTGCCCGCGTGACGATATGAGGGTGAAAAGAAAAAAGGAAATCCTATCAACTTGTCTTGACGTAGGACGATAAGTTTATGACCGTGATTTTACTTTACTATTGAGATACGTTGCGTTTGTCTTGTTTAGAGAAAAAAAAAGTTTTGTTAACATTTGCTAAAATAAATTATATATTTTCCTTCCAAATATATATTTTATTAATATTAATCACGATTAACACTCACCAATTATACGTCACATAATTATTTTTATAAAATTTTATTATAAAAAAGAAAACAGAATATATGCTTCTACTTCTAGAAAGCATTTAGGATATTCATATTTGGATGATACCTTTTTTTTTTATAGCTATCTTCCTCTCTTTTTGGTTTTTGTGTGTAGCTCCAAATAATTGGAATGTAGAATGTATCATGAAGAGTCATTGCCAAACACTAGGTAACACGTGGGGTACTGAGAAAACAAGAGAGTATTCATTGTTTATGGGAATAATCAGAAAAAGGAAACTTCATAGAGCAAAAAGGAATTTGTATTTATTTATTTATTTATTTTTATTTTTGGGTGGTGAACAAAGTTAGGTACTTTAAAGGAGGCTCACAATTAAAGATCATCAATTTGGGACCACCACTACCTTCTATGATACAAGCTACTCCTACCTTTTTTTGTTTTTTTTGGGGAAGGGGATATCATGAATTTAGTGGGTAAGGATGTCAAATTTAATTCGACTCGACCTGATTTTAGCCCAAATTTATCGGGCCATAGGTCAACAAGGTTGGGCGACTCGTGGACCGTTACTTCAAAAACGACGTTGTTTTTGAAATTTTTTTCTTTAAAAAAAATATAGCAGGCCAGGTTGCGCCCGACTCGCTTGTTGTCCGTCGGGCCATGAATTACCCTAACCCGTGACTCGGGCCCATTCTTATTAGTGAGACACACCCAAGTAAGAGAATTTGGGTTTCATGAACATTTTCTTTCATTTTTTTGTTGTAATAATTGGTTAACAAAGTAAGAGGCAATAGATTAAAAAATGTCTAAATTTTTAAATTTTTTAAAAATTAGTATCAATTATTTAAAAGTTTTAAAATGTTGCTTTTGTTGATGTGGTTAATAGATAAACATCCATGTAGCAGTTGCCGAAGACTGCACATCAATAAAAATAATATTTTGAATTTATTTGTACCAGTTTTAAAAGGTTAATAACTAATTCAAAACTTTAAAAAAATTTATACTAAACTGAAGAAATCACAAAAGGTTAGAGACAATTTAATTTGTTATCTCATTAATTAACTAAGTTTAAAAGTTATTAATGTTGACAATAGACTAGTTAAGTCCAAACTTCTTAAGGTTTAATCAAAACTTGAATGATTAGACTTGTTAATTTTAGCTGGACTAACTTATTTTTTTTAATGATTAGTTATAACCAACAAAAATTGAACTAGACTTACCCACTTGATTGGATTCAAACTAATATTTCAATTCAATTTATCAATTTAGATCTCAAATTCAAATAATACAAGATTTATAACACTTAAATATCACTCACAATAATCACTTGGACTACTCTTAAATTTTGATTGGTCAATAAAAACATATTTCAATACTGTAAAGTCGTAACAAGATACTCGTACTAGAAGATGCGATCGAGTCGCCTCCTTTAAGCAACGTAACATCAAGAAATAACGAGTTTTAATTAAAGGTACGACTGGATCACCTCCTTTAAGCATCGTAACATCAAAGATTTAATTGAGTTTGTTCAGGTCTTGCAATCCCAATTAGTTTTACTAAAGATTTGTGGTGTTAAATTTCTTTAAATCTGCCTATGAAAGTGCCACTTGTGCGCAAGACATTCTAGTGGTTGGAACTTTATTTGTCTCAACACCGTCCGAGTTGACTCGGCAAAGTCTTGCCAAGTTTACCAGTCAAATTTGAGATCCTACTTGAACATATCTTCACCATTGAATCAGACAGATAAGACAAAGACGTAAAAGCGATCGTATTAAATGATGGTGGTCAGGTCGTGAGAGATGTATGTTAGATTTTCTCTCTAGTCTTCGATTTGTGGGTTTGGCAATCTCGTGAAAGCGGAATGTGAGTGATAGAAAAGAGAAGGGGTCAAATGAGGATAGCCATAATGTGGAAGAAGTCCAACTGACACTGATATGTTATGGGAAAAACTAGATTAAGATTAAGAATGGAATTTTTAGGAGACTTTTAGCTCAAGAAACTGAAGATTCGATTTGCGGTGTAACGACCTACTACAAGACCCTCTTAACTTGGAAGGGAATTATTTATCAAGCCAAAGTGCATTTTAAGCTTCAATATTTATAACATAATACGTTTTAACATTTTCAAAATATTCCGAGCAATGTCAGAAATCTCACATCGAATAATTATGAAGGCATTCAAGAATTTATAATAGTGTGCAAATCTCCCCCTCTTGAGTTAGCTTTTGGGGTTGAGTTAGACATTTTCTAATATGATAACAGAACCAGTTTGTCTCGATGGTTTGGGGCGGTGCACGGTTATGTCCCTTTGCCCAATATATCCATCAGATGCCCAGTCCTGCTCTAGATTGAGGGGGTGTGTCAGGAAACTCACACCGAACAACTATGAAGGTATTCAATAATTTATAATAGTATGCAAACCTCTCTTTCTTGAGCTAGCTTTTGGGGGTAAGTTAGGCACTTTCTAACACGAGCAAACCTTAAGTAAACAAAAAATTTAGCGTGATTAACTCTCGTCAATTAAACACGATATTAGTATTAATAAGATATTATTTATATATTTTTTAAAATAAAAAATAAGTCTTGCCGTTAACTGTCGCATAATAAGTTTTTGTAAACAATAAGGCCCACTACTGTACATTTCAAATAATAAGTCCTACTTATTACATGGTAGTTGTAACCTACTATTATATATTTTAAATAGTAAATCTCAGTTGTAATATAATAACGAGGCTTATTTTTTATTTAAATAAAAAATAAAATTATATCAATTTATTAACGTGATATTTAATTAATAAAAATTAGTCTTGTTAATTTTTTTTATTTATTTAAGGTCCATTTTGGATGTTTTTAAATTGTTAAAGTTTAACTTGAATGTTTTAAATTGTTAGAATTTTAATATTTAAGTTTATCAATTTATACTCGAAAAATAACGAATATCAATATAAAAAGAAGTCTTGGTATTTGAGTTGAGTGGAGATGGCAAAAAAAAGTCCAGTCCGGTTTGGTTTGATCTAAATTTAACAAGCTTAGTTCAAGTTCATTAATTGCCTATTTTGATAGACTTTTAGAAGGTTAATAAATACTTTTTTGTATTACAAAAATATTTTTTATAAAAAATGAGTGTTTAGTTGTAAAATAAGAAAGTACATATTTAATAGATATGACTTTTTTTTATAGTTAAAATGCAGCTTTTTAAGAAGCTCAAATTTGAAGTTTCTCATAAAAGCCTCTCAAATGGCTTTCTCAGGTAAATTTTTTAGATAAATTATTGAACTTATTTTTAGTCATTTTTGTCCTTATGTTTTACACATAATTAATACAATACTCACAAACTCATCTTTATGTTTATTTTGGGTTTATATAATATTGTTTGACTTTTTTATATGTTTTAATATTCATTTTTTATATTAGTTTCACTTACGTTATAATCCATATAAAAGATTTGGTTAGATATATTTTCATTTATATTTCATATGGTTTAAAATTATATATAATTAATATATTGTGCTTTGCATATTATTTAATATACTTTAAATAATATTTATATGCATAAATACTTTTTATTACGAAATAAAATATGGTTTAAATTAAAAGTACTTTTTATTTTTATGTTGTCAAACAATCTACTATACGAAATTCTTTAAAAAAAACTCTTTTTTAAATGACTGTTAGAATTGCCCAACTCACCCCAAAAGCTAGTTCAAGAGGGGGAGGTTTGCACATTATTATAAATTGTTGAATGCTTTCATAGTTGTTCGATGTGGGATTCCTGACACACCCCTTAGTCTAGAGCAGGACTGGACATCTGATTGACATATTAGACAAAGGGACATTACCGGGCACCACCCTAAACCATCGAGACAAACTGGCTCTGATACCATGTTAAAAAGTGCCTAACTCATGTTATAATTGCCTAACTCATGTTGAATACTTTCATAGTTGTCCGATGTGAGATTCCTGACAATGACAACCAAACAATCAACTAGTTTCTTAAAAAAATTATTCTCAGAAAAATCTAAAAAAAAAAACTCTACTGATAAAAGCTTTGTTAGTATAAACTCAACTAAATAAAGACTAAATTTTATATTATATTCCAACTTTTTTTTAATTTAGTCGAACACGATCTGTATATTCGAGTCGGTCTAAACGCAAATAAAAATTTGAGCCTAACCTAGAACTGGCCTAACCTAACCCATTATCATGCCAATTGAGAGATGGTAGTGGCCATCGCTCGCCACTTTGCAGGGTGGAGTGAGCAGTGTATCACACGGAGGAGTTGAAAGGAGAAACCAAACAGGCCATAGCACCAAAGAACTATTACCATAATCATCGTGTCTCTTCCAAAGAACTATTACCATAATCACAGTGTCTCTTTCTCTCTTTTTTTCTTTTTATCATAATCAGCAGATTTAATTCTTCCACAACTTTTGGCCATTGTCTGTGCTTGTCCATCATAACAACACTCTTTATGGTTTTGCTACCACAAATACTTGGGAACTTTGCCTTTCTACAACGTAAGTGTGACGAACCACAAAGTCCTAGTACAGGAGAAAGGGAGATTCTCCAACTTACATGATTGATAACTCTCCAAAACACTATGCACTTTAAGACATTTTTCACTTTAGAACTCTCTCATCAAATCCTCCGTTTTCTACCTTAAAATACAAACCAATGGGAGAAGAAAAAGATAAAGAAGAAAACACTTGCAAGTATCACATAGCATAATATCAGAAAATCAATGTGTATAACAACATTATGGAAAGAATTCAAAGGATGATAAAAAGATTCGAGACCGACCTAGTCCGTCATAGTTTATCATATAAAAAAAACTATTTAAAAAAATAATTTTAAAAATAACAAACCAACTTGAAATTGTATTATATTGATTTGAAGTTAATAGTTTCAACTCGAATGGTTGATTTTTTAATAAAAATTTAGATTTTAAGTTAAAATCAAACCTTTATTTGAGTTTCGAGTAAGGTTCGAGTTTAAGCTTTTTTTCGAGCTTTAAACTCAAGTTTTAGGGCCCGGTCTTGATCAAGAACATAGACTTCTTTTGCATAATATGAATAAAATGACATGTTAAATAGCTACTTTTGGGTCTATAAAATTTTATCAAATTCAAGTTTAGATCGAATAATTCAAACTTAACAGGATTTTAAATTATCTTAAGCCTTTATTTGATTGGACTTATATTAGTAAATTTTTTTTTGTAAATCTTTTCTGAGAAGAACTTTTCTAAGAAACCAGTTGATTGTTTGACTGCCATTTTAAAAAGAACTTTTTTGAAAGAGCTTCATACATTATAGAAAGAATTCGAATGATGATAAAAAAGTTCGAGACCAAGCTAGTCTTTCATAGTTAATTACATTAATAAAACTTTTTTATAAAAAAATAATTTTAAGAATAGCAAAGTAGTTTGAACTTGTATTGTATTGATTTGAAGCTAATAGTCTCGACTCGAATTAATTGATTTTTTTTTAAAAAAATTTGATTTTAAGTTAAAATCAAACCTTTATTTGAGTTTTAAGCAAGGCTATAGAGTGTAAGCCTTTTTTCGGGGTACAGATCTTCTGTATCTATTTTTGTGTACCTATTCTGTCACACTTGATCCAAGCCATTTATTTATGTGAGACCCATACAAATAGATGGCTTGGATTGAATGAGACATGGTAGGTACACTAAAATAGGGACAGAGGATCTCAAGCCCTTTTTTTTTCAGGACCTGATCGAGATCAGGAACATAAACTTTTCTTACATACAAAACTGTCATTTTTAATATGAGTAAAATGACATGTTTTGTATAATAAATAGTTACTTTTGGGTTTATAAAATTTGATCAAATTCAAGTTTAGATCGAATAATTCAAACCTAATAAATTTTTAAATTATCTAAAATCTAATTAAAATTTGACTCGGGTCATGGGCCAAATATGGGCCTTGTAGCCGGTTATCATCTCTGATTCACGTACTCTTAATTAAGAAAAGCCCTATTTTTTTTTTTTGGGTCAAAAGAAAAGCCCTATAAACCAAGAAGATTCGAACTAGTTAGCAGACCGATCAGATTTGACATCCCTAATAAGAATTTTAATGAGATACAAAACAATCATACTTGGTATTTATCTACGAAATTACAAATATATCCTGCGTAGATATGAGCAAGTGAATAGGTCTTCAAACCGAAGAGGAGAGCAAAATGGTAAATATACCAGTTCAAAAACCCTATACTGTAGCTAAGCTGCCTTTTGATTTTGTGGATCTGCGAAATCAAAACCCGACCTCGATCACTGTGCAGATCTCTCTCTCTCTCTCTCTTATATTCGCGCCATCGTACGGACAAAAGACATCTCCGAAGCAGATCCCTATCTCGATCTCGATCTCGCTTTTTTGTCCCGGTATTCAGATTTTACTTGAACACTATCGTGTTTCACCTGATTTATTGTTTCATTTTTCGCTTTTTAATTGTTTAAAGGCTTTAATTGTCTACTCTCAGGTGGATATCTTTTTTGAATCTTGTGCTTGAACTGTTGTTGATGACGTTCTTTTCATCTTGAGTTTCGTTTAGTTACCCTTTTATGGTTTTGTTCACTGGGTCATATGGATTTTCAGATTTTCGATGTACTCTAAGTTTTCCATTTGTTGTTCTTGAATTAGGGTTTTTATTTTGGTGCGAATTGCCACCAAGCATTGTGGATTAATTTTCATTTAGTTTTCTAGAACCCTTTATTAATTTCAAGTTCACTTGTTTTAATGGTGTACATGTTTTCTGAATTTGGCTTTGTACCTGCCTCAATCCTCCATCGGAGCTGCTTATTATCATTTACTGTCCATTTTGGTGATGTTTTATATTCGGGGCTTGACATGGTGGGGATATTGGGGAATAGTTATTATTGTCACAGATTTCTTTAGAGCGATGTTGTCATTTAGGGTAAGAATTTTTGATAGATTTTGGACTAGACGATAGAATGCTGGATTTAATAGTGTTTTTTTCAGTAGTTTCATTTGATTCAAACTTTCAACAGGGTGTGCTTATCAGAGTTTATTTGGTGATCATAGTAACTAACCGGAGGTGGTTGTATCAGTTAGGAGATCATCATGGCTGCTTCTGAAGAAAATAGTGCATTGTTTCCTATCTTCATTTTGACTATTCTGGCACTGCCACTGGTGCCTTATACGATTATGAAACTATGCCGTGCTGCTTCGAAGAAGAGTATGAGCATTCACTGCCGGTGCTCTGAATGTTCTCGATCAGGGAAGTATCGTAAATCTATATTCAAGCGGGTTAGTTTATACTGCCTTACTTTTTCCAACTAAGCTAGTTTGTTATTTGTTTTTTTTTGCCTTTTTCTGCATCTAAATCATTTCTTCTGTTTATTTGGGCAGATTTCTAACTTCTCTACGTGTAGCAACTTAACATTGATATTTCTTTGGGTCATCATGATATTCCTTGTGTTTTACATAAAGAACATGAGCCGTGAGGTAAGCACTGATTATATCTTACTTTTTGTTAATTTACATTATATGATGTTTTCAATTTCATGCGAATGCATAGACTTCATTAGAAAATCACTTTGCGTCAATGAGAATCTTTAATTTGATTCTTATCCTGAACCAGATTCAAGTGTTTGATCCCTATTCTATACTTGGACTGGAACCTGGAGCTTTAGAGTCGGAAATTAAAAAGAATTACAGGAGACTATCTATTCAGTATCATCCGGATAAAAATCCTGATCCAGGTTTATTGTTTTGTAACGTTCTGATTTTAAGACTATTTAGAAAGTTGAAGGCTATGAATGGAAATAACTCATATTTTTGCCTTTGAATCTGAATTTACAGAGGCCCACAAGTATTTTGTGGAGTTCATAACAAAGGCTTACCAGGCTTTGACTGATCCAGTATCCCGTGAGAACTATGAAAAATATGGCCACCCTGATGGTAGACAGGTGAGACACTAGAAGAATGGCTACTTGTTATCATCTGACACACTTCTCAAAAGAAAAAAAAGGCAAGTTTCTTTTGACAGTAGTCTGATGCTATTCTATCTTTCTCTTGCAGGGTTTCCAAATGGGCATTGCTCTCCCTCAGTTCTTACTGGACATCGATGGGGCATCTGGTGGAATACTTCTACTCTGGATTGTTGGTGTTTGCATTCTCTTGCCATTGGTCATAGCTGTGATATATCTGTCGAAGTCGTCAAAATATACAGGAAATTATGTGATGCATCAAACTCTGTCTGCATACTATTACTTGATGAAACCTTCATTAGCTCCAAGGTAATGAAGGCTTTATAGAAACACCACGAATGTATATTTGTTCATACACAAAAGCATACATGCAGTCTCTACCTGATATTTGCTTGTTTTAGGTTGAAGTGAAGGAATACTGTGTTACTGTAGTGGTAATCTTGTTAATGTTAAACATTGATGCTTCTCTAGTGATTCTTTTTTCAAGTTGATTTCTGGGAAGTTAATTACCTCTTAGAACGCTAATAGCTCTTTGGACGATGAAACCAGTAGTTACTGAATCTTCATCTTGAAGTTTACATCCTGTGTTGTAAACAAGAGACTGAGAGTAATGAGGATTTACCATCTTTTTATGTTATTTGGATTTCTGCAGCAATTTTATAATTGCATTCATCATTCTTTGAGATTTTCTATATACTGACACAATATTAAGCTTAAAATTTTCACACTTTTTTTCTAACACAATATTACTTATCTTTTCCTTAATGTGTTGTGTGCTATGATTGTTTTGCTAACATAACACTTGATAGGACAGCAAAATTATGGAAGTCTTCAATAAGGCTGCAGAATATATGGAAATCCCAGTTCGTAGGACCCAGGATGAACCTCTTCAGAAGCTCTTTATGTCAGTCCGGAGTGAGTTGAATTTGGACCATAAAAATATAAAGCAAGAGCAGGCTAGATTTTGGAAACAACATCCTGCAATAGTTAAGGTAATTTTGTTGAGTACATAATGCTGTTTGTTCTAAATTTTTATTGAGTTCAAAGCTGAACAATCTCCTTCTCTTCAGACAGAGTTGCTGATTCAGGCTCAGTTAACTCGTGAAGCAGCTGCCTTGTCACCAGCTTTAGAAGCTGATTTTAAACGTGTTTTAGAGCTTGCACCACGCCTTCTTGAAGAATTAATGAAGGTATCCTTGACCTATTCTTGTAGTAGTTAGTATGATGGTATGATTACTTTCATTTTTGATAAATCATTTCGCTGTGTGCCCATTGTTGGATGATATCTTTACATCATCTTTCGTATAGGCAAAATAATCATGTAGCTAAAAGCAAGATCTTTTGGCTTTATCCTTTCCATCGAGCTGGCCGGTCTCAATTGGTCATTTTAAGTACTCTGGCTCTTGATATCATGGCAGAATAAATTGGCAATTTGTTTGGAAACTCTTTTAAGCATACTTTGAGCGTATTTGAAATATATGCAATTAATTTTCTTCTGCTCAGTAAGAAAAGAAAGAGAATATGTTGACTATTTGTATTTACACATCCCCTTCAAAAGAAAGAGTCCTCTTCTGTCCTCTTTTTGGTGTTTTTGTGGTCATCAATGATCTGGATTACACGAGTTAAAGAGCAATTTTTTTTGGACCTAAATGAATTAGGGATAGTTATATAATGAAAGCTTTAATTTATAGAAGACAAAACTGTCAAATTGATACGAGTGGTTAAATACAGATTTTTGATGAAATTTCAAGGTGTGTGTAAAGGCTTCTGTTTTTGATGTAATTATAGGTCCATTGGTCTGTAATTTTCTCCAATTTAGATTTTGTGTTGAGTTTTTGGATATGATCGCTTCATTTGTGTTGTTCCTCTTATGTTTTCTTTATCCTTAATTGTCAATGTTGCTAATTCTTCATGCAGATGGCTATTATTCCACGCACTGCTCAGGGTCATGGGTGGCTGAGACCTGCCACTGGGGTTCTTGAACTTTCACAATGCATTATTCAGGTACTGATTTGTAAACTGTTTATTGGTTCTTATTTTTTCGGCATTTACTGAATCTTAGGACACTTTTATGTTGAGCACATCTCGTTTATTTTAATTTGCTGTTTGAGTAACTTTTAGTTCTTCATTTATTATTGGTTTTTTCTGCTAAATTATATTTTCGATATCCACACCTTCATCTGACTACTATTTCATTGGATAGTACCCTCTACGATTTCCCAGATGCATCCTATTTTTCTGGAGGATGGAATGTTTCCCCGTTTTGTACTAAGCTATAGTTTCTAGACCTTTAATTAGAACTGTTTGTTGGCTTTACGCCTGCAGGTTTAGAATCTTTGGTCTTATGACCCTTGAAAAACCTGCTTGCTTTTGGTCTTTAATCATTGAGGAACAAGTGCTTTATGATGATTTATGATGCAACTTTTTCACACTTGTAATTGGCCACAGATTAATGGATGTTGATGTCTTTACATAAATTTTCCAATTCTAGATCTCTATTTTGTATACCCTGATTCACATCTTTGTTGATGAATGGTGACACAGGCTGTTCCTCTCAGTGCAAGGAAGGTGACAGGAGGATCTTCAGAAGGTATTGCACCCTTTCTGCAGCTGCCCCATTTCAGTGAGGCTGTCATCAAGAAGATGGCTCGCAAGGTGAGGGAGTTTTAACTGCCTGATAGAACACAATGCTTTACAATATCTCATACCAGCTGTTGATTCCATACCTACACCTTTTCTCTTGCTTTGGCGCTTGCAAATGTAGTCAAAGAAATATTGAACCATGCCTTTTTTTAATATTTCAACCATTACATTATGATATTTCACACTGACAGGCTTGACTTCTGAATTATATCACTTCGAAAACTAGTTTAATATTGAAGCATTACATTTGAAACATCTTACATCCATGTTCTCAATTTCTATTATGGGGTTATTGTTTATCATACTGGAGGTTTGCTTTCTCTAACTGGTTTCCAGCTTCTGTCCTTCCTGGACAAACGAACAATACCTTGAAGACAAATTATATTTGTGAATCAGTCCATGATTCTTGTCTCATTTTCCATGACCATACTGATAAGATACGAAATTCCTGGTTGCAGAAGGTAAGAACATTTCAGGAGTTCTTTGATATGAGTCTGCAAGACCGTGCTGAACTGCTTCACCAAGTAGCTGGGTTTTCTGCTGCTGAAGTACAAGATGTAGAGATGGTGCTGGAGATGATGCCTTCAATAACTGTTGAAGTAAAATGTGAGACGGAAGGCGAAGAGGGTATACAAGAGGGAGATATTGTAACTATTCAAGCTTGGGTAACACTGAGACGTGCTAATGGCCTCATTGGTGCACTTCCTCATGCTCCGTACTTCCCATTTCACAAGGAAGAAAACTTCTGGTTTTTGCTAGCAGATACGGTTTCAAATAATGTGTGGTTTTCCCAGAAGGTAAATTTTATGGATGAAGCTGCAGCAATAACTACCGCCTCTAAGGCAATTGAGGAGACAATGGAAGGTTCAGGAAAAAGTGTTAAGGAGATAAGTACTGCAGTCAAAGAAGCAGTTGATAAGGTTCGAAGTGGCTCAAGACTGGTAATGGGAAAACTCCCGGCACCAGCAGAGGGGACTTACAATTTGACTTGTTACTGCTTGTGTGACTCTTGGATAGGCTGTGATAAAAAGACAAATATGAAGGTTAAAATTCTGAAACGAACACGGGCTGGCACTCGTGGATTGATCTCAGAAGAAGGACCCATTGCAGAGGATGGTATCGAAGAGGAAGAGGAGGTTGAAGAAGAGGAATATGATGATTATGAGAGTGAATACAGCGAAGATGAAGATGAAAAGGACATGAAAAAGAAGGGCCCTGCCGCCAACGGCAAGGTACAAAGAAAGGTTTCAAGCTCAGAAGGCTCAGACTCGGACGAGGAGTGACATACATAAGTTTTGTTTACACAGCAGAAAATAACATATTTAATTTTTTGGGTTTATTATTTTGTGAAAGAACCTTAACGACCAAGCACAATGATTGATAGTCATATATGACTCTTTTTGATTCATCTAAGTTTTTTTTTTTTTGAAACAAAGTTAATATCAATAGCATTAATAGAGAGGTAGGGGAAAATTTCAATTACAACGGTTAGAATA
>JANKOE010000006.1:67944829-67959429 GCA_026284465.1 Erythroxylum citrifolium | reverse complement strand
AGAAATGATGATGGTTAAGAATAGAGAGTGGGAGAAAAAATAAAGAGAGGAAGAAGAAGGTAGCACACTCAGATTTTTGGGGGTTTTAATTATCATTTTTTCAGAAATGATTAATTTTTTAAAATTTTTTGGTATTGACTGATATTTCAAATACTGATGGCAGTCGAATTTTGGGGGGTTTTAACTTTCATTTTTTTGCATAAATGACCCTAATTTTAAAAAAGTTTTTGATACTGGCCAGTATTTCAAATATCAGCGATACCAGGCAAAACAAACCGATATTTGAACTCGATACCGAAACATCTAATGTTTTTCGGCTAGTACGGTACGAGATTTGTTACACTAATCTATATAATTAAGTATTTTTAATAATATTATAATATTAAAGTGATCTTTACATTTATATGATATTTTATAAATTAAGTATTTCAAATAAATTATTTAATTAGTCAACATTAAATTACCTAATTAATTTAAGTCAAGTAATAGCGGATTTGATTAAAATAATTGTTTAAACAATTTAAGGTTTTTAACTCCGGAGAAGTTATAACTTTCAAGCTTATATATAATAATATTTATCAATCTTTTAACAATCGGATCGAAAGTTAAACTAATAAGACAAAAGGTTTAAGGTTTAAAAACTTCAACTGATCTTAGATCGCCGTAAAATTGTCAAAAGTTAAATTAATAAAAAATTAAAATATAATTAAAAAAGATTGTACTTATTCATCAAAAAATTTAAAATTTAATTGAAAAAAGCGATTGATTGTTATTAAATGAAAATTAGTTTATTTATGTTAGTTTTTAAAATTTTATTAAACTATAATAATTAACCGATTAATTAATAAACTATTTGGTTCTTAACAATAAAAGTTATTAAAGTAAATTGAACCGAAAAATTAAATAGTTTAAAGTTTTTATGTTGAACCGGTTAAATTTTTTAATCAGACTGAATTTTTTAGTGAAGTTTGTGATAAAAATAACTTTTTTTAATTTTATGATCTTTTTAATAATTAATTTTTAATAATAGTATAAATAAAGATTCAATTGTTTAGTTTGTTTAATAGAATAGGTAACTTCGTAAAGCTAGATAAATATAATTAAATAAATCCAAAATAATAATTTTAAAATTAGGAATATAAAAAATTGTAATTAAAAGTGTTAAATTTATTTTGATAAAATTGGAATATATGAATGTTTAACTAAATTTTGATTTAAAATATTTTATGCACGTAAATGGAAATTTCAGGCGTAAACTTAACTTAAAAATTTTAATCAATTTTGAAATTCTCAAAATTTTGAAAACTCAGACTTAGGTTTAGACCCATCTATGCATGAAATCATGTAGAGAGGGCATTTGGGCCCTGATCTGAATCAGCCCAATCAGCCCACCTTGGCCCACCTTTAATGTTAACAAATTTAACTCGAGTTAATTAAACTTAGATAGCTCGACACGTATAAGCAAAATGACATTTTCTTGCAAAAAATGACATTTCTTTTACCTTTTCATTAAAAAATAGCTCATGGTAGGTCGAGTTGGACTACATCAAGCAAGTCCACATATATGCAAAACGACACTATTTTGCAAAAAAAGACATCATTTTTGTGTTTTTATTAAAAAATAGTTCAAGTTAGGTCAAGTCGGGCTGCCTTAAGTTCGAGCCTAAAGTCCAATCAGACCCCAACAACAACAATTAGGGTAGGCTCGGGCCGCCCCTAGAATCATAATTCATGACGTAGGCAATTATGAGAGTACGTTGGGGACACACGTCCATCGTTGGTGACCAAAGATCTTCAAGTTTGGGCATTTGGGATGACTATTTTAACTTACGCTAGATTTGCTTCGGAAATGACATTATCAAATGACGCCAGCCGTCGAACCCTTTTTTTCAAAGGGTGACGAAGATTGAGAATCTATAAAGACTCTTTTTTATATTAGAAAAAGCATGCGTAGCCAAGCTTGTCAATTTCAGACCGCTGAAAACCAAGTCAAAAAAATTGGCTCTTTTTATATTAAAATAAGCATTTGCAGCCAAAATTGGCAATTCCAAAACCGTTCAATTTACTTATGATCAAGATAACGTTATTAACAGTAACGGAGTCAAAATTTTAAAATAAAGTTTAAATATTTAAGTTTTTAAATTTTAAAGAGCCTAATATATTACTCGACTTCAAATAACCTTGTCCTTTTATATATATATTAATTAAAAATAAAAACTATTTAATTTTTATAAATTTTGTGAAGCCCCATCAAGTAACTCCGTCTATGGTTATTAACCAATTACTACAACGTCATTGGTTGGTTAAAGTTAGGCATACGTACCGACACATTAATAGAGCTGCAGATTGACTAATAAATGATGCTAGTTTTCTTAAACTTAGCATTTATTGGTATCAAAACCCGCCTGTAGGTTGTGTCTCTATCTTGCTAAAGGATGTAACTGGAGTAGTTTTTCCTCGTCTTGTAGTTTAAGTTCACTCTATTTCTCCTACTGATAAAAAAAAGACTTTTTAATACTAAAAATAATAATTAAAAATCAAATTAATTCAATTAGTTTAATATTGAAAACTTGTCATTGGCCAATTTTTCAATTTTGTTTCTAAATTTTGTAATTCAATTTATCAAACTTAAGTCTGTCTAAAATAACGTTATAGATCATACCATCCAAATTTGACCCGAAACATGATCATCCTTGATCATGGCCAACACTCATTAGGTTACCTGGACATGTACATTGTCAGGTACCTATCCGGTTCTGTCCCTACTCTCCACTTGCATCCATAAATTAATTGCAAATCGTTCTGTGGGACCACCTCGGATTTAACCTCATCTAGCTCTTTTAGAAGGATTCCCATTGATGTCATCTCCACACACAAAAATTGTAGTAGAACTCAAACTCTTGGAAAGAGACAACCTCCGTCGATGATTGATGATGACGTTACGTAATCAACCTTGCGATGGTCCGCTACAGATCTACAGTTTCATCCTTAAACTTTTGCAAAACAGTGTCGGAGACTCGGAGAGTACTTCCACGATGTCATTTCAGCGTCAACTTAGTTCTTGAGAGTTTTGAGAGAAAATAAGAAAACTTGCAAGATTCAATGCACCAGAGACTATGTGTAACAATTTGGTTTTAGCATGATTCGACCCCATTCGAAATTAATAAATTATGTTGAATTTGCTAAACGCTGGGTTTGAGCACGAGGTAATCATGAATATGGGCATAATAATAAAAATAAATGAGAACGGGTAAGAAAAATAAAAAAATGATGTTTGATTTGTAAATTAGATTTCTATATTAATATCAATAATATTGTTTGTTTTTGTTGCATTAATAAGAATAAAAGATAATATAATATTATTTTTACTCTCAATAATATCATTTTTATACATTTTTTTAAGAGTTAAAACCATGTACGAAAAATCAAATTAAATCATAAAACAATTATAAAGGAAAAAATGAGCAGATTGGTTTTATGATTCTCGTTCAATCTATAACCATATGCACTTTTACGTCATCAAACCATTGAGTAAATTGGTTATTTTCTTGATTAAATCGTAAAACGAGAATATATAAAGAAAAAAAAAGAGAGCAAAAGTTCCATTTACAATGAGATGAAACCAGGTTTTATCCAGTTCATTTAACATCAAATTAAAACGAGAGATTTTAGAAAATATACCTGAAGGCACAGAATAAAAAATTCCTTTGTTGGTGAGACACGATAAGGCGGGATGAAAAATCGTAAGGAATTGAGAGGCGATAAGAAAGTAAAAAGGATGATAGGGCAAAGGCTGAGATAAAAGAGTAAAAAATAAACGTGATAAAAACTTTAATTTGAATGAAAACGCGATACCCACCCCAACTCACCATTCTCAAATTTAATGGGATAAATTCATTTCCCTGGATTTGAAAACTCCAAAGTAAAAATTGTTTTTTACAATTATCCCATTCATTCGTTCTCAAACCCTTAAACCAAACGCTCCCTTAATCAAACTTTAGATCGAATTTAAGTCTAAAGAGTCAATCTAAAATCCGACACAAAAAACTTGAATAATCCAACTATCCGCATAATATGGTCAAATCTAACCAATTGTTGTGCCTAAATAAATATGCTAAACAACTGTCACAAATGTCTAAATCTTAAGTTCTATATATAAATTACTAAAAAAATGAAAAAAAAAAGTGTCTGAAATAATCAACAATAATAAAAATTTCCGCAAGATCTTCACTGGTACACAGTCTTACCCTAACTAATAGAGAAGTTATTTTCATCTGACTCAAAAAAATTAATAAATAAAATATAAAATAAGGAAAAAGAATTATCCCATACGAGAATTACAAGAATTTTTTGTGTGAAAAGTATTAATATAATAAATAGTTTTAAAAATTGTAAAATGGTTTTTATCATTAAATACTAGTCTTATAGCTGTATCCTAAGTTAGAGTATCAAACTTTTCTACCACTAGATGACGAACATAGCTATGTAGATTTTAAAAGTGCAGATCGATGCCGGCCATAACAGGATTCGAATACTAATCATTCACATAAATGACAAAACAAGGAGAAAAGGTTAAGCAAAAGATCTCCAAAACAGGATTCGAATACTAATCTTAACCAAAAACACAAAATCTCAACCAAGTGTTCTTCAATTCTTTAATACCAAAATGGTCAACTAATCAATAGTTGAATGGCATTAGATGAGCAGACTTGGTTGAATTTGAACTCTAAGCTGCTTAACAACCTGAATTGCAAATCACTATTTCACTATACGACAATGTCTCCACGATCTTTTTCTTAATCAGTATCCCTGGACATTATCTCTTTTCTTGTCTTCGTATCTCCCACGAAAACTTCTTGGACTTTTCCCGAGAACACCTAACTTAAGTTGTTCTGTTTCTTGGTTACTGTTTGAATTCTGCAGGTGATGTCAAAGAGCATTCAGAATTCAAGCAATAGATTGTGACAGATATTCTGTACCCCGAAAGGATTGCAACCTCGTAATAGTCTGTTAATCACGTATTTCGGATAAATTAAGGTGTAACTATCTGCCTTAGTTACTGTTTGAACTCTGCAGATGATGTCAAGACATTCATAATTCCAACAATAGATTGCGATAGAAATTCTGAGCCCCACAAGAAATCCAATTATGTAATAACTCGTTAATCAAGTATTACAGATGCTAAATTTTATTCTTGGAATTGGAAATCTGCAATAACAAAATTTGAATACTTTCAGGACAAACATAGCTATACACAATATGTAATTCATGATCTTCTGAGAAATTAACAGATGACACAAGCATTAGGATCTTCCTCTGCACTTCTAACATAATAGTATGAGGTCATATGAGGATTATATGCCTGATAGGCTTTAACAAGGTCGGCCACATTATCTTTCCCATCTTTTGAATCCTTCTTCTGCTCCTGAGGCTTCTTTGGATCATCTTTCTTAGGCTCGTCTTTCTTCTTTTCCTCTTTCGCTGGTCCAACAGATACAATTTCTGTGTGGCAAAGCTTTCTGAGTTTGCCCACTATATGTACTGGATCAACATCTCCTGTTACTGTCAGTTTCTTATCCTTCATGTCCATGGCCACTGAATCAACCCCTACAAAACCGATAATCGAGAACTGATGAGTTCTTGCCAAAATCAAACACTTTTTTAGATCTGGGTCATCTTTTTTATGTATGAAAATGAAAAGAGAAGTGAATTTGGTTGATGGGTACTTACCGTGAATACCAGAGACTGTCTTCATGGCTTTCTGCTTCACTTTGTCCTCGTGTAGATCTAATTTCAACACTACTTTCTGTTCAACAAATTGAAAAAACAAAAGGTTGAAAAGACTCTTTTTAAATGAATAAACTTGACACAAGAACAAGTTGGATCATATAGAAACAACCACTGACCTTCATTTTTATAGCCTGAGAAGCGTAAGGCTCCAAGATGAAGTTAGAGAGACTTGGAGACTTGCCTTCTTCGCCTCTTGTAAAGTGAAAACTTCAAGTATAAGCTTTGGTGAACTCTAAGAGATCTTAGCAGAGTATTATATAGTGGATGAGATGATAGAAGTTACCAAGTCTACAGTCACTGATCTCGTCAAGATTGCGATAAAGGAAAGCACTTGTGCGCTTCCATGTTGGAGACGCGGTTTTTCCAATTATTGCACTATACGAAGAAAATTTTGTTCCTGAGAGAGTAATGTCATAATAAGTTAAAGTCATTACAAATAATTTTATACAATTATTTAAATAAGAGGACCAATTAGTTTGACTCTATTTAAAATTAATTAATCAAGTTCAAAATTTTGAAATAATTACTATTTTTAGTTATTAAAATTAAAATAATTCGAGTCAAATTAAATTCGATTTCTCAAATTAAGAGATTCGATTGGTTATGAATTTCAATTTCTTAATTAAATAAAAATAATATTATTTTAACAATTAATATTTTTAAACTCGACTGACTAAGTTACATAATTACCATTTGGTAGATTTGATTAATTTATAAATTTGTTTGTTTCTAAACTACCCAACTAATTACAATTACTGTTAATAAAACACAGTTAATCACTTAATTGTAATTGTTAAAACTTTAAGATCCTAACGCTAAGATCATAATTACAATTACAACATGCAATTATTAAACTTTAGGGGCAAGTGAGTAAATACAGAACCCTCACTCTTTCGTGGGGAGCAAGAGTCTCGCTGGAATTGGATGCTCTATAAAAATTTTGAAAAGAATATTTTTTAATATTTTAGTTCATTTTATTTGAACAACCTTATTATTAAAAATTAATCAGTTTATTAAATAATTGAACATTTTTTAAAATTAACACGTTATTATGTGTTAATTTAAAAAATCAGCTATCATTTATTTAAATTAAATTTCAAATCCTTCAATAAATTAGACATTTTCTTTTAAGTATATTTTTAATTATTCAATTTTATTTAATTTGTCTAATATTAATTAAATATTTTAAATTTTAAATCTCCGATCTTAATAATTTAACTTCTAATCTAATTTTTAAAAGCTTCAAATTGCAAGTTTTAATATCGTTATTTTTTAAGTATGTATTAAATGTTTAAAATAAAACTTAAATAAAGTAAACTGATAAAAAGTGATTAAGATATTTTTTTGAACAGAAAAACCATAATTACTATCATTTGAATACATATTTGGTAAAGCTCTGGATTGACGCAATAGCTTGTAAATCAGGCCAATACGGTATTTCATACTAAGCAAGCCCTGTATGAGAGGTTCGAAGTAGATGATTTAAACAAAGGACCTTTTGGCTCCCTTATCCTCTATTCTACCAACTCGACCACCTGTCAAGGGGTGATTAAAATCCTTTGTATCACTTAACATATTCCAACCTAATTTTCTTCTTCTTTTTTTTTTTTTTTATTTGGACCAAAAGCATAAGAGTACCCTACCGAGAAAAGCTAACAACTAACCCAAGCCAACAGGCTTACACAGTGCACCCAGATTCTACTAGCTTTTTCCTATCAGGAACATCGCATATAGATTGTTCAGAACATAAAATATGAATTAAGTCATGAGGGATAGAATCCCAATGATGGAGTTGTGCATGTAATAAGGCTATTCTTGCAAGAGAATGAGCCGTCTTATTGGCACTCCTACGCGTCCATTAGAAGGACAAATGAAGAAAATGTTGCTTAAAAGTGTGACAATCAAAAGTCAACATTCCAATCTCCGAAAAATTAAACCAAGATGTCACGACCGCTTTAAAATGATGTCGTTTTACTGGTAAACAGATTTAAAATGACATGGCTTTAGGACGAAAATAGAGTTAGAAAAACGTCTAAGTGTTACAGAAGATGTGATGCCAAAAAGAAAAGTAAGTTCGCTCCAAATTGTCAAGCAATGATCAATTCGACAGAATATAATCAAGCAAAGTCAAGACTTGAAGGTGAGAGTTAACCACTAAATGCAAAATAATGAATGTTGAAAAATTGGGACGTGATATAGTCAAGATGTATCAAATCATTCATTTGGCGGAGCATAGATGTATGATTGTATCTAATTAAAGAGAGATAAAGAAGTTTAATTAAATATCAAAGATATTATAATTTAATATTAAATTTAAAAACTTTATATTTTATTAAATGTCATCAATTGTAAGTAAATTTTTATTATTAATTATTTTAAAAAATTATTATACTTTTATTAAATATATAAAAAATCTATTAATTCTGTATGAACGCGACATAATGACATAAAATAATTTATTAAATGGAGATTTATTTTTTATTTTTTATTCACATGTTACACATAATTTATTTTAAAATAATAAGTAAAAATTTAATATTTGTGAAATTTTTAGAGAATATGAAATATTTATATATTTGCTTTGTTATTTTAAACTCCTTGACGTGACTTCTAAATGGAAAGTTGAGCCCAATTGGCCCGTTCTAGCAGTGGGGAGGCTGCAAGACGTTCAATTTCATGGTCGAAGTCTCGTTTTTTTTTAAATCTTAGATAAGGTGGCGGATTCAATAATTAATCCCTCGCTGATTTATAGGCCGAAGTCTCGTTTTAAAGCTATGCTCCTTTGCCTGTTGTTTTGTATCAAATCACATGGGCTCAAGACATATCTAATTTGAACCTTATCCATATTTATGGTATATGGACTCGAGATCAAGTTCAGAATCTGTGAATCGAATGTAATTTAAGTTTGATTCAAATAATTATATTTAAAAAATTATTTTAAAATTTAGTCCTACCTATTTTGAATTGGATCTTAAGTAAGGTTACTTAACTCGAAATCAATAAGTTTAGATCAAGTTGATATGATTTATTTTTTTGGTTTAGTCACGAGATGTCTTAAGAAGGTCCCAACTTTAGAAAGGTGCCTTTAAGTCATCTACATTTAAACTAATTCTCGTTCATACTGGGTCAGCCCGTAAAAGATAAAGTGTTAGCCAAATAAATTTTCCCATTCCCAAAGCTTAAACTCGAGACCTCTGATTAAGAAATAAGAGTGCTGAACCACTCACACCGATTCAAGTTTTGAGTAGTTTTGAGTTTGATCGGATTTCAGATTGGGCTAACTCTTCCGCAACCCTAACACAAACCAAGATCCTATACATTAGAGGCACTTAACTGAAATTGAAATGGCCAATTGCAGTTGAAAACAACATGGGAGCCCAAATTTAGGCTCTTGAAAAATTCAACCTACCCCCAAAAATATCTTCAGCAAAAGGTGCACTTCACATGTGTACAATATCAGTAGGTCCTACAATAAATATCTTCTTTTCTTTTCATCGTGTGGTCTATGTTGGATCTTAACTTCTGTTCATAAGTTTGTGCCACGTTTCCATTCATCTACAGAGGTCTATCCCGTCTTATTGTGTTCCGGTGGATCATACACCAGGAAAAGTCCATTCGCATTCCTAAGGCCGCTAACGACACCGTTTGGCCCTTCAGTGGAGGACCTCTCAAGGGTAACGGTGGCTAATCTCGTTTGACTGAAACACTGTCCAATGGTTGTTGAGATGACGTGGCTGATTATTATTCGTCATTCAACTGAGCTCAGGAAGGACCCGTAGAGCATCGGATTATACCGCTTTTGTGTCTCTTTAAAAGGCGCATTTCTCACTCGTATTCAAGGCTAAACCACCCCCGAAACTCTCAATTCGGTAAGTATGGTATCAAAAAGCCCGAACCCGACTGAGGGATTCTACTTGGATCCGAACGGCATTGCATTACCGGGACTCGAGCCTTTCTCGACGTCGCCGGCGACAACACTGACCTGGTCGGATGATTCGTCTAAGAAGGTCCGAAAAGCTTACACCATCACCAAGTCGAGAGAGAGCTGGACTGAACCCGAACACGACAAGTTTCTCGAAGCGCTTCAGCTGTAAATTTGCTCTTACCGCCTTTTTCGATTCGTGAATTGGTTTACTTCGTTTGAGTCGGCTTTTTCTGTTAAATTTGAGTAAAAAGCTTGAGATGTTAGTTGAGTTTTGAGTGGGCTGGTGTTTGGCTTAGTTTGATGTAGCTTTAAGTTTAACATAAATCTCTAAATTGCTAATGACACTGAATCAAGTAAATGAGATTAGATTGGTGTAGAGATAGATAAATTGAATAATGCTGGTGTGGTTTTGGTATGATGTTTCTAAATTTTGCTTCTCAAAGTAACAGAAATGGTGTTACACTACATATTTAGCTGCAACTGGAACTGGAGATTCTGGTGGACTTGATAATAAAATCTTGACCAACTCTTTTAAAGATGAAGAGTATCTTGGTTGAATTATCACTGCCTTATCGGTTTGTTTGCTTCAGTTTGAGGACAGCTTATAGTGCTAGTGATTACGGCTAGTCGAATTGTCTTCAGGTGAACTGTTTTACTGCAATCCATCTAGTTGCAGAAACGGTATCTGGATACTCCAAAATGTATCACATTTTTTGAAATGGCCCTCTTCATGTGTTCTAACCTTTGTCTAATTCACAACCGAACAAATAGAATTTCAGGATTATGGGATCGTGTATGGTAGTTTAAGTTCATTGGTTTGCTCACTCTTTTGATGCTTCCAGCTTTGATCGGGACTGGAAAAAGATTAAGGCATTTATCGGGTCCAAGACAGTCATTCAGGTGCTGTTCAGTTTTGAATTCTTCTAGTATATCATACTTTTGCATTTAGATATGTTGCAACCCTTTGTTGCAAAGCTGCAGTTTTATCATATATATGTTTTAGGGTTATTTTGTTTTACTGCTCTTTTTCTGCTTCCTTTTAGTCATCTTTCTACAACTGAAATGATCACAAGAGGTAAGGAGTATTTAAAAATTGAAAAAATCTCAGATCCGCAGCCATGCACAGAAATATTTCCAAAAGGTTCAGAAGAATGGAACAGGTGAACATCTGCCTCCTCCTCGGCCCAAAAGAAAAGCTGCTCATCCTTATCCCCAAAAAGCTCCAAGAACTGGTGAGATTATCAGTTATTGAATTGAACACTAAATGTGAGTTGCGAGATCAATGTGTAAGCAATACAAGTTTGTGTCATCATTGCAGCCTCTACACAATCTCGACCTCCAGGATCTTTTCAATCACCAACTTCAATCCTTGATCCTGGATGTGTTCAAAGGCCTGATTCCTCCCCCGTACTGATCGAACCTATTACCGCTGTTACTCCATCTTCTTGGACAACTAATACGTCAGCTGTCAGTGTGCCGATTCAAACTAAAGGTTTGTGAACTATTTACTACGTTGACTTGTTTTTCTTGTTTGTCTAAATGAGTTATTCATTTATACTTGTTGCCATATCGTTTCATTGTCAGACCCATCTATGGCAAATAACTGTTGTAGTAGCACTGAAAGGACTCCAAGAAGATTACCAATTGGTGAAACAGCTGAGCAAGGAAACCATGACTACCCCTTGAGAGGTGAGGGCTTCACGTAATTTGTTTTCCGGATGTGTGACGATATGTATCGTTTAGTATGTTTGTTATACTATTGACTATTTTCAATATCGATTATTGTTTTGGGATGAAGATAATTGGCATGGCTTTCCTCTAGGCTTGACAAGTCTATGTTCCGGCTCTTATATTGTGGTTAGCACTGATGCCGTTCATTATTTGCAGTTCTACCTGATTTTGCTCAGGTGTACAACTTTATTGGAAGCGTCTTTGACCCAAATGTCACTGGTCATCTGCAAAAACTAAAGAAGATGGATCCTATTGATGTGGAGACTGTAAGATTTTACGTCAAAATAATACATTTTGGATAGCTCTGGTTCATACGAAGTATTATATATGATTGCATTACCTTTTACTGTCACGCTGTTGCTTCTTGGAAGTGCATAATGATGTGTATATCCTGTTCTTTGCAACCAGGTGCTATTGTTAATGAGAAACCTCTCCATCAATTTGACAAGCCCCGGTTTTGAGGATCATGTGAGTGCTGTTCTTGTAATAATTTCATGTTGCGGTTTACTGCATGGTAGCATCTTTTAGCTTCCATGTGATGCATGTGCTACAACCAGATAGTATAAGTGTTGAATCATATTCAAGAAGGAAATGACAGTTTTTCCTTTATTTCCGTACTCCTGTTGGATTGTTGATTTTGTAAATCATTTTTTGGGTTGCTGAATGTCACGGATACAGAGAAGGTTGCTGTCTTTTCACGAGATCGAGACAGAGTCAGTTGTAGCAAACAAGACAGTTGATCACCAATCAGAAAAGGTTGCCTAACTTGGCTAGGTAGGCAATTTGGATTCTGCGAATCTTTCTCTTAACCTGTTGTGTGAGGCCAACTTAATTGGTTTTATATATTCACTAACACACCTTCTCACACAACAGCTTAAGTTATTATGATGAAACGGTCACTTAACACAACGAACATTAACTTGTACTGGATAGTAGTTTATCAGAGAAAAAAGTCGCAACGAGAAAGCTCTGATTGTCTGTCTTTGGGGGCTCGAAACTTCGGCACTGGCTTTGTCTTTGCGGATTTGGCCTTCAGTTGCATAGTTTGTAAGTATTTACCAATCAGCGTCATGTTTTATATGGAGATGTAGGGGTTGGGGGGGATTACTTCTCACATCTGAGTGTACAGAGTAATATGTTCATTCTGTATAGTAGTAACTCATTTTTTCTTCAAGTTTCTACTCTTTAGCATTCACTAGTCTGAGCTTACATGATCGTAATTCTAGTGCTTGAAATTTTGTTTTAAGATTCAACCTAAATCGCGATAAATATGCATTTGAATCAATTTTCTGTTGAATTGAATTAGAAGGGAATGCATGGTACGTACAGCTATTCTTCAGAGATGCAAGCTGCTACACAAACGTTCATGGCTTCGACCAGTGCATGAAACGCAGGCTGCATGGCTGATGTCACCTGCGGGAGATCCACGAAATGGTTTTAGACGGGATTTTAATTGTCTAAAATCTTACAAAAACAATCAATTCTTGTAATGAAACATATCCTGATTTTTGGAGGGTGTTGTTTTTGTTATTATTATTTTCAGATTCTTTTCGCTTAATTTTACAATTTTTTATTTAGTAAATAAATTTTATTTAGGGTGAAATCATTATGATAATCTTTATAATTATTATGGTTAATATTATTTTTAATTGTAATGACTTTTCTGTGATTTTATCTTTTTTAATTTTTATATTTTAAAAATTTGTATTTACTTCTTTATCATCTAAATAAATCTGTCTTATTTCTTTAATATTTTATTTATTCACAATTTCAAAACTTCATATTAAGTAAGAGGAGACTGTGATAGTTAATTAATATTATAAGGGCAAAAGATGATTTTCAAAACATGAGGAATTGAAATAAAATAAAGTCAAATCACATAAATTTTAGTGTATTTAATTATTTGTTTAATATTATAAATTATTTATTAATGTATAAGGATAAAAAAATACTTTAAAAAAGTCAAATTTTAATTATACCCATTTTTACGCTACAATATGCTTTCACCAATTTTGAATATTTTGCCGAAATCTGGACAGTTTTAAGTATAAAAATGATCATCATATTTTTAGAAATTAGATCCTCTGTTCTAGTTAACCAATTCCGATCTTGTTCTATTAAATCTCATTCCTATTTTTATGTAGGGTTCACAAAAATTTGTGGACAAAATTAAGTAACATAAGGTTGGAATAGCCTACCAAAAACAGGGTGCTTCTACTCATATTTTTAAGAGTTCAGATAACCTGTTCCTGTCATGTTCTATAAGCATCCATCGTTCAATTTTTTTAGCAGAGTAATAAAGAGGTGATTTGTTCCTATTTACGTTTTGCCTGCTATATGATGATATCCAGTGGCTGAGTGACCTGGAAACAACATAGTTGCAATAAGATCATAATCAAGCAAAAACATCTTCTTTCTTTTTTTCGATGAAATGGGTAAAAACAAGGAGGACTAATGCCTCAAAAAAGTAACAGAGAAGGCATCATTCTGTAAATACTGATGAAGGCTTGGTATTGGAATCTCCCATATATGCCAATTATGTGACGAAGAAGATCCATATTTTGCTAATAAATCAGCGCATTGATTTCCTTCCCTGAGGGATATGTAAAAGAGAACAATCCCAGTCTCTATTCAGTATAGATTTGACATCGTTAATGATAACCAAGTAAGGATGCGAGCGGGAAGTTTTTAATATATATGACTAGATGAATAGTTTCGAGAGAATCTGACTCCACAAGAACCTTCCGATAACCATGATCCCATGCTAAAGAAAGCCCATAAGAAATAGCTTGGAGCTCATCAAGCAAAAACATCATTCTTGCATATGCTTGCTTGGTCAGTAACTCGATCAAGAGAGATAAAACAACGTTATTTCTTAAAAAACTTTTTAAAAATAAAATCAGGTCGTGTCACGTATAGAGCAATTTTGGCCTAATCCGTTGTCATCAATATATATGAATAACTTCTCGGAAGGAATTAATTTGGCAAATCACATAAAACAGCCCCTGTAATATACTTGATTATTCATCTTAACCCTCGTGTTTTTAATTCGTTTACCTTAGTTCTTGTATTTTTTGTTCTCATTCAAGATACCCTAATTGGGTATTTTCGGACAAATTTACCCTTAGATTATTGAAATACATTTTTTTAATCT
>JANKOE010000006.1:67908736-67934950 GCA_026284465.1 Erythroxylum citrifolium | reverse complement strand
ATCACCGTAATAATAATCATTCTAATATTTTTAAAGAATAATTAATACAAGTTTTTATGTATTTATAATTAATACATGCAAGTAATAATTAATACATACAATTATTATATGTATTTATAATAATATGTATTCAGCGTCTTTTGCAGTACACGAAATGGTAAATATAGTATTTAAACATAAAAGTGGCTTGAGCTTTACGCCACAAGCTCAACAACGGCGCCTGTGGGTGGGTCCCACAGGCGCCTGATATCTGTGCACTGCAGGAGAAAATTTAATGCCCAAACGACGTCGTTTGGGCATTAGACACCATTAGACACTGTATCGTTCGACAGAGGATTTGAGCTCCCTGCGTATAGGCCCAAAAGCACGCCCCAAATCATCTGTCTCTTTTCCCTGGCCCTATTCTGTCCCGCCTCTTATCTGAGTCATCTACACAAATAGATGGCTCAGATGGGAGGGGAGTCAGGGGAAGGAGCCAGAGGATCCCCGCCAAAAGCACAGTATTAATATGATTAATTAAAATAAAATTATTTAATTATAAAATTATTTTTTATTTCCGAAAATTTATCAGTTTTAAATTGTCAACTAAAATAAAAACATGAATTTAATTTTTTAATTTATTTAAAATCTTTTGAAAATTAAAAGTAGTTCGATTGAGACTCAATCAACTGCATTACCGTAGTTCTGTCGTTTCGTATCGGAATCAAAGTCAAACTAAACCAAACTGCCCAGCAAGCAACCAAACCAGTGGGGATCCACAGATCGAACCATCATTTTCACTGATCCGTCATGAACCCATCGAAGCATGGCTACTAGTAGTTCAGCTAAGAAGAAGGCCATTCGTCGATCCAGGTCCCAACCCAACGCTCCAATGGCTTCTCCTTTCAATTACAGCAAACTCCACTTCATTGTTTTGGTCATCTTCGTGACTGGCGCCATTTCCGTCTTGGGCGTTTCATCGGCCAGACGGAGAAGATTTCCTTCAGCTAATCCCTCCTTCCCTCAAATCTATACGATTAAGGTCCTCAACGAATTCCATCACGACCCTAAAGCGTTCACTCAGGTAAACCCTTTATCGTGATCCCATGGCCTCTAGTCGATGAGGACAGTTGATGAAATTTTGATTTTTTTTGGGTTTTTTAATTGTATTTTTTTTAGTGAAAGGCTGTTTTTTCGTTCCATGGGGTCTAGATCCGCAATTCATACATCCTTGTAAAAGATTACTCCAAATAATTGGTCAAGGGTTTGTGCTTTCATGTAGATATGTTGCATATGTTTCATTACTAGGCAACTGATGTTGTCTACTTCTGAGTTTCAGGGACTTCTTTATGCTGGAAATGACAGACTTTATGAGTCAACTGGCTTGTACGGTGAGGTGAGAGGCATAGAAATAATTTTTAAACACGCTTTTTTAGATTATTGGATGAGCTCTCTGATTATTGCTTTACATTGCCACCATTTCAAAAGATACAGACATTTAAGTTTATCATACATTTAAAATTATGGTTTAGCTGGTTTGTGTGGCATGTGATTGGTGTAATTCACCTATGTTCTATTTCCGTGTTTCAGTCGTCGGTTCGGAAAGTGGATCTTCACACTGGGCAGGTTCTGTACCCTCATCCTCCATGAGTAATTCAGTCATATGTTCAATTTATGTGCTTTCAAGGTTCTAGTAGTATTATTTTGCTAATATTTAGACCATGCTGTCTAGTTTGTTATTGCTGAAAATGCAATAGGTTGGTAAGATAAGACAATTTTTTCGTAGGCCAGTCCTTCCCCCAGTAAGAAGTGCTTTTGTTGGCGAATTGAGGTGCTCGGTAGTCTCATAGGGCTATTAATACCCACTTTTAAAACTTGCTTTGTAATTTCTTAAAAAAAGCAACAAAAAAAAAGTATGAAAACCTAAGCTTGCATGTAAAGGACTAAGACCTTAAAGGCTATGAAAATACATCCGTAAAAGAAGAGAGGGGAAAGAGGTAATGTAGTATAAAAATCGGCTTGGGCTTCAGTCATAGTTAATCTTGTGCTAAGCAATATATTTCCTTTAATGCCTACAAAGAGGCCTGTTGTTGGGGCTCTTTTAAGTAAACGAATGTCGATTGTATTATGGTTGTGCTGATTTATCATCTTGCCAATAATGAGATTATAATATGAGAAGAAGCAAGATGTCTCATTTAGCATTTGGCATCTACAGGTTGAGATTCTTCAGATGATGGGTAGTTCATATTTTGGGGAGGGCTTAACTCTTCTTGGCAACAGGTTTGTGAATTGACTCTGCCGCTATCTACATTTCTTTGTAACATCTTTTGGGGGCATTTTCTTTATTATTTTCCTGTTTAAGACTGTCAATTTGATGGATTGGGATAATCTAGTCCAAAATAGCGTAGAGTCTTTGTGCTAAATACCAATTGATTTTTTATCGCTATCTATATGCTCATCTGATACCTGATTATTCCATTGAATTCCACTTGCCCCTTAAAGCGTGTAGGAACAGAATTATGAAGAGGTTGTCTCTTCGTACGTGAAGTCCATCAAATGGCTTTACCAATATTCTTAGAGCATCTATGTTACTGCCTTCTTTTTAGGACCTTTCATCCATACTCGTAATCATAAATTCTGATATATTGAAAATTTTTGGCATTTCACTCAAATACTCTGTTACGACCCATAGTCCAGAAATTAAATTTACGTATCCAAGGAGAAGGTCCAAGGCTACTGGGGCTGTTACTGGTAAGAAAGAGTAAGGGGAGGGGGCAAACTTGTCTAAAGGGAGAAAAGAGTTAGTTAGCTGACTAAGGGAATAAAAAAGTATGGGGTGGGTGAGGTGAGAGATCATCATGCATTTTGTTTACGTGAGTTGAGTCAAACGGTTGGAGGGGCTAGAAGAATTCTAGTATCTTATCCTTGGCATTTTTAGATCCATTGTGATCAAGAAATATATATACATACTTTTCAGATCATTGTTTATGCTTGTGTGTGTTGTTTGGTTAGAAGCATATTGGCAGGATCTATCACACTCACATGAAACATGTGTGTCCTTGTACACACAGTCAACAGATATCTGGCTGAGGAGTGTAAACGTGATATTGCATCTTCATACTATGGGATTTTTGATATTTCAAGTCATTGTTGACTCATTTGTCTTGTTTCAATTCTTGTTTTATCATGTACAAGAGCCAATTTGAACTATATAATGCTAATATAGAAATTTATGCTCTTTTGTAGGCTGTTTCAAGTAGCTTGGTTGACGAAAACTGGTTTCATTTATGACGGAAAAAATCTGACCAAAGTTTGTGCTTCACCTGTTTTCTCTGTTACATATATCTCGTTGCTCATATTATGTTTGTTAAGCCTTAGGCATATTTAAGATGTTATCTGAACTTTTGTGTGGTTTGTATAAACACTTTTCAGATGCTGCTATAAGGCTATGCTAGGATACAGATAGTCAATGCTTTACTATATTTGAAATTTATACACTTCTAATGCATGTTGAAGTGGAACTGATCTTATCATTGAGATGTAACTGTAATTGTCATCATTGATCTAATTATTGATATTTAACTTTTTCATGAATCCATGTTCGAAATTTAGTTGCATCCCTTTTCTTCTTACTCTCGTTAATAATTTCATCCATGTATGCTTGTTGCAGATTGGGAAATTTACTCATCAGATGCGCGATGGTTGGGGACTAGCAACTGATGGAAAAATTCTGTATGGAAGTGATGGAACTTCAACTTTATATAGACTTGATCCAAAGACATTTAAAGGTCTTCTTATTCTTAACACCAATGTGTTGTATAATATAGTTAATTAGTGTCACCCACTTTGATCCAGGTGACCAATCTTTTTGGCTTGTGCACATGAGTGTGGCTATGAATTTCTGTTGTTTAGTTTGTCTTAATGCTAGGTTCTTTAACCTGGTCAATGCAGTGATTGGAAAAAAAATTGTCAAATACAATGATCGTGAAGTTCGCTACCTCAATGAACTAGAGTTCATAAATGGTGAAGTATGGGCTAATGTCTGGCAGGTACAACTTGATTCTACTCGTATTATGTTCACTATTTTTTGGAGCTTTTGGAAATAAGTTCTTCCAAGGGTTGAATTTCACAATTAAAGTGGCTCTCGTTTCGACCACTTATGTTGGCGAAGAGACTGAAATTCTGTTCTGAATGGGAATTCTAATCAGCTTTTCAGCAACTGACTTTACTGGTACCTTCTACCTGAAAATCTCTCTAAATCTTGTGTTTTTAACTTGTAGACTGATTGCATTGCAAGAATTTCTTACAAAGATGGTCGTGTTCACGGATGGATTCTACTTGAAAATTTGAGGTTTCACTCTTCATTTACTTCTCTTGTTAATTGGTTAAGATTCGTCTTTAAGTCGATCACAAAGCAGTTCATTTCTTTTTATACCCACTTGCGAAATTGCAGGATCATGACTTTCTCTTTTCCTTTCATGTTTTCATCTCTTTATACCCACTTGAGAAATTGCAGGATCATGACTATCTCTTTTCCTTTCATGTTTTGCAGGAAAGAATTGATAGCAGCTGGATACATTGTAAGCATTCTCCTCGTGAATTATGCTTCTTCTTTTTTCTTTCAATGACAAAATCGGCATTCCTTAACTGATTTTTCAATGTTTCCTTCTCCATTCTAGCACATTGATGTATTGAATGGTATTGCATGGGATAGCAAAGACAACCGCGTATTTGGTAAGCTTCTAAAGCTAAACTCTCTGTTTCTCCTAATCTAGGGATTTGCTAGTTCTGCATTCTATTGAAGCAACTTTCCCTGTTCAGTGCTCCTTGTTCTTTGCCTTCTGGATTTTGATTTTCGTCGTATCTTCTTACAGTTACCGGAAAACTGTGGCCAAAGCTTTACGAAATCGAGTTACTTCCGTTGAAAAACGGTCATCGGAGGAACGAAATCGAGCGGCTATGCATAATCTAAGAAGCTGCAGCCACAAAAATAGCTAGAAAGTATTTGGCCAAGAGTGTAAGTAGCAACATTCAAATCATTTGGTAGAGGAGTTTGAACTGTTCTAATCATTTGGGTTGGCTTTCAAACCTAATCTCAATCTAAAGCCTAATTAATCAAACTTAATTTGGCAATTACATGTTAGACTGAGCCTAACTGAACATAATTTACAAGCTGAACTACCAATACCGTGAAATATTTCATCCGATAATTTAAAAATGATCCAATTAGATCGGTTTAATCACTCATTCTCAACAAGTCTATAATCAGTGATTTCATTTTTTTCATCGGATTCGGATAGAGACAAAAGGTCTTGAGATTTTGCTAACGAAAACGCTATCAACACTTTCTAATATCTTTTTTGTTTCTAAATCTTTTTTCGAATATGCTTTTTTGACAGAAAAGTACATTTTTTTGAAGCTGTCAAAAAAAAATCTTACATAATTTCGAATGTTATTAGTCAATATAAGTAACTAAATGATAAAATGCAAGCAAAAGTTCCTAGATTTATGAAGATATAGAAGAGAATATAAGTTATCGTGCTGGTTAGCTTTTTTTATTTGATCTTTAATTTTTTAATTCGATTTATTTTAATAATATTTATTATTTAAAATTAATTAATCGATTAATTTTCATAAGTTAATATATTTTATAATTTTAAATAAAGTAATTAATTTTTAATTAAAATTCAAAATTTTGCAATGTGTATTTTAATCATTTTTAAAATTTTAAAATTTAATTTAATTTATTATTAATTTTATAATAATTTAATACTAATTAAATATTTTATTTTTTATTTTTTATTTTATTCATAGCCTGCCGACTTTAAAATATTAATTTTATCTGGCAGTTTGGCCCAGAGGACCTTGCCAGGTGTAAAAAGGGCAGAATCAGAGGGTGGACACGAGCACTCCTAAAAAAAAAAAAGGAAGAAGGTGACGATGGGTTAGCGATAATACGAGGTGCTACGTGGCACGATCTCCGAACGCTTGTATACACACACATGTATATATATGTTTGTTGGCTTGTTAAATTGTAGAGCTTTTTAAAAAAATTAGGTGAAGAACAAAAGTTAGTCAATTTCGATAGAAAAGGCCACCGTGATTGCTTGTCGCATCCTCCGCAATCCGGCGGCGGCCCATCTGCCACACATTCCGTTTGTGTGATTCTGACGTCTTGCCCTGTACTAACGTAACCCACCTCTTTAACTTTCTCCCGTTTCTTGCACTCCATATTACGCTTGTGCCACTCCATTTTCATACTTGCATAGTGGGCCAATAATTGGTGATTATTTATGTACTTTTTTTTCTTTTTTCACTTATAATAATAATAATAATATCAACAAAATAAAAATATATATATATAAATTAAAATATAAAATTTAATACGGTAAATAATATAGTAAATATAAAAAGGTAAAGAATAAAAAAGAAAAATAAGTAAAACTACACAAACAAGAAAAAAAGGTAAATAAATAAATTGAACAAGACGTTACAATAAAATATTTATATTAAGTAAGAAAATATTTAGGTTAAATAATTAAGAGAAAAGTACTGCATATTAAATGTTTAGGATAAATACAAAACATAAGACTTGAAGGATAATATTTAAAAGACTTGTGAAAAAGAGACAAACCTCTCTGTGTAAGATCCTTAGTCCATATATACTGAGGATTATGTTTTCTATAAGTTATAATAAAGTGATATTATTCTTGATCATCTCCCTCAAATTTTTCTTAGGCCTTATTTTTCCTGCTCTTATAGTTTTTAAGTACATTTTTTTAAAATTTTCTTGCTGGAGCATTGAGGTACCTTCTATTAATACATGATTTCGGTTTCATCTCTGATTTTGATGCAGATTCTGAGTTCCAAACGATGACGAATCTCCATAACTAATAACGAAAAGTGTTTCCTGACACAAAGTTTAGATTTTTCAACAGTTTTCTCAATATGTAAGCTCTTTTAACAGTTCAGAGATTCCTTATACTTACGATTGACATGAGCAACTGTAGGAGATCTTAATCTTTATATAGCTTCCATATCGGGCTTCCCCGTCACAAGGTCGATATGGGTCCGGTCCACACTAATTGAAATCTATTTTTCACCCAAACTTCAACCCATTAATCTAGATCATTTATTGGGTCACTTTATTATTTTTATCTAGATCAAATTACATAAATTAACCGATAATTCATTTAAAATAAAAAATGCAATTAATAGTTGTCCGATGTTATGGAAAATGACAAAATTGTCCAACATTACCTTCTATTATTTAGTTTAAACTTATATCTAGCTCATTTTCTTAAGTTTTATTTATTTTTAATAGTACATTATTTTAAAATTACTAATAAATAAAAAATGAATGTTATGTAATAAACAGAATTATATTATAGATAAATAATATTATTAAAAAAGTAAAATAAAAATAGAATTTGTATTACAACAATAATAATAACAACAATCTATTAAAAATTGCATTGTAGAATATGGAGAAGTTCGGTAGTATACAATCTTACCCCTAATTAGTTGAGAGACTCTGTTAGATTTAGTAAATTAAGCGTAACTTAATTTAATTTAAAATCAAGATTAATTAATTTTAGAGATAATTTTAGGCAAAAGGGCTTTTTTCTCTAAAATGATACTATTTTAATTTTTAAAATATATTATTTAATTTAAATTTTAAAATTTTAAAATTAAATCTATTTTTTTAGGGAAATTAAATCTAATTTTTTTAAAAAATAAAACTAAAATATTACAGTACTTAGTGGCAGTACTGCAATAAGTACCAAAAATAGTGGCAGTTTGCGAAGGAGATCCTTCTCTAGGTTCCAACAGTAACTATTTTTACCGCACAAGACCCCTATGCCCATTAACAGAAAGTTGTGGACTTCGTTGCATTTAAGAAAAGCTTCTTCAGAATCAAACCTCTCTGGCTCTTAATCTCTCCTCTTCTGCGGTATCCCTCGAATATTGAATTCCTCTGTTTCTGTTTGTTAACTTCACATTTTCAATCTCCAGAGCTCGGCCCAACCGCCTTCTATGGCGGCAGGGTCATCAGTTACCTCAGTTTCCAAGCCCCTTCACTCTATTCCCATCACCAATCTGCCCATACCCGTCTCACTATTCCCTTCTTCAATTGGTTACCGGAGTTCGTTCCATGGAGCTCGGAGAAAACACGGTTTCGCCGTCTGTTTCGTCCTGAAGGACTCGAAACAAAATACCCGGATGGATACTTCCAGAGAAGAAGCGCCTGAGGAGGACAGGCGCAGCCAGATCTTGACGCCGCGTGCGGCGGAGAGATTGGCTAGGAAAAGATCGGAGAGGTTCACTTACTTGGTCGCGGCTGTTATGTCCAGCTTTGGCATTACTTCTATGGCCGTTATGGCTGTTTATTACAGGTTTCATTGGCAAATGGAGGTAAAAATTTTCCCTCCATTCAAAATCATGCTTCCTTTTTCGCATTCCAGTTTGTTCTGTTCACACATTCTGAAACAGAGTTCTTCCTGAAACAGGGCGGAGAGGTGCCTCTGTCTGAAATGTTTGGTACATTTGCTCTCTCTGTTGGCGCTGCTGTAAGTTAACATTCGTTTCTCTGTTTTTCCTTCTCAATTTGGATAAGGATTGTCTTCTTTCGGATGATTCAGGACTTGAGTGTGATACTAGTGTTCGTCTTCTTCTTCTTCTTCTTCTTCTTCTTCAGGTGGGTATGGAGTTTTGGGCTAGATGGGCACATAAAGCTCTCTGGCATGCTTCTTTATGGCATATGCACGAGGTATTTCTATTAAACTGCGATGAAAATACAAAAAGCGAAAGCTAATCACCCCATCCATCTTACTTAGTTCAATGATCTCTTGTGAACTTTGGCAGTCTCACCATCGACCCAGAGAAGGTCCGTTTGAGCTAAACGACTTGTTTGCCATCATTAACGCAGTCCCGGCTATTGCCCTTCTCTCTTACGGTTTCTTCAACAAGGGCCTTATCCCTGGTCTCTGTTTTGGCGCTGTAAGTCCTTTGTAACCACTCGATTCTTTCTTGATTTGACTCTGTTCCTTCCGTCTAATCACAGTTTTGGAGGTTTTGGACTTGGGTTTACAGGGCCTTGGGATCACAGTGTATGGTATGGCCTACATGTTTGTACACGATGGTCTGGTTCACAGGAGATTTCCGGTTGGTCCAATAGCCAACGTACCCTATTTCAGAAGGGTAGCTGCAGCCCATCAGGTATACTATAAGATACATACACATGAACCGTATGATCTTTGTCAATCACTGTTGTGTAATTGAATCTGACGGTCCAAATTCGCTTGGTGCTTTTCTTTCAGCTCCATCACTCGGATAAATTCACGGGTGTACCTTATGGCTTGTTTCTTGGCCCTCAGGTGGGTTCTCAGTTCTTACACATACATTTATGGTCCACTTGTTCTCATCGGTCATTTGAAATTATAAATTCAATCACAATTAATAACAACATATATACCATATAAGGTAAGGATATGTAGTATTGGACCTCTTCAAATTTTACATTTTACCGGAAGTCTGACGACGATGTCGTCGTCGTCGTAATCTTAAAGTCGGGCGATAAGTAATATTCTTTTACGGTCGGAATGTATTTATTTATAATTAACCCATGTTTTTTCTTCAATTGTTAATTAATATTAGCATATTACTTTGCTTGGAAGATTAAAATTGTTATCTGCTGTGGTTCAGGAACTGAAAGAAGTTGGAGGTGAAGAAGAATTGAAGAAGGAGATCAATAAGAGAATGAAGTCATACTCATCATAGAAGGGCTTATAATCGTTCTATTATAAGTATAATTAGCCGCTAAATTTGCCTAAATCTCTCATGTAAAGAGACGGTAGTTATTAATTAGAAAAGGCATAATCAAATATCAATTCCTCTCCTTTTCTTTTGGGCACAAATGAATATATGTGTGTGTATATATATATATATGGGATAATAAATTATAAATTATAATACGGGATAATTTCACTTGTAAATTTTCAATATCTCGTCTTCGCAAATACATTCGTTTGTATCAGAATTCTTTAGACTAGATTCATGTCAAGCATTGACATCATATTAAGCATTAGGTGGAGTCTATTGTATAGGGCTTGTTTAGTGCAGAATATTTAGTTGATATAATTTGTAGGCTATTAAGTCAATCCAGAGATTTACTTAGTGCGCATCTAAAAAATAACAGCAGCGGGTTTCTTTGTTAAAAAAATTCATATTAAGCATCCCTTAAACTCTTATCTTAATAAAAAATAAGTTTAATATAATATGTCATGAATATATTCTCGTAGACATATAACTACTTTTCTAATTCATATGACAAATTAACATATTGGCCCTGTTTCACAATTAACTGATTGCATTAGCTGTTAGTTAATTCTATCAGCCGTTAGATGATAGCTGATTTGACTAACGGATTACATTAGCTGTTTGTTAAAGATGTTTGGTAAAATTAGCTTTTAGTATTAGCTATTTATAAGTAAAATGACTTACGAGAACATAAATTTTAAAAAAAAATAAGGATATGAGTATTATATATCTTAGTATTTCGTTGAATATTCTTATAAAAATTTAGATTTTAGATATTTAATTCTACAAAAGTTAAGTTTATAACTCTGATAAAAATATAGAACATATAATAATAATAATAATAATAATAATAATAATAATAATAATAATAATAACAGCAACACCACCAACAATAATAATAATAATCATCATCATCATCATAATATATCCAAATATAAAACACAATTATAATTAGGCATAAATTGGCTTACAAAAATTAATTAATATATAATTTTATTTATTTAGGAGGGTATAAATGATTTTTCACTTCCACATATTTAGCTAAAGATTAAAAAGCTACTCTAACCGCTGCTCTAAATTCAGCATTTTGGTATCAATAAGTTAATTGTTTATGTTTTTTTTTTATAATGCTAGTTGTTTATGTTGTTACCAAACAAACTTTAAGGTGTTTGAAATAGTCAAACAATTTAAAAGGCATGAATCAACTAATTTTTTAGTTGATTCGATGTTCTCTAAATGCAGCCATCGTGTATCTAAATGATAACGATTGCGAGTTTATTCGTTTTTTTTTTAATTGTTAGGTACTTTTTATGATTTATTAGTTTAATGTTTTTTAAAAATAACCTACGTTTTTTGGGAGGTCCAAATAATAAAACCACTTAAGTATAGTTCGAAAGCAATTACGTACATGTTCCCTAACAAAAGAAGTATTAAATTGACAAACACAAAATGTTATTGTGTATGCACCAAATATCACATAGACATCTATCAACTAACCATTCCAATAAAAATATCGTTTTAACATGACTTTAAAATTATAATTATAATTGGCACTTAAAAAATGAGAAATCGAATTGGGACAACGACAGGTCTCTTGAAATAGAGACAAATGCATGAAGGTGGGATCCCATTCGTTGGTGCGTGTGACACTACACGACCACATATTACGTGTTCTTCTTTTTACTTGCCTCCTCTCGAACTCTCCAACTTGTTTGGTCTTTTAGGTCTACGTGTTGTTTTACACAGCAGAGCACTGTCGGGATTGGCAAGTAAAACCTCCACTTTTCGAATGTGAAACGTACTGTTTGTTCTTTAACAACAATGGTGGTACTGGTCCGGCCACTTTCCCTTATCTTCTTGTTCCGAAAGTGGATCTACACGTCTTAAATTGTTTAGGAAAAGGTACCGAAAGGAATGTGTTTAGTTGTCACCTTAACAAGAGTCGTTATTTAGTTGTTTTGACTAATCATTTTATTTTAAATTATTAACACGTTACGTGTAATTTATAAATCATTATATACATTTAAGAATTAAATAACGTTTAAATGGAAAAACACTTATTCAAATTCTTATTTATCTGATTTTATTATAAAAACATATTTGTCAATTTATAATTTTCGCCATATAACTCATATAAATGTTTTATTACTAATGATTAAAAAATTTAACCTATTTGACTAATTTAATTGTAAAAATTTAAATTGACTAATATTTAAATTTTCAAATTGTTTTACTTTAGTAACTTTTATTATTAAAAACTGATCAGCTTATAAATTAATCAGTCAGTTTTGTAAATTAATCGATTAATTTTTACTTAACAATCTTCTTTTTTCAATTAAACTTCAAATTATTTGATAGGCAAATATATTTTCTTTTAATTATATTTTAAAATTTTTAATTTTATTTAATCTTTAACTCATTTTTTATCAGTTTAATGTTGGACAAGTTTGTCCTTTCCCATAAAGTTAGACACCATTAATTGCATTTTTTGGTTTTTAAATAAATTATTGGTTAAGTTACGTAATTTGATCTAGATAAAGATAATAAAGTAACCCAATAAATGATCTAGATTAATGGGTTGAAGTTCGTGTGAAAAGTGGATCCTTTTAGTGTGGACCTGGTTCATATCGGCCTTGTGATTGAGAAATCTAATATAGAAGCTATATATAGGTTAAGGTCTCTTATAGTTGCTCATATCAATAGTAAACATAAGGAATCTTTGACCTGTTAAGAGAGTTTACGTATTGAGAAAACGGTAGAACGACTTAGCCTATGTCCCGTAAAACATTTTTCGTAAAGGTCCTGGTAGATTCGTGATTGGTTAGAGCTCGGAATCGACATCAGAATCATAAATGGAACCGAAATCAAGTATTCCAAATTATCTTCGTTTTTAATCATTTCATGTTAATCCTGTTTGCATAATAAGGTCTATACTACATATTATATTTAATACCGATTAAATTTTTTAAATCTTAAACTCCTAATTTTACTGACGTAACTTCAAGTCTAGATCCGTATAATTAGGATTTAAGAGTCAACTTTCTCGTTTAAAATTTAAATTTGATACTTTGAATTTATTGCATCAATTCAACTTTGATAATTGGTGTAGGTTACCAATTATCGTTCTAACGTCCTTTTTGACACTTACCCATTTGACAAATCCAAAAAGGGCATTGACAATAAGTGTCCAATATAATTACTCATATCCCTAAAGTCAGATTCCCACTGAGAAATCCAGATGGATGTAATAATTTTATATGGGAAGAAGTTCAAAAAAGCTATCTTCTGGTAAGCGTCATGGGTATATTATTGGTTGTATCACTAAAGTTGATAGGAGTAGACACAATTGCATGAGTCAGCTATAGTTTGGTGAACCATATAATATGTAATGTATAGATTTTGCTCTTTGTAGTGGCCATCAATTGGGGTCGAATCAAATTTTTAATTTAATATTATTTTTAAAATCTTAATTTAATAAGTAATCTTTTGAGAATTGTATAAGTTAATTTAAAAACTATTTTTCTGATAAATGTTAGGCATACGTTTATTTCTGAGTCTTTAAAAAAATAGTATTTTGATTTAATTTTAATAATTTTGAAAGATTAATCACTGAATTAAAAATTTCGTTACCAAATTAAAAAATATTACAAAATTAAATACTTTTAAATTTATTATCCCTTAAATAAAGCAATACAACATATATATATTATTTCAAACTTGAAACTTTAAAAGTTGAGAAAAGAGAAGGCCTGAGTTAAAAGCGATCAGATTCTCTTATCTAATATCTGTTTTGAAATTTGGATTGGATTGATCGGTTTGACCGGTGATCAGTTGGCTATTCGATCTGGGTGACTCCTAATAACCACTCTTCAATTGAACTAGTGCAAGCCGGTAAGAACCGGTCAATTGACCGGTTAAACCGTGACTGGTCGAACCGGTTAGTCACTGGTTCAATGAATTTTTTTATTTTGCTTTTTTTCTTTCATGTGTTTTTTAATTATTTCAAAAGTAAAACCCACATTTTCTCCAAAAATCTAACAGAAGTATAGAAATTTATATTATTTGGTATATTTTTCTATTTTTAATATTACTAATATTATATATAATTATTGTGTATTTATGACGTCACACCGATTCGAACCGGTCAAACCGGTGATCGATAAATCCTTCAGTTCGGTTCAGGTTTTAAAACTTTGGTTCTAATTGAACAATTTCAACTATATCCTATTAAATCTCATTTACATATTTATATAAAGCATGTGAACTTAATTAAACAGAACATGGTTGAAACACGGTTGGTAAAACAGGTTGGACTAACCTCATTGTTTGTTGATATATGAACAATGCACAAACACCCGCTGACCCGCAACCTGCCAAAAGATCCCAACACGTTTTCTTTTGGTCAGTGATAAGAAAAAGCATTGGTTACTTTCAGTGTATTTTAAATTCTTCAGATAGTCCACCGATGTGAGTTGTACCAAATTCAGAGGGAGATGCGTTGAGGAAAGTTGCACTTTTACGTTCAAAAGAAGGCAGTGTCGTGACTAAGCACAGCACATAACAAGCACGCCCAGAGGGCTCCATCTGATTGGAGCTGGCACTTTCATTACCTAAATTTACCCAACATCTTTGGAATTCATTTATTTTTCTCTATCTAGGCTTATTTTAGTTTCATATAATTAGATTATATGGTCTATAAATATAAGTGTCCTATCTTTATGAATTTATCGGAAAAGTCCAAGTTGTAAATCGTTAGTAAGGTATAGAAAGGTTTGACCCTCTTGTTCCGGGTAAAATAGCCTCTTATTATATTGCAACCTGGACAGGCCTATTTTATCTTAGTGTCCGTCCGCCCCAACATCTATATAAAGGATTACGTATGAAAAATATTAAAACTGTTATTTCCAATAATATCGCCGTTGTCTTATTTGCAGTTTTATTAAATTTTAAATTAAATACAAATTTAAAATTTTTAAAATTAAAATTTCAAGTTTAAAAATTTTGTATTAAACTATATTTTATATCTAGAAAATTTGAAAATAAAAAAATTAAAATATACTTATTTTTTAAATTTATTTAAATAAGACTTAAATCCAATCTACTAATTCTAATATCAATTCGAGCGATGGTTGCAATAATTGCATAATCTCAATTATAACGTAATTTGAAACTTGATAAGTAGTACTTTTGATCTAATTCATATTGCCAAATATAAGCCCAATGTCTCCAAGAAGTAAGCCCATAGCCTATTTCTTACCGTGACTTGCGCTAGGTATTTTAAAAAGGCTCAATAGTGCTAGAAAAACTGAGGCCTTAAAGCCTATAGACTACTTCTTACCATAACTTTTGCAATCGTAAGATCGTAGATTTGAATCATGAAAATAACTACTTATGTATGGGGTTATGTTAAATTTTTAATGGACCTATGGGCCCACACGAAAAGGAAAATTAGACCACATATAAGCTCAAGTGAGGTTTCAACATAAAACCAATTGACAATAGAAAAATTAGACTACACTCAAGCTCAAGTGAGATTCCATCATAAAATTAATTGGCAATAGGAGGAGTAGCCTACTAAGCTTATATTTTAGTCTTCTTTCCCCTCTTTTCCCTCAAGTACAACTGGAATTGGACATCTAGTTGTCATTTGAAATAAACACAGTAGTAACTGGACCAGATTGCTGGGATTGGATATCCAAACGGACAATCGAGAAATTAATAATCCGAACCAAACCTGCTCGGATACCATATTAAATCCACATGAGAAGTTAGACCACACACAAGACCAAGTGAGATTTCAACTTAAAACCAATTGATAATAGGTGGAGTAGCCTACTAAGCTTATGTGTTATTCTTCTTTTCACTCTTTTTCTAACATGAGACACTCTAGATGTTATCAATTTAAAAGATTAATTCGTATTATTTTATAAAATAACACCATTTTACTAAGTTAAATTAAAATATTATTTTAAGGCGGTCCAATTAAGCTCGTCATTTATTTAATAAGTTGATTTAACACAACCTTTTCCTATATCTAAGTAACTCTACATCGAGAGGGTTTGGGCTTGGAAGATGGGGAGTTTCTATTATTATGACGTGATTGGAGTTGGACTTTTAACCATAGAAAAGTAGTATTATGGGCTTAATTTTGTTGAAGTTAGGATAGTGAACTCTAACTCTACTGGACTCAATTAATTATTTTATTTATTTATTTAATAAAGAAATCACAATCACCATTATTTAGCATATTCTAAATAAAATTTCACATAAATATAAAATAATTTGCATACTAATTGAATTAGAATACTCACGACAACAATAACAATTCAGTAAAATTGTTTTGTTAAAACATGAGATTTGAGGAGGTCCACTAATAGGCAGTCTTAGCCTCTATTTGGTTGGACTTATACTAGTAGAGTTTTTTTTTTTTTTTCTGTAGAAGAACTTTTCTAAGAAACTAGTTAAATGCTTGATCGTCATTTAAAAAAGAGCTTTTTTGAAAGAACTTCATACAGTAGACTATTTGACAACATAAAAATAAAAAGTAATTTTAATTTTAACTATATTTTATTTGTAATACAAATTATTTATGCATATAAATATTATTTAAAGCATGTTAAACAATATGCAAAGCATAATATAATAATTATTATATAATTTTAAACCATATGAAACATAAATGACAGTATATCTATTCAAATATTTTATATGGATTATAACATAAGTAAAACTAATATAAAAAATAAATATTAAAACATATAAAAAAGCCAAATAATATTATATAAATCCCAATATAAATATTCAAGTTGAGTAAATAGTTAAATATATAATAAATTATGAATTTTATTGTAATAGAAAAAATAAATTTGCAAGATAAACGTGAAGATGAGTTTGTGGATATTGTGAAAATTTTGTGTAAAACATAAGGTCAAAAAGTACTAAAAAATAGACTCATTAATTGATCTGAAAAATCTACCTGAAAAAGTTATTTGAGAAGTTAAAAATTTGAGTTTCTTAAAAAATTGTATTTTGGCTGTCAAAAAAGCCATATCTGTTAAAGAAATGCATTTTTATTTTACAGTCAAGCACCTATTTTTTTTTTAAAGCTTTTGTGGTAGAAAAAATGCTTATTAACATTCCAAAAGCTCATCTAAACAGATACTTATTTTTAACTGATGAAAATGTTGTTTCCAAATAACTCACGTAAAAAATAAAAAATAGATACTTAATAAATAAAATATATAATAAGTACTGTACTAAGTAATACGAACGCACAATACTCTATAAATTACGTGTATTAATTAAATTATTTAATAAATTAGTAATTTAAAATTAACCAAAATTCCAATATAATAAATCAATATAGATTTCTTAGCAAACAAGAGTTCTTGGAGTTGATTGTCACTTCACTTCACTAATATGGAAACCTCTTTTTTTCCAAAGCCAATTTGATCTCTTCAGGTACATAATAAAACCCAACTTGATCACTACTAACCATATATATGTTATCTTTTTTCTTAATATATATTTTCAAGATCTAGAGTCTGGACCGTCCAAATAAGTTTCAAGAAAAACGATTGGACGGCTAGGATTGAGAACTTATTGAACGGGGCCCACTAAACGAATCAGATCTATCAGAGATTCGCCAAGTGGCGCGGCTCTAGCCGTGACAGCAATGCCCTGAGAAAAGTCAGATATTCTAGATTTTAACCCACACCTTTAACTGACACGTGGAGGGATTTCATACGTGAAGAGCACTATTGCCTTACATCTCTCCGGTGACCTTTCTCGTGTGACCAGTCACTTTATCTTCCTCTCGGTCTCTTTTTTCTCTCTCTACCTCACTTTATGTCACAGTTTCTCTAGATCCAAACACTCCGATTTTAAGTTCTATATCCCTTCTCTTCTCTGCGTGGTGTAGACGAAGCTTGAGGCACTTTCTCCTCTCAGTTCCTCACTTTCATTTGATGAAGGTTCAATCTTGAAGCTTTTTGGTGTTTATTTTCTCTTGTGTGCTCTGTTTTTGGTGGATTGTTCTTTTTGTCTGTTATTCCGACTAAGTGATTGTTTACGTGCCATGTTTGCTTGCTTTAGCCTAATGGGTATTCAGATCTGATTTTTGTTTATGCCCTTTGGCTCTGGATGGTTGGAACGTATGGGTTCTGTTTTTTGATTTGATTCAAATTGGAATTACTTTTATATGTCTTTGTGTAGATCTGAGTATCGGTCGTTTCAGTGTTTAGTTGATGATGGAAGTAAAGTTGGTGATGGGTTTTGGGCTTGAATCTTCTCTCTTGTTAACTAATTGGGTCGTATCAGTTTCCGTTTGGATTTGGTTTGAATATGCTGCTGATAATCTGAGAAAGGCCACAACTTGTGTGTTATTACTTGGTTTTATTGGATTATCGATTGATTTTTAAGCGTCGGTGAGATTGTTCTTTTCTCCTCAGAATCAGGAATCTGAAGTAAGAGTGGTAGAACTTCTTTTAATAATGTTTCAAGGGAATTTCAGTGTTATTATATTCAATTACTCTTAATTAACTAGGGTCTTTGCATCTAAACCTGATTTTGTTGATGTGTTCTTAGTGTGCCTTTTGTAGCATGTGTTCTTATTGGACTTGTTAGGTACTCAGATATATTGCTCTTTCAGTTTTGAAATGTCATGTTTTCTATCTTTTCTGGATCTGCTGATATCCATGACGTATTCGCTTTTCCAACTGCAGTAAGGGAGGACATGTGAGCTGCCTGAAGCAACATTTGATTGTTGCATTTTGCTGTTTTGATCGGCTTTGTGGATATATTTGCATGCATAGAATGGTTAAATGCAAGGGTTGTGGGAAGTTAGGAAGGATGGTGCCTAGGGATGAGTTTGTGAGTGGCTACCATTTTTCTCTCATGTTGTCTCCTGTTGTCTCTGTTTGGGATTGTATCGTTCGGAAAATGAGGTATTCCTTCAGGCCTGAGTGGGTGTAGTCATCGAACCTGACGTATTTTGTTTGTTTTGAATACTGAAATTAGGTCGTAATTATTTAGTGTTAAAAAGAGGACAGAGAAGAAAAAAGAGAAACAAAATTATAGGGAAATGTTTACATGTTAGAGGGGTTCTAGTAAGGTAAAAAGTTGACAAAGAGGATAGAAATTAGAGGCTGGCAGTTTCTATGGATACCATAGCTTGTAATAAGGTACAACCTTTCGTGAGAAAAGTTAAGAAGAAGCAGGTGAAGGGTGAGGTGGACCGTCTCAAACAGGCTGAAAAGAAGAAGAGGCGATTGGAGAAAGCTCTTGCTACTTCTGCAGCTATCCGATCTGAGCTTGAGAAGAAAAAACAAAAAAAGAAAGAAGAACAGCAGAGGCTTGATGAAGAGGGTGCTGCAATTGCAGAAGCTGTTGCTCTGCATGTGTTGCTTGGTGAGGACTCTGATGATTCATGCAAATTTGCTTTAAAGAAAGAAGAAGGTTTCAACTCATGGAACTGTGATGATAATATCGATCTGTTAATGGCTGAAGACAAAGCATGCCTTCCTCATCAGGGCTGGACAAGGCGTTCACTTGAAAGAATTGGGTATGGAACTGGTTTTAACTCGGATAATATCCAAAACGATGACTGGTCTTTCACATACGGTTCGATTAGGACGGATCTTCATTCACCATACTTTGGCAATGGATGTTGGGGGACTGCGGAGTTCTCGGCAGGTCTTATTGCAGCACAGGCTGTTTCATCCCTTCAGATTGCAGAGGAGGTACGTGGGGACCCAATTGTCTTCAATTGAATGCTACGAGGATTGATAAGCAGTTTTCTGCCGTCTCCACTGGGTCATGGTTGTTATCCTGAACAATAATGTTATGTATATAGTCCTGAATTTATGTTGTCTTGCTTGTATGTTTCTCCTGATGAGACAAATTTGACACTTTGATGTTTTATGTACCTTAATATTAAATTGCAATTATGAAATCGTGGTTTCAGGGTCTCTTTCATCATGATGTCATTATCACTGTTATCGTGAAATTATTTATCTGGTTGATTCTTACTTATGGGAACTTGGAAATGTTAAAACAACAGCACTAACCTGCTTGTAATTTGTGGAACCTGGAAATATCGTTCCATGGTATTAAGATGAAAAGAACAGTGTCATCACGTGAATAAAGATAAATTCATATAATTAGAGCATCCTTGCTGGTTTGCACTAAATTCGTTATCTTTGAGCCAAAATATTAAGTTCAGAATAGAAAGACGAGTAAAAGCTAAATTCTAGACATACAACTGAAAGCAATCGGGATCCAAAAGTTAATCCACAGTAGCATGTACTGCACAGAAAAGAACACTTCAAATTGACGAGCTTCTGTATGTACTTGGACCATTTTAGACAATCATTATCAAGATTCAGTTGAGAACAAATCAGAATTTTACAGTTGATACACAATGAATGATACACTATTGATTCATCCGTTCCAACCATTCAACTCGCACCCCTTTAAAGATGCCAAGTGAAATGCTTCCTTACAACATCTCATGTCATTTATTTGTTATCGCGAACTCTGACCAACAGGTAGATCTGATCTTTGCTCCGGTTGCTGCTGAAGAAGAACACTGTCGCCGTTATCTTCAATATCTGAGCTAGTTGATGGTTTAGCACCAGATGTAACGAGGTTCTTGAACCATGTTGCCTGAAACCTAGAACTTCCTGTATTTGAGCTGCTAGGAGACTCAGGAGTAGAACCATTACCGCCTAGAAGGAACCGATATGCTACTTTACTAGCTGATACAATCTCTGTCTTAGCTTGTCTGAACTGTAATGAAGCCACCAAAGAAGTAAACTCTTGTTAAATGAACCTAAAATTATCAACCTCAGAGAAAGTATTAAAGAAAACAAGACATCGTTAATTAAATTTCTATGTGGTTCTAAAAACAGTGAAAGAAGTTATGGTGTATGCTAACAATGTAGACAATAAATCAGAAACCCAAATGGAGAAATATTCAAACAAAGAGGATTTGAGTTGATTTCATTATGTCATTTTATATGTGATTATGTAGGACAATTACTCAATACAGCTCACTACTATGGTAAAAGATCTTATTACAAAACTTTCATGATAAAATATCAAAGTAATTAAGTAATCCTGCCCAAGATAGAGTATCTCACCCGTTCAGCTGTGTTTCCTGCTACTTCCATGGCAGCATCACCAGCATTGGCAAATCGATTAACCCACCCTGTTAAAAACCATCAGAACATGCACTTCACTGTAAAGTCCAACAAAAGAAGCAACAGTTCTAAGGCTGTAGAATTCTGGATCACATCAGAAACTAGACAAGTTCATGCAATAATGATCAAACAAAGCACACAGTTTATAAATTGGAACTGAAATTCTAACAACATATACATTTGGATGGTAGATGCATTAATCTAATGCACTGGCAAAATGATCTCAACCACGGATGAAAGACCAATAGCATTAGTATTCTGATCCACATCCAAAGCCATATCAAGGAGTAGATGGCTGACTGAGTTCGAATGAAAACAGTCAAGAGGAAAATCGTTCCAAAATGAAAGTGTGCCAGGAAAGAAAATTGTTTTATCTTGAAAGAACTTACCTGGAAGTTTTGGCACACCAAGCTTCTCACACAACTCATCACAGAAGTGATTGCAGTTCTTGGCTAACAAGTCATATGAACCTCCAGGCCATTCTCTACTAAGCTCCCTCAAGATCTGATTCACCTTAGAGATTGAGAAGTTTGTCCTTCCTAGGACAATGCTCTCACGATACGTATACATGGGATTCCTTTTAGAAGGACAACTAAAAACCCCAGATCCATGTTCACAAAATCCAAATGACCATTCATCTTCTCCATACACCTGTGCAATATAGACCACAAAAAGTTACTACACACACATATATATGAATTTTCATTCAGAAGATATTAGCAACAAATCAAACATAAGTATATGGAAAAACATAGGAAAAAGGAAATAGCATAATCACGTGAAATAGGACATACAAACACACAAAGGCGAGGCATGGATATTTTGCCCATAGTATTATGAATTACATATCATAAAATTAATTCTCACAGCATCTTTCTTGTATATATATTAACCTCTTTCAATAACCAACATTTCAGCAATTGACTGACATATTTAACAGATGTACATTAAGTTTCTTTAACTCAGGATACATCCACCATCAATGTCAGCACTATCATGCGATTAGTCCATATCATAATTGTTGTCCACTTTAGAATGAGAATCCTAAGGATAACAGTGGTTCAGCAAACATCAAAGATGATTATAGAGCACCAGGTCGAATAGACACAGATCAAGCACTTTCTTACAAGATACCAACTAGTTACAGTATTCCAGAAACTTTACAAAGATGATCATGCTCTTGATCAGACCCATTGTTCTGAAACTAAAGAGCCTAAAACAAACCCAAAGTCTCGCAAGGAACATAACCATCAATCAACAACATCAAGACATGGCCAGCAACAGTTCCCATACTTCGAATTTCCATTTAACACCCCAAGAGTCAGATTGGTGTGGGAATTAAAGCAAGCTCACTAATACACACGCAATCTCAGATCTACTCACATCAGGAAATTCCAAAAATAATTAAACACGCAAGTGTCAATAACTTAAATTCCATTCACAATGATATCAAATATCCACAAACATAGACCCCCAGATCCACTCGAAGTGATCCAATTCGACTACAACACGAGTAAAACAAATCGGTAAAAAGAGAACATAAACAAGCACAACGAAGTATAAGCAAAGACTGTTTTCGAACCTGAACAGCGCTATGGAATATGCCACCGAGACCTATACCGTCTTTGAAGAACTTGTTGATATTCATGATTGTGTTGTTCGTCTTCTCCGATCCGCTATTCGTCACGTCGTATATATGCAACGTTACCTCCGCCATTTTTACCCAATTCAAGAAAACCCCCAAAATAATGAAAACCCTAACCCTAACCCTAACCGACGCTCAAATCTCCCTTTTCTCCTCCTCTACTCAAGAAGATCAATTCACAAACACAAACACAAACCCTTTTCCCTCTACTCTATCTCTCTTTCTTCCTCCACACTCAAAGCAAAGCAACCAACTCCAGAGCCCCACCAAGAGATCGATACCAACTTCAACTTCTTGCTGAAACCATTCAAACCCATTTCACATTCATCTCTCAGATCTTTCCTTCTACGTTTCTTTTTCTCAGGTCAAAGAGGCGGTTTCTTCAGTTGATCAAGCAAACAGATTCCGTGAAAATGAATGAACAAACGCATTAATTGAAATAATCAAGAATCATGTTCTACATACAGTTGAAAGGATGCAATGCAAGTAGTTTGGGGGTTGATTTGTTATATATGGGAATCTATGGGGGCAAATTTGAAAAGTAGGCATCGCTTTTTGACAACTGTCTGGCATTATCAAAGCAATTCGGTCCGGGTCGATGAGTAGACCCATTTGGATAAGTGGGACCAACTTCACAGCATGCGGCCCATAAAACAATAAAATATATTTTAAAATAATATTATTTTGATTTAACTTTTTATGACAATATTTTAAAAAATTAAATTAAATTATCGTATTTTAAGTTAGATTATAAAGGTTTAAAATTTAATAATTTTTTATTTTTATAATAATATCATTTTAATTCTAACTTATTAAAATAATTTTTTAACTATTTAATTTGAGTTCAGGTCAAGTCTTTATATTGAAAGATTCAATTAATTTAAATTTTATTTATTAATTTAAATTGAGTTAGATTGAATCTGAATTAAAATATCAAATTTATTCATAATTAATTTTGACATTCTAAATTATATAATTATATAAGGACAATTTTGCAAATATAAGCCGTATAGTGGTCCAACTCCATGCCAACCCCATTCTTTGGAGTTGATTAGCTTTGAAAGATACACCTTTTAGTGTGACCACTATAATTGCAGGTTACTTTAGAGGTGTCAATGGAATGAGCTGGACCATACTGCTCCCAGCCCGGCTGAGCCTGTGGGCCGGCTTGATCATGGGCGGGTTGGGTTAACTCGACCAATCATATATATATTTTTCAAAGCGTAAAAAATGACGTCAGTTTTTAGTAATGATTGGGCTGACCATCGTCGGCCCGTGACCCTACTTGTGGCCTTGCCAACTCGGGCTGGACCCTTTTTGACATCCCTAGGCTGCATAAGTCTAAATTATGATTTTTAATTCATAATTAATCAATAATTTAAAATTTGAATTGGTTTAAAATTTTGAATGGACTAATTTTTCAGTTTGGTTTTTAATTTTTTAATTTAATATACTTTAATAATCTTTGTTATTACATTTGATTATTTTATTGATTAATCAGTTAGTTTTGTAAATTATTTAATTTTATAAATCAAAATAAATACATTAATTTTTATTTAATTAGATATTTTTGATTAAACTTTAAATTATCTGACCAGTACAAACAATTTCCTTCAACCATAGTTCAAAATTTTAAATTTTATTTAATCTTTTACCGATTTTATGATAATCTAATAACCAATGATTAAAAATAGGATGTCAATTTTTGTTGGGGGCAACCCAGCCTAAATTTGGCTCGGGTTGATTGGGGTATGAGGTCAAAAGTGGTCGACCTGATCGAGCCACTAGCCAAAGTGGTGATTACTTCAAAAAAGACGTCGTTTTTGACGGTTTTTTACAATAAGGTGGGCAGGGTTGGCCTAGGCCATGGGCCACCTAGCTTGTGGTTGGGCCGGGCCGGGCCAGGAGCTTCCCAACCCATTAACATTCTTAGATAAAAACCCTAATCAATTCAACTTGTTTAATTGTAAAATTTTTTGAACCGTCCAACATTTCAGTTCAATTAACTTTAATAATTCTTGTTGTTAAAAACTGATCAGTGTTGGCCCCAAAATTTTTTTAAAGGAATAAATATGATTAGATTAATTTTAGAATATTAGTAGTTTGTTTATGTTGGTTTGTTATGTGAATAAGGTTTGTGAAGTGGGTTAAATTGAATTTAAGTGTTAAGGTAGTAAGCTTGTATAAGGGGTAGTTTAGGAAGAGCACTTAAGTTGTTAAAGTTTAAGGCTTACAAGGAGGGATATTTTGGTCTTTTTTTTAGTTTCATTAATGAAAGAATGAAAGAAAAGCTTTTATTTGTCTTGTTTGAAAGAAGTTAACGAATTTTTTGAGAAAAGAGAGGTAAGAGTTTCGGTTGAGTGGGAAAGAAGAGAAGAAGAAGAAGGTAGCATAGGGTTTCATCTTTCTTTGCTTTAGAAGAGAGATTTTAAGAGTTTTTCAATAAGGAAAAAGAAAGAGGAAGATTTAATCTTCCATTAGAGATAAGAAGCAAAAATCGTGGGAAGAGTTTTAAGGTGAGTCGTTTAAAATCTCTTAGGACTTTTGAAGGGGTTTTTGGTTCAAATGGCTTAGAAAAAGCATGGGTATGATTGTTCTAGGATCAATTTCATGCTTTTGTTTTTTTGGGTTTTCCAATTTTAAATTCTCTTTTGATTTGGGGTCTTTGTGATTTTTTGAAGAAGAAGAACAAGGGAGGCAAGAGGAGCTAGAGGAAAGGCATCTTGAGCAAGCCTAAAGCAAGGAAATTTAAGGTGGGTAACATCTTTATAATTGAGAAAATGAGCTAGTACCATTAATGTCAATAAATAAAATTAAATGCTTTCTAATAACTTTGAAATTGAGTATTTATTACTCTTTAGATTAATTTGAGAATATGACATATGTCTTTTTCTTGTAAATAAATTGTGGGAATGTTTACATATTATGTTGATGATTGAGAAAAAATAAAGAATGTGAAAGTGAATTTGGAAAGAATGCTATAGTTATAAAATTGACTTTCGAAAAAGTGTCATTTTGGCTAATATGTGTGAAAAATGTGAAATGCATGCTTATATGGGTTTGTGGTGGTCTCTTATGTTGGGCCCCGTTCCCGCAGCCCGACCACGGGGGTCGAACTGCATTCCCGAGATCCAACGATCCAAACCGGAAGCGAAAACGCAAGCGGGAACAAAATAGGATTATCTCAATGAACCCTAACCGATTAAGAAATAAGAAACAACATTAAAAACTCAACAAAACAACAAATTTAGGGATGCCCGTTAAACGGACATCGAATGGGCTAAATGCCCAAATCCTACCCGAGAGTGTCCGTTAAACGGACATTGATATCCGTTAAACGGACATGCTCTGGACAAAAACACAAACTTTCCCGAGACTGTCCGTTGGACGGACACACCTGTCCGTTAAACGGACAGATTTTGGACAAAGCCTCAAATTCACCCGAATGTGTCCGTTAAACGGACACTAATGTCCGTTCGACGGATAAGCCTTCAACCATGTCCGTTAAACGGACACGACTGTCCGTTAAACGGACAGATTCTGGACAATTGGCCATTCTCACCCGAATGT
>JANKOE010000006.1:67878766-67897672 GCA_026284465.1 Erythroxylum citrifolium | reverse complement strand
TTTGATTTATAATTAAAATATATTTCAAATAAATATTAATTTTTAAATTATTTATTTTATTAAATTAACATAATATTAAAATAAATATCATTTAAGATATTAATAAATTTATTTAATTAAAAATAATTTATTTTTAAGTTTTATCTTAATTATTATTAGTTATACAAATATAACTACACTAATAAGTGAATATGTTTTTTCCCAAAAAAAGAAAAACATAAAATTAAAAATTAAAAACGAAAACTAAAAACTACAACAGAAAAACAGGATTACAACTTCTTATTTTTTCTGTTTTTCCTTTTTTTAAAATATAGTTTTACCTATTTTAAAAATTCAATTCAATTTTTAATTTTATAATATATTTTATAATATTAAGGATTTTAAAATATTAATTTTTAATGAATTATTATTAAAATTAAAAAATCATATATAAAAGTGTTTAATTTTTAAATTTATTTAATAAAAGGTTAACAAATTTATTTTAATTCTTAAAATATATAAAGTAATTTAAAATTTAAATAACTTCAATTGAATGAAACAACCTCAAAAAAATATCTGAAAAGGCTTATAAAATGGGACCCATACAAACAACTTCCAAAGGACTTCAAGAGTTGACTAAGACCATAGTGAAAGAAACACTTCACTTCAAAAGAAACACTTCACTTCAAGAGTTGACTAAGACCATCCGGTGGAGTCCAGTGTACCCGCTTGGAAGTGTTACCGTCGATCTGTCTCTTCTCCGACTAGTCTCGCCTTTAATGGCGTCGAAACTTCCCGTTTTGCATTCAACTCACCCGAAGGTGCCGTCGTCAAAGGTGCACAGCTCTCGTTTTAAGTGCTACCAAACTCGTCCCCCGGTCTCGTTGAACACCAAAAGCAACGACCACTCAGTAATTCAACGGTCACCATTTTCATTTCCCGATCAACACCAATCCTTTCTCTCCCCTAGATTATGTCCTAAAGCTCCCATTTCATTCCGATCTGTGACTGCCCGGTCCAGTCTAAATCTGCCTCTTATCGCTCCCAACGATTCGTGGGGCACGTGGACCGCGCTCTTCGCTACTGGTGCTTTTGGTATCTGGTAATGTCCCTTCTCAATCTATCTCTCATTTTGAAGCTAAGTGCCAATTAAGCCAACAAATTCTGCTTATTTTTTCATTTCATTTGATGGGTATTATTTAGTTTCTGTTTTTCTTTTAGTTTTGTATCAAATTGTTGCACCTTGACGATTGCAGGTCAGAGAAGACCAATATTGGAAGTGCATTGAGTGGTGCTTTGGTGAGCACTTTGATTGGTTTAGCAGCAAGTAATTTGGGGATCATTTCGTCTGAATCTCCGGCGTACTCCATCGTTTTGAAGTTTCTGCTGCCATTAGCTGTTCCGTTATTACTTTACAGGGCTGACTTGCGTAGGGTTATACGGTCCACTGGAACGCTTCTTTTGGCTTTTGTGCTAGGATCAGGTGAATGGACTATAGATATTGGGTTACTCTATACTTCATCTGAAAGAATAATAATGCAACTTGTGTGGTCTATTTGAGTTAGTTGCTCATGAGGTTGGCTTTGAGGACAAGAATTTGATTCTTTGCCCTTTCTTTTCTCAAGTTGCAGCTTAAATAACTAAAAGAAAGCATAACTTACTGTTTGTTGATAGTATCAAGTTTTGTTTTATGGCATCTGCTTTCCATGATTAGATAAGAATTTTTGGATTTTTTTTGCTTTGAGACAGTTGCAACAACGGTTGGAACAGTAGTGGCATTTCTGTTGGTGCCAATGCGATCACTTGGCAATGATAGTTGGAAAATAGCAGCAGCTCTTATGGGCAGACATATTGGTGGAGGTAACAAGCTTTTACATAATTTGGTAACCTCATTGACATATGTTCAACTGTTATAGACTTTTTTTTTCCTACCATTATCTTCATTTCTTTCGTTGTTCATTATCACGAGTTGTGATTTGCTTGTTTGATGCTGTGCAGCTGTCAATTATGTTGCAATTTCTGATGCTCTGGGTGTGTCTCCATCAGTTTTAACTGCTGGACTAGCTGCTGATAATGTAATTTGTGCTGTATACTTTACGACATTGTTTGCGTTGGCATCTAAGATACCTGCAGAGTCTTCCACTTCGACCAATGGTGAGCAGAATTTTGTGTTCATAATGCCTAAGTTGTTGCGGTTCCATTACCTTGTGGTAAATGAAAACTCATCTGTCTCAGGCATTTAATGACTTAATTGCATTAAACGAGACCATTTACAGTCTGCTTGCAGATACTGGATTGGATGGTAACTCTGAGCCCAGAAACAAACTTCCTGTCTTGCAGACTGCTACTGCAATTGCTGTATCCTTTGCCATTTGTAAGGCTGGTTCTTATCTGACACAATACTTCGGAATTAAAGGAGGCAGCCTTCCAGCCATAACAGCTATTGTTGTTGTCCTGGCAACGTTGTTTCCATCCCAGTTTAATCATCTCGCACCATCTGGTGAGGCTATGGCCTTAATTCTCATGCAGGTAAGCTCTGAGATACTTACGACATCTCTGTAATTATCGAACTACTGTTTTCTTGAAACACTTTTTCTTCATTTCGAGAAACAGGTATTCTTCACTGTGGTGGGTGCAAGTGGGAATATTTGGAACGTGATCAACACAGCTCCTAGCATTTTCTTATTTGCTCTAGTCCAGATTGCTGTCCACCTTGCTGTAATCCTTGGATTTGGAAAGTGTTAGACCCAGGACACTTAGAATAATATTTACAGATATAGTAAATATATAAATATACATATATTTGAGGAGCTAACCGAATTCTGTTACTCCTAACAGAATTCGGTGTATAAATAAGCAATAGATGGGAAGAGCATGTCATCGAGTATACTGTGGAGTGTCTAGTGAGCCTAAGGCTGGAGGTTTCTGGTCCTCGAAACTAGTTATCATTTGTATTCCTGTACTGAAATCTATAGCAATATACATATTTCCTTTATTTGTTTGTGGGATTCTAACAGAAAGCTGCTTCGGTTTGAGCTACGGCAGTTACTCTTAGCATCCAATGCTAACGTCGGAGGTCCTACAACCGCATGCGGAATGGCCACGGCCAAAGGATGGACTTCTCTGGTTGTTCCTGCCATTCTGGCTGGCATCTTTGGAATTGCCATTGCTACTTTTCTTGGGATCGGCTTTGGAGTTCAGTTTCTGCAAAAGATGTACAATCTTGGAATTCTAAAATCTGGCTAACCTAGTTCAGCAATTGATTTGGCTATTACAAATAAATGATTCTGACTAATGTAGCATATGATTTGTGAATAAATCTATTTCTTCTTGATCATTTCTTTGATCAATTATGAATCCAACTCAATGACTCTTAGCAACTTGTGAAAATCTAAAAGCAAGTTCAAGTTGCATTCCATCTTTTTCTCTGTAATTGAATGCTGAAACTTGATAAGTTCATTTTGACATTTTATAATTGACTGTTTTTCTTTTCTGGGTAAAAAAAGTTTTGTGTTACTGGAAATAGTTTCCGATGAAACAAATTATAACCGAGTAAGCTATTCGATAAAGCGACAAGCTTGTATTAACTGACAGAAACTTAAGCCAGTCAGACCAAACAAGAAGAACAAATCATCCATAGCTTTCTCATAGGATCAACAAGAGCTCGTCTGTTCTTAACTTGTAAGAATTTTTATCAATCCTTCGAAGCTTTCCACGTGGAGGTTACCCTGTCAAGATCCTTCCTCGCAGATAAGCCAAACTGAAACGAACAAAAAGGGATTAATCAACATAAAAGATAAGGATTAATGAGTTTTGAACCACATAAACAGATACTAAGAACAACTCCTGACTTCTTGGAACAAGAAGGTATGTCATAAATGCACATTAAAAGACTATGGTCGTCCAACCTTCAAACTCCATCAATGGCTTCCTTCATTTCATCGTTCTTGCGTTCCCCTTCTTTTCTCGCACTACCAAGCACATCACCAACCATCTCACCATTCTCTCATCTCTGCTCAATCCACAATATAACCACTACCAATCTTAGCACAACATTGCCAACTTTGTCATGGCCAAAGAACCGAAATTCAAGTCGACCAAGTAAAGTACTTTCACAACTAAGGTACCCCATAATTTCTCCGGACGACCATTGGGGTATGTGGACTGCCCTCTTCTCGACTGGAGCTTTTGGGATCTGGTAAGAACTTGAAAGTTCGTGTTTTTGGTTGATTCTGATTACGAGAACTTGACACAATGTATGGTTTCATGTTGATAACTCTTTAAGGTCGGAGAGGACTAGGATAGGAAGTATGGCTAGTGCAGCGTTAGTGAGCACAATGGTTGGGTTGTTTGCCAGTAATATAGGAATCATTCCTTATGAAGCAAAGGCATATTCAGTTGTGTTGGAGTACCTTTTGCCCTTAACTGTTCCACTGATGTTGTTCAGAGCTGACTTGAGGAATGTGGTTCAGTCAACTGGGAAGTTGCTGTCAGCTTTCTTGCTCGGTTCAGGTTTGTTCTTGTCTCTTAAATCTCTTTGTTCTTGAAGATATATGTAGCTCCTGAGTCCTGTCTGCCTCTACCAACATGCATTTTCTCATTTCAATTGATTATGTATCTGAAGATTTGCCTACTTTGAAGTGTCAGACAATAAGATTTGGAACTTTGAGGGAATTGGTGAACTTCTTGGAAATTTATTTGCGAACTGGAAGCTTAGAATAGTAAGGCATTGGAACTGTTAGAATACAAAGAGAGGAAAATGATAATAGAAATTCAGAAGGCAAAAGTACAAATGGTCCTGTGCTCACCAATACTTTAGTCTTCTATGTTAAGAAGTGGGGATTGGTGTTTGGACTGTCATGGTTGTTGTCTTAAGATAACCAAGAATAGGTAAGCCGACTTCAGATGATCGTGAATAGTCGAGCATCCAACAAGGAAATGGCTTCATGTGTAGCTTTGTTCTGTTTTTGATAAAGACTCTAATCGATTTCTCTTGAATCTAGTCTAGGTTTCGATGGGATCGTTAGGTTTTAGAGCTTGACGGGAGGTGTCTGTAAGTGCAAGTATCTTTATAGTGAAGCACATTGTGAAAGACTGAGTTCTTGTGCAAGTCATGTAAGTCATTTTGTTCTATGCCATTGTCGCCTCATATTGGCTACCCTTTTTCCTGGTAGAGTAGACGGATGCCTTTAATGCTTGATTGGATGATAATGAAAAATTGAAATAGGACATTACTATGCGAGCCATCCTATGAGAACCAACAAGAGCTGTGTCATGTTTGTTTTTCTGTTTAAAATAACTTGATTCAAGTTCAGTTTCTTAATTTGTAAACTGTGTATATTCTTGCTAGGTTGGGTCTCCTGCATCAGTTGAGTTGTAAAGTTATGCGGAAACCTGGACTACCTTAAGCTAGAAGCTTACAATCCTATGAGTACTTACTTTGGATCAAGGCCTAGAAAGTGCATAAGTACTTTGATATGTACTCTTTGCTTTTGATGCTTTGAAACTATTGCTTAACTAAGATCTTTTGTGACAGCTGCAACTACCATTGGAACTCTAGTGGCTTTCCTGGTTGTGCCTATGCGATCACTAGGTCAAGACAATTGGAAAATAGCTGCTGCTCTCATGGGAAGTTATATCGGTGGCGGTAAGTCGTTCCTAGTTGTTGTTGCAGCTGAATGTAGTTAGAGATCGAAGGCTTCATGATCTGACTTTGTATAAACATGGTTTGTTTAGAGAGGTAATAAGTAGATATTTCTTCGAAATCTTATTCAGTAAGTAACTGCAGATTACGGATTCTTTGTTTCTTCTTTTCTTCAAGGTTCATTAATGTCATTTACCGATAAGCATCATTCTAACCATGTTAGTTTCACTGCACACTTCTTTGTTGTTTAGGTGTAAATTATGTTGCAATTTCAGAGGCTCTTGCTGTTTCTCCTTCAGTGGTTGCTGCAGGGATAGCTGCAGACAATGTTACATGTGTACTATATTTCATGATCTTATTCGGGTTAGCTTCCAAAGTACCTCCTGATGCTACATCTGATAAAGGTATCTTCGGAACTTCTTCCTAATTCGTAAATCTCCCCAGACCCTCTCTCTGTCACTCTGGCATTGCATTGCATTGTTACAACGAGGTCTTAGATAGTTCCCATGGTATTGGACTATAGTACTGGTGTTTGAGGCATGTTTGTATCTTGAATATCCCAACTCAAACCCAATCTGAGATTCTTGGCAGATGCTGATACATCAGCAGAGATCAAGTCTCCTTCCGAAGACAAGATAACCGTATTCCAGGCTTCTGCGGCAACTGTGATCTCTTTTACGATATGTAAGGCCGCCACATATCTCACAAAGCTATTTAAGGTTGAAGGATACACTCTTCCAGCAGTAACAGTGATCATTGTCGCCTTAGCAACTATGTTTCCTAATCAATTTCGTTACCTTGCACCAGCTGGTGATACTATTGCTCTGATTCTGATCCAGGTATCATATTAAGCATGCCAATTAGGACTAGCTACGAAACCTGTGCATTTAACCCTAAAATTTCTAATTCGACTTCCTTTCTTAACAGGTATTTTTTGCTGTCGTGGGTGCTAGTGGGAGTCTATGGAATGTCATTAACACAGCACCTAGTATCTTCATGTTTTCTATAGTACAAGTATCTGTTCATCTTGCAGTGATTCTTGGATTCGGAAAGCTGTTCCGCCTCGATTTAAAGCTGTTACTCCTGGCATCGAATGCCAACATCGGAGGCCCGACAACAGCAGCTGGAATGGCTACTGCTAAAGGATGGATGTCCTTGATTGTCCCTGCGATTCTTGCAGGTGTTTTTGGAATTAGCATCGCAACTTTTCTTGGAATTGGCTTTGGATTGACTGTCCTCAAGTACTTGTAGAAGAAACATCAGAACCATCCTGTCCTCAGGGAATATGCAGCATCACTCTTAGGACTTAAACATTGAACATTGGAATGTCTTGCATTCATGTTCTTTCTGATTTCCCAGATATATGGAAGCACAAAATAACCATTTTGATATTAAAAATCCTAGTTTGAAAGAAGAACCTGGACTAAAAATGCCAAGTACAACTGTAGTACAGACAACGATTCTCCAGTTTTTACTCGTTTCACAACAGAACCTCTTCTGCTCAATTTACACCATCTGTTCTTAAGCATTTATGGGACAATCCAAATTGACAATGTCAAAGATCATTGATCCCAAAACACTTAAACTTTAATTTAGTAATATGAAGATAAGGAATTGAGTGATAACAAAATAATAAGAACTGAAATTCATATTATATCAGGATTCCTTATTAAATAAGGAGTAGTCCTAAATTCAATATGTTATCCTATTTAGGATTTATAAAACTTTTATTAGAATAGGATTCAAATTTTTATAAACCCTTTCCGATTAAAATAAAAATTCTAAAAACTTCTCTATATATATGTGTATCTTTAATTCTTCGGGAATAATACATCCCGAATTTTTCTTTCAAACTCGAGCTTTCAATTTAAAGGTATAATGCTTTCGATTCCTAGTGTACTATTCTCTATTGTTTGTGTTCTTCGTTAAACAATTATTCTAGAAATCTATTATTAATCATATTTCTTAATTTGTGAATTTTAACTACTAATTAATATTCCTACAACATTGTATTAGTTGTATGATCTTGTCCTTTGCAGTTTCACTCTATGTTCTGTCCCTTGTCTTAGCCACTACTATGAATCGTATGCTGTTTTTAAGCATGTTGTCCTGTCATAAAGTAGAAGTTGGAATGCAATTTTAATTAAAAAAACAAAAATCAAGAACTATTTCTTGTAATTTTTTGGTTAAAATTAATTTTAAAAAATTGCAGCTTCAGGAATTCTAAGCTACAACTAATAAATCCGAAATATGTCAACTTGCCACCTGAAACATAATTTGTCTTTCCTCTTTCATTCAGAATTATGGATTTACGTGTTATAGTTTGATTACTCTAAGTTCATCTTTTCTTGGGTAGGTCTTATATTTTGCTCTCTATAAATCTACATATTGGCAGGTGAAGTGCTCCCATCGTTAGCTTCAGAAGAGAGCCAATGACAGGAACAGACATGAACGATGGGAGTGTTGCAGCAATCAGGAGTGTTCGATCAGGAATAATCCTGCTTGTATCAGTCATCTTTCTTGGATATTTGATGATTTGGATGATGATGCCCACCAACACATATTATCTGCAGTGGTTCCCTGAAATTAGCTCGAAAACAAGCTCCAAGTACCTTGGAGGACAAGGTTTGTTCCATCTGTCCTGGTATAGTTTTTGGTTTTTATACTATGAAATCCTGAAGAGTTCTTACAACGCTATGTTTCCACAGGTTCATACACGCTGATCTTCACGTTTCCTGTTCTGTTCATAGCTACAATAGCCTGTGTGTACCTCCATCTAGGAAAGAAAATTCGTCACGATAGCTTCAGGTAAATACTAATACCAAATTCTGAAGTGCTCTATATGATCAGTTTCTGATCAAGTTACGATTCTGTGGACACAGCGAACATGGTCCTTCTGCTTCTGGCTGGTGGAAACGAATAGCTCTCGTCAAAGGTCCTCTTGGAATCGTATCCTGGACAGAACTTTCGTTTCTGGTCATGTTTTTGGCATTACTGGTGTGGTCCTTTACCTATTACTTGCATGGAATGTTTGCATACATCACCCAAGAGGCTTCTCGTGAGGGATTGCAAGTGTAAGCAACTTTCTTGACAACTTTTTTATTGGATCGGACTAGTCCCAAACCTTATTGAACATACTTTAGTCTATTGACTTTAGAACATTCTGAACTTGAATTTTTCGTCGGATCTTAAAAAATCTGTCAAACCCGAGTCCAGAACAACCAGATAAGTTCTAACTTGGATAGACCATTTTGTTGTTCAGGTGGGAGGCTAAACTGAGAAGTGTAGGCTTAACTTTAGGCCTTGTGGGATACATAAGCTTGGCCTTTCTCTTCTTCCCAGTCACCAGAGGATCCTCTGTTCTGCAATTTATGGGACTAACTTCAGAGTCAAGCATCAAGTACCATATATGGCTAGGCCACATTACCATGGCCCTGTTCACTGCTCATGGTTTTTGTTACATAATATTTTGGATCAAAACCCATCAGATATCACAGGTAAATTATCAAATCCCTCCATACTTTTCGATTCAGGTTAAAATCTTATTCTTTGTTGAAGGGTTTAAAAGAGATTTGAGAAGAAATTGAATCAAGTCTATATAATTAGAAACATCAACCCAAAACGTTAAACAATATGTTACAGATCTTATCTTTTGTATATAACTCAATTCATCTTTTGTGACAATTTTTTGGTTTCTTAGATGGAGATTTTATCTTCATTCACTTAACCTTGTGTTGCTTGGCAGATGCTCAAGTGGGACAAGTACCTTGTTTCAAATGTTGCTGGAGAAATAGCTCTGGTTGCTGGATTGATCATGTGGGCAACAAGCCTGAAACGTATCAGAAGAAAACTTTTTGAGCTCTTCTTCTACAGTCATTACCTCTACATTGTCTTCGTTGTGTTCTTTGTGTTTCATGTTGGCTTCTCTGACTCTTGCATCATCCTTCCTGGTTTCTATCTCTTTTTAATTGATCGATACTTGAGATTGTTACAATCTCAGCAAAAAGTAGGATTGGTCTCTGCACGAGTTTTACCATGCGAAGCAGTAGAGCTGAATATTTCCAAGTTCCAAGGTGAGGTTTTGATCCAATTTTTCTCATACTTTCTCATGCTTTTTCACTTTGAATACCAATGATCCTTTCAAATCTCTCATTTCCAGGGTTTAGCTACACCTGTATGAGCTCGATATTCATTAATGTGCCAAGCATTTCCAGGCTACAATGGCATCCATTTACAGTGACATCGAACAGCAATACAGACCCTGATAAGCTAAGTATAGTGATTAAAAGTGAAGGAAGTTGGTCATCGAAGCTATATCAGATTCTGTCTTCTCCGTCACCAATCGATCGCCTGGAAATTTCCGTGGAAGGACCTTATGGGCCTGCTTCAACCCATTTCATGAGGTGAATCTCTGACACTAAACAGGAATTAAGTGCTCAAAACCAATTTCTGAAACATGAAAGAAAATTTTCAAGTCTTTCTACTGTTGTTGCAGGCACGATTTGCTAGTGATGGTGTGTGGAGGAAGTGGCATAACTCCATTCATATCTATCATCAGAGAAATCATTTATGCAGCCAACACAAATCCTGACAGAACTCTCCCAAGAATTCTCCTGATATGTGCTTTCAGAAAATATGTGGATCTAACTATGCTAGAGCTTCTCCTCCCACTTCAAAGCACCAACCTTGATATCTCTCGTCTGAACCTGCAAATTGAAGCTTACATAACCAGAGAGAAAGAGATCAACCCAGACAAACATCTGCAAACAAAAACTGTATGGTTCAAGCAGAATTCATCTGATGCATCAGTTTCCGCAATTCTTGGCCAGAACAGTTGGCTCTGGCTGGGTGCAATCATTTCAGCTTCTTTCATCATCTACCTGCTTGGAATTGGCATTTTGACAAGATATTACATATACCCAATAGATCACAACACAAACATGATATATCCTGCTGCTCCAAAATCTGTTATGAACATGTTAGCTTTGTGTTTGTCCATAATGGTAGTTGCCTCTTTAGGATTCATTTGGAACAAAAAGCACTTGGCAAGTGAAATGAAACAGATTCAGGAAGTGGGATCCAAACCTTTCAACACAGGGAAGGATTTGGAAAGCAATGAACAGTCATGTCTTCAAGCCACAAAGGTGCATTTTGGAGAAAGACCCAACCTGAAAGGTAAGCTGTTTTGTGCTCTAACCCACTTGGCTTTTTGGATCATAGACATTCTCAGTGCCTCTGTTTCTGATTATACTTTTTTTGTTATGAACCTCTGCAGATAGATTGTCACAATGTGAAGGAAAGAGTATAGGAGTTCTTGTAAGTGGACCAAAGAGAATGAGACAAGAGGTTGCTCAACTTTGCTCTTCTGGTGTGCAAGAAAATCTCCATTTCGAGTCCATAAGCTTTAGTTGGTGAGACCAAGAGGTTGCTCAACTTTGCTCTTCAGGTGTGCAAGAAAATCTCCATGTCGAGTCCATGAGCTTTAGTTGGCGAGACCAAGAAAAGAGTGTTGGATTTTTATTTTTTTTATTTTTTAGTTCTATTCAATCACATAATTGTACCTTCCTACATATTAGAAATTATGAAGTTATTATTTTAGTTTTTGAATAATAAGTTTCTTAATCTTATTTTTAAATATGAGTTAAATAAATTCTCAAATGTAACCCTTTTTTACTAATTCAAATAAATTATTTAGTTGATATTTAATTATATTCATATAAATTGTATCGAGTAAAATCTTTAAAAAATTCAATTATTCGAATTCTTTTAAACAATGATTAAAAAATTCAATCGAATCGACCAATTCAATTGTCAAAATTTTGAGCCATTTAAAACTTTCTGGTTCGATTTATTTTAATAACTCTTATTATTAAAAATTGATTAATTTAAATTCTTCAATTTTATTTAATCTTTAATTGATTTTATATCAGTCTAATACTGAATGAATTTTTTAAACTTTAAACCTCTTGTCTTATAAATTTAACCAATATCTGCCATAAAAGGGCTAAGCCAAAACAGATGAGAAGCCATATGGCTCAACTCTAACGTAATTACTCTGATGTAACTGGCTCTTTTTGATACTTGAATTCTTTTAAACAATAATTAAAAAATTCAACCGATTCGACCAATTCAATCGTAAAAATTTTGAACCATTTAAAGCTTTATTTACTTTAATAAGTCTTATTAATTATTAAACATCGATTAATTTAAAATTTTCAATTTTATTTAATCTTTACTTGATTTTATATCTGCCTAACATTGAATGATTTTTTAAAAACTTAAACCTCTTATTTTATCAATTTAACCAATATCTATTATAAAAGAGTCAAGCATGAGAAGCTATACTTATAGCTCAACTCTAACATAATTACTCTAATATAACAGGCTCTTTTCGGTACTTAAATTCTTTTAAACAATAATTAAAAAACTTAACCAATTCTTGAATCATTCAATACTTTGTTTACTTTAATAATTCCATTACTTATTAAAGATCAATTAATTTAAATTCTTCAATTTTATTAAATCTTTAATTAATTTTATATCAGTCCAATATTAAATAATTTTTTAAAACTTTAAACCTCTTCCATTACCAATTTAACTTCCAGTCTAATTTTTAAAATATTGCCTTTAAACAAGTCAATTTAATTTCTAACAATTAATAAAATTATTATATTTAAATCTGATTAGAATAAGTTTAAGACTTTTCCGAATCAAACCACCTTACTTTAGACCCAAGTGCTCAATTCTGAAAAATTTGTCAGACCCAAGTGCTCAAATCTTATCAAACTTGATTGAACCTGAAAAAGTTTGCAAACCAAGCCAACTAATTTGCCATCCTACCATCCTACCTATAGTTCACAGCAGCCACAAATATAGCAGAAACAAGAAAAAGCAAGACTACAGATCTGAAAATCTCCATTAGATTTCTTTTTATATATGAACCACCTCTGCTAGAGGTTTACAACAGCCAGTGTTGGCTTGATCAAGATCATGAAAAAGGAGGGAAAAAGAAAAGGAACAGATGAAAAAATTTTAGGCAGCTTCTGGTCCCTATGATAATTGAAGAAAACAAAAACCTGGGGATCCTAATCAAATAACGGAATCAAGATGCTTCCTGGACAAAACTGAAAGAAGGTCAACAATTAGGAAGTCCTACCTACTAACATGTAAAACCCATCAAGTGAAATCAGCAATTTAGAATGTTACCCTCTTTCTGTTTGAGTAACCAAACCCCATCCGACAAGTGTTGCGTGACCAAATTTGTACAAACTTCTTCATTCTATAAAAAGAAACAACTAATCTTCACTACCTCCTCTAAGAGCGTCTCTAGTTCTATCACTTACTCTGTTGCAGTTATCATAATCATGGCTGTCATTACCCACAAGAGAGTTTTCTGTGTTGTACCGTTCGACACCATCTGCATCATAACGCCTCACTCGATGAACCATCTCGTATCTATTGCTACGTTTCTTTCTGTCTTCATCACTACCTTCATATTCTCTTTCCCTACCAACAAGCCCCATTTCAGGAAATTTTCTGGAATGCCTCATCAGTCTAAATTGATCATTAGAACCCATCCTGTTGATGTGACGACCAGAATTGTACCTTTGACTTTGACGAAAGATCCTTATTGGTGATTTCCTTTCTCTGTGATTATGTATAGAACTGTTTCGCTCATCAAACCATCTCGAACTGTGCTGTGATGGGATGTGATTTCTTGTTGGGGACACATAACCATCCTCGTAAGTCATACCAAATGGTTTCTGAAATGGCAACCTCATTCTATCCACCCTGGCATCTGACCTAAAGTTCGGAGACCTGCTCTGGCGTCTTGAACCCTCATTCCGCTCGCTTCGCAATCCGTAAGTAGCTGGAGAGCGGCATCTGGATCTTGATGGAGAGTTTCTGAACCCATATCGAGTTCGTCCTCTGCTAAGGGGAGAAATGCTTCTATCTCTCCTTGCCAGCCGATATGTATGATTAGGATATTCAGGACTCTCGGATATGCGCCTGTTGTATTCCTCTCTCAAGCCTCTGCCAACCCCTTGCTGATACCTTCTAAACTTACTCCTAGCCAGACTTTCTCCAACTGGTAATGTTCTAGTGTCAATGGCATAATCATAATGCCTCTTCACTGGTGATCTCTTCCTCACATTGCGTTCATACCCTCGATGCCTGTAGTTACGGCTGTCAAATCCTGCATATCCTGCATCTTCAGGCTCTGAATAATCAGAAGCCATCATACATCCATGGCTCTCTATGACACTTCTTGGTCTAGGTGGACCAGAACAGTAAGGGTTCCTATAAGTGGGGGAATAACTCCGATCCATCCCCCAATACCGGGCTGTATGATTAGTAAAACGGCGACTTCCTGGGCTTCTGGCACGTACATTAGCAGTAAACCTATCCCTTTCCAAAAACTTCTTTGAAGTAGGCTCTCTTGTGTCTCTACAATGTATATTACCAAAATTAATGGCCCTGAAACATTAAAATAACAGTTAGAATGTAGAATAAATGTAATGAAGAAAATAAATAGGAAAAAATAGTAATATACTAGTTAAAGAATCCATAAATCACCTCCTCTGCGGTGCAGCATCCTCCTTCATACGAATGGCATCAGGTTCTTCAATGCGTGAGAGCAACTCCTTACTTGATGGCCCCAATACAATGGCTCTTGATGAGCAATCTTTGTCAGTTGTTACATCCGATGTCCGGGTCTTCGTGCTCACTGACTCATCTCTCTGACCATTTCCTGTCCCAGAATTTGGAATTCCTATTCCATTACCAGATCCAGGACTATGTCCTCTCTCAACCTCAATTTCCTTCATAGAAACCAAGTCAGATGACGCTTTTTCCTCACAGTCAGATCCATAATCCAACTGTTCAACATCTCCTTCCTCTCCATTCTCATCCCAGTAAATACATGCATCAGATTCTCTTAACTCACCATCTTCAAATTGAGAATCATAGCCAGCCTGAAGCTCCAGAGTATTTTCAGTGCCCACCATCTGAACTGGACCAGCTTGAGAAATGTTGGACTCATGGCTCTCATCAGAAGGATCTTCAACAAATTTCCTGGAAGTTTTCACTTCAACAAAATCTGAAGTTGAAGGTTCCTGAGCAATACAACTTGGAGAAGAGACAAATTTATCAGGGCTTCTACAGTTGTCATCAGATAGTGCTTCAGCTTTTCGTTCTTCTGTGCCTGATTTGTAAGAGCAATGAGGTAAACCTTTCAAATCTGCTGAAGAATGTTGATCGGGACGCGTATCAGATGAAACAAGTCCATCAATATGGCTGCCCTGTCCCATTTCTTTAGGTTCTTGTTGATTATCACAAGCATCTAAATCTTGTAGCTTGTTGCATCTAGACATGCATACACTTTGTGAAGAATCTACCTGAAAATCAATGTTTGAATTATCACAAGGCACAGCATTCAAGTCAAAAAGTAATCTCTCATCCCTCAATGATTCAGATCCTTTCTCTGTTCTAGTATCATTTCCAGTCGGAGACTTCCTGGAGGTGTCATCTGTATTATTTAAGAAAGATGAGGCTTCCATTTTATCCGTAAGGAAGACAGCAGTTTCTTCAAAAGGCATTGCAGTAGTTGATGATGAGCCAACTCCCTCTTGTGTTGCTTCTTCCAGGGGTGAAATTTCTTCAACACCATCATTACAAGCCACAGATGCAAGTATCTCTATTCCTGAGAAATCTTCACTGTTATCAAAATTACTATCATCTGAAACTGTAGTAGTAACCTTTACTACGTTGGGAGCATCGGCTTTTCTGAAATGTGCATTGCAGTTTAAGTTAGGTTCAGGCACTTCAAAGTACGGAGATGGGCTCTTTGATGTTAAGGAGGGAGACCGTGTCATAAATCTTCTCTTCTTTATTGGTACATGTTCTATGTCTTCACTGAATCGACGCCCAAGTATAGCCACTCCATGCTGCAACATGAAAACGAAAAATGTCAGAAATTCAAGTAGAGTAATAGCACCAAAATAAAAAATAATTAATAGAAGAAACCAACAAAAGAATGTAATCTTGCACAAACCTTCTCAGTATCTGAGACTGATGTAGCATCTGCCTTCTTTGGCCCCTCATCCGATAGCTCAGAGCCCACATTGGACTTTCTATCAACTGATTTCCGAGTGCGCCTTAGGGTACTCCTATAGCGTTTTGCAACCGTCTTCCAAGTCAATTCCGGATTTATGAACTTTGTAAGTTCCAAGCTTACTGTACTCATCGTGCTTGCAGAGCAAACAATTCCTAACTCATCAACCGAAGATCTGTCACCACAACTCATGCAAGACTCTGTTTCCTACACATGCCAGAGAAGAAATATGTTAACAAGGCCAGCAACAAATTATTTCTGCAGGAAAGATGTCCTGTACAAAACAATACATGCTACGAGATCATGTTTGTAACTTCTTTGGTTCTTTTATGTTGTCCATATCAACACATGGTTTTCCAAACTTCATGAATAATGTGTTCAAGTCATATTTAAGAACTGACATTATTGTCATGCCCAGAAGCTCATCACCCAAAGTACATGGCTCTATAGGCCATTTACCTCGAGAAAATGATTTTCACTTTAGAATTTGGAAGTCCATCAAAGATTTCCTCCGTCCAACTTATATGTGTAAAAGCAGGTCTAATTTGGAAGATATAGTCATAAACAGGCATATTAAGCCACTTTGTCTATAAATTAATCCTTACTACATATTTCCCCGGTGATCAAAAGTTCTTGTTTGTCTCAGTATGTGTAAAATAAGCCAGCAAAAGCAATCGTATATAGAGTCCCATATGAACTATCTCGTCAGATCACTTCTAAAACCATAGATCTACGATCTAACAACAAAAGCTAAGATCAACCCATCTTTCAGATTCTATCAATGATTTTCCTTCAAAACTGTTTAATATGACAGATGGCCGTGACGACCACATAAGATCTATAGATCCGACCAGGAAGAAGGAAGATTTTGAGATCATCTCCTACACACGAGATTTAGAAGGAAAATCGACGGCGAAACAAGTCATCGAAACTCCATAATGAAAAAACAATATAAACCCAGGTCCATCAAAAGTCGATGAATCGATTTTCAGCCGTCGACGACCGGCAATAACGTTATCGGATTATCGAAGTCACTGCCCACGACCGCCTTGGCCAATCAAAAAAACATCAGATGTCCCAAATATTCCCACGCTTAGTCCTCAGGGGTAAACATGTAAAAAGACAGTAACCCTAATCTCAAAGATCCAGAAGCTCCAGATCAAGACTTGTCAAGCTTCACTCAACAATGCATATATAGAGCTAAAGTCTCAGAGAAATCGAGACCCAGAGACGTCTTCACAAGGAACCAGAAGAAAAAATCATCATAGCTTCGTAGTTTCTCCATCAAAACTTCCAAAAAAGACGGGGGCCTGACCACTACTAGATCTGAGTGACGCTTCAAAGTTTCCGCTTCCGAGTCCGGCGAGTCAACACACAACGGAACTCGTAACATGTATCTCTTCAAATCGGTTCCATGAAAAACAGAAATAAAGCGTAGAAATCAAAGACTTGTTAGGGATTTTCAATACCTGTTTCTTCTTTTTTTTTCTCTCCGTCCTCCTCTTCCTTCACACAAATCCGTCACCGTTCATATCACAAACCTCTTCGACTCTTTTCTTGTTCTTCTTCCTTTTTCTTGGCCCCTTCACGGCGTAGTATTTCTTTTCGCTTATCGACAATCAAAGATCGATCTCAACCGTGGAATGTGAACCGTCCGATTGCTTAGTGCTTGAACGTCGACCACCGTACCGCCGCTGTTCCGATTATTTTACTCAGCTAATCTCTCTCTGTCTCTCTCTAACCGGAGCCCCCTGCCTTGTGCCTCTGTGTGTAGATCAACGCCACGAAAGCCCTATCGTCACATATTTATGGGGGGGAACATGCCGAAACTGCCCTTGATGGTTTTCGAATACTACTAGGATTGCCATTCTCGGCGACTCTGTCCCTGTCCGAATCCGACCTGTAAAAGGAATGGAAATATTAAATCAAAAATAGGAAAATAAATTGATTTTTTGCCCTTTTTATTTCTTCTGGAACTCTCCAATCTCGATATCGATGCCGCCAATCAGCAACTTGGCAATGTCAATGGTCAACTACTGAGTTAGGGGCAATTTTGAATTTAGGAAATTACCTTTCGATTTCTTAATCTTTTCCTTGTATATAATTATTGATTTTTCTTGTACTCAAAATCCTATTCTCATAATTTTTTTAGAAAAAATTTTAATAAATTGAATTGAAATAAAAAATTAAATTTATAATATTTAAATTCACTATTAAATGACAAAAATAAGACATTCTTTTCATTAAATACCATAATTAGATATAATCTGATAATTAAATTTAAAGGATAAAAGTAATTAATAATTTATTATAAGATAACTTAATATAATAAGATATTAACACTAAGTATCCAAAATAATAAATCAATGATTAAAAAACCCAACTAATTCAACTATAAATATCTTGAACCTTTAAGTTTTTCAATTCGATTTTTAATTTTCAAATTCAATTTACTCCTATAGCTCTTATTGTTAAAACTTTCAAGTTTAAGAACTTAATAAGTTCTTATAACCCAAAATTAATAATCTTTTTCAATTAAACTTTAAATGTTTCAGTAATAAAAATTATCTCTTTCAATCATATTTTAAATTTTTTAATTTTATGCGATATATTATACCGGTTAAACCTTAAACTTCTTATCCCTAATAGTAATAAAAAATAATAAAATATAACTAAAAATTTACTAAAAAGAGTATAATATGATTAAACTATTATTGTATTTATCTTGCTTGATATATCCTAAACACAATATTAACATATCCATATCTAAAACATTTATTGAATTATTCAAATCTTAAAACTTAATCTTAATATTTGAAATTAACCATTGATGTATTAAGTAGACTTTTAAAATAATTCATAAGTTGAAATAAAGTATTTAACACCAACTCCCACTTACTCACATAAGGGTATTGAAGAAACTTTAAAGACGCCCAAGTCGAACCGGACGTCAAACCAAAGGTCTTACTAATCACCAATTTGACCGGTTCGATTTTAGTATATTTTTCTTTTTTTAATATTACTAATATTATATATAATTACGCAATAATTATATACGTAATTATATATAATATTAGTAATATTAAAAAAAAGAAAAAATATACTAAATAATATAAATTTCTATACTTCTATAGATTTATGGAGAAAATGTGGGTTTTACTTTTGAAAG
>JANKOE010000006.1:67846792-67857811 GCA_026284465.1 Erythroxylum citrifolium | reverse complement strand
TCTAATAAATTATTTAGTTTAAAAATAAAATATTTTTATTAATAATTTATTAATAAATATTATATAAAATATTAAAATAAATTTAATTAAAAAATTTATTTAAAAGTTTTATTTAATGTATAATTGTTATGAGTAATAAAAATATTTATTTTATTTTAAACATAAAAATTAAAAAATCACAATAAAATTGAAATAAATAGTTAATTAAAAAATGTTTGAAAGGGGGGCACATGGAAACAAAAAAAATTTGGAAATTTTGCTAAAAAGTTCTTCAGTTTTAAAAAATTTACAGTATTGGTCGATATTCAACCGGTACCAAACAAAATCGGTCAGTACTGATTGATATTTACTACTGATATTTCTTAACATAATTTTGTATCATTTGTTGGCCGGTTGGGTACGAAATTCAAATCTTTGCTTAACAGTTTCGCCATTTCCATAAGAACCAACAAGTAATGCCAAAAACGAGTGACCAAGCATGCCCTCACTCGTTTTTGGCATTACTTGTTGGTTCTTATGGAAATGGCGAAATTCGTCCCTCTTTGAGGAACAATTTCAATGGCTTAACTCTCCCTCTTCGTCTATGTTGTCTTATGCAGGTCAGGTACACCAGGCTGCCATGGAGATCCAACAACCTTCCCCTGCAGCTTGGACTCGCCCAGATCGACGCATCGGTTGGACCTCACCTCCTATTGGGTGGGTCAAGTTAAACACTAATGGCGCCTGTAATCCTTCCGAATCCTTTGCTTCCGCTAGTGGACTGTTACGGGATAATGCGGGACACTAGGTTGGAGGTTTCACGCACAACCTTGGATGGTACTCAGCCCTGACTGCAAAGCTCTAGGGACTAGGGAGTCTATTCAGGCCTTACTCTTGCTTGGAATTAGGGCTATTGGCGGATAGAGCTTGAAGTCGATTTTATGGTGGTACTCGAGCTCCTTTTCTTAACAGACATTCGTTCTCGGGCACTCAACCCCATCGTCATGGGAATTCACGAGCTGTTTGCTCGCAATTGGACTGTTACTCATCGGCATGTCTACCGAGAAGGCAACAGATGCGCTGACTGGCTCGCGACTTATGCAACGCATTTTAATATCGACGTTCATTATTTATCTACTATACCCATAAGGTGCCACCTTATCCTTCTAGAGGATCTGACTGGGACGTTAGTCCTGAGACACCTTTTGTAATTGTCTTTGTTGCAGTCCCTTTAACAAGAAAAAAAAAGGAGTAACTTATTTATTGACTAGATATCCACTTTGAGAATGATTTAATCCTTACTAATTATCTTGGACCTTTCTCTATTTATTAAGCTTAAAGATAAAGCCATCTCCTTTTAATTTAAAAATAGGTTATACTGCTCCTTTCGTTGGTCTTTTGATAATTAAATGTAGATTATTATCAAATGAAGGGATCAATATAACTAGTTGTTTAAAGAGTCTTTGGTGACAGAAGTAACGGAAGTTACACGACAACAGTTGTGTAACCAACGACGTTTGACATTTTCCATGGTTAGGTTGCGTGTTGGCAACCAAGTAACTTTGCAAGAAATTGGTTAGCGACTAAAACCACCTTTTCCAACCATTTCTTACCACAACCAGAACTTTGGCTGTTCACTTTCTGACACGTCTACGCATTAACCGTCGTGTCTCCTCAAGGATTCAATTTTTTTAAATAAATATTTTAAAATTTAAAATATGTAATAACGTAAATTTTTAATTGAATTAAAGCTTGAATTGTTTGAGTTGAGACCTATTTTGGATCTATCTCTTCTAACTAAAGCAATATCATTTTGTTTAAAATAATTAGGTCTCGAATTAGTACGAGCCTAGGCCTAACCGATCTATTGAAAATAACTAAATTTAAACTCATGGGTTAAAAATTGTCATCTGTAAATTGCATTTGTATTTATTTGTATTTATCTTTTATAATTATTTCTATTATTATTTTTAACCTTTACATTTTAGGTTTTTATTTTAATATGTGTCTTTTATTATTATTTATTTATATTTATATTTTATTTTATCTTTTTATGTTCATTTTGTACTTTTTTTACAAACAATTCTCAATTTTTTAAACATCTTTTTATGAGTTTATCGGAAACAGTTTTTTATCAATTACGGATAAAGTTGTGTATTTTTATACCTCTTCTAACTTTACGTGTTAGCAAAACTTTTACTAGAATAATGCTATTGATGTTATTTTCTTGTTCTTGGATTAAAAACTAATATATATATATATATATATACACATATTCAGTAGGTCACGTGAATCTTCCTTAAAGAATTTAAATAACATGCACCCACCTAACCAAACTACAGCTAATTGGATTCGAGGGCTATATGGTCTTTTCACAACTACGTGGTCGCTTTAACTCAGAAAACCCGTCCCTGTGTAACTCACGGAGATGCCTAACAGAAAACGGATAACGCCTCAACTCATGGGGTTGAAGAGCATAAGCGTCATTACACACCAACGTGGGACCTTGCTTGGTTTCGGGTTCCGAGTTAAACCCGGGATAGCAGGTTCGCTTCACGTTCGGAATCAGTCGACGCCAACAGCCAACCAGAACTGATAATATTCTATTTAAGGAACGGCGCCACGCACTGTCGTAACCGACGATCGGCACGCGCTACCTTTACCACACGAAATCCACACGTGTCCACAAAATTTGTTCGCTGTTCATAAAATAGTATATAGTAAAAATTAAATAAAATTTAAAATTTTTAAATATAATTAAAGAATAAGAATATCATTATTTATTAAAATTTGATATAAAATTATAAAACACTCTTAAATAAAAAATAACTATTTAATTTTGATTTATTAAAATCAATTAAATTATAAAATTGATAAATTAGCTTAGGACTGAAAATTTGATTAGTTTAAAGATGTTATAATGAAATCTGTTTGCTATTTTTTAAAGGTTCAACCGGTATTACACTGTTGTAAAATTGGTATATAATAAAAATTGACTAAAAATAAACATTTTTCAATATAATTAAAGAATGAGAATATCATTATTTATTAAAATTTTGAAATATAATATAAAAAACACTCTTAAATAAAAATAACTATTTAATTTTGATTTATTAAAATCGATTAATTTATAAAAATTGATAAATTAGCTTAGAACTAAAAATTTGATTAGTTTAAGGATGTTATAATGAAATTAGTCAGATTAGTTATAATTATCTTATATCATGTCTTTTAAATTTATTTGAAATTTTTGAATATATTCGATTTTTAAATATATTTCAACTTAATTTCTAATTTATAAAAAATTAATTTAGACTTGACTTGACCATTATGATCCTTCTCTCTTACGATATTTATAATTTGGAGTTTCAAAGTAATTATGATAAACAAATTCAAAGACTAAAAAATTTGTATTAATCTAATTAATATTTTGTCACTAAAATATAGGAACCCAAAAAGGCTGGCAAGAGGTTGGTAAACGAAGGTCCTTTTGGGTTTCTATATTTTAATTATCATTTGTTGCTTTCACAGTCGATAGGTAAGCCAGTCAAGAAAGAACACAGCGAAATCAAAACCTGGCTGAAGTCTCCGTTAGATGCGAGATATGAAAATGTTTAGTCTAGGTATTGTCGGATTGAACCGGAAGTCAACTCGGTTGTGACCGTCCAACTACTCTCTTCCTCGCCCAACCGATCCTCAATTCATAATCTCATTGTTCAAGGGATTTATGAACTGTTTATATGAAACTGGACGGTGATCCATCGTCACATCTACCGCGAGAGAAATCGTTGTGCGGACTGACTAGCAAGCTATGCTGAGTATTTTGCACTCAGCACTACTTATTTTGATCTTCCACCCACTGGGTGTCACGTACTCCTCCTAGAGGATATGTCGGGAGTCTGATTCCCGAGACTTGTAGTGTAATCGGTTTCTTTTTCGCTCTTAATAAAAAAATGTTCGGTCTTAGTTTTTGTTTGGTTGAGCTTATATTAGTAGAGTTTTTATTAGTAGAGATTTTTCTGTAGATATTTTATAAGAAGAACATTACAAAAAAGTCAGTTAGACTGTTTAGCTGTCATTTACAAAATAACTTTTTGAAATAGCTTCACACTGACAACATAAAAATAAAAGTAAAAACACTTTTAATTTTAACTATATTTTATTTTATAATAAAAATTATTTATGCATATAAATATTATTTAAAGCATGTTAAACGATATGTAAAACACAATATATTAATTATTATATAATTTTAAACCATATGAAACATAAATGAAAATATATCTAACCAAATCTTTTATATAAATTATAACATAACTAAAAATTATATAAAAAATAAATATTAAAATATATAAAAAGTCAAATAATATTATAAATCCCAAAATAAATATTTAAGTTGATGAAATAGTTAAATACATAATAAATTATCCATTTTACTATAATAAAGAAGATGAGTTTGCAAGATAAACGTGAAGATAAGTATTGTGATAATTATACGTAAAACATAAGGGCAAAAGGGACTAATATCATTACCCACATTTTTTAAAAAATTCCTATATTTTTATGTATATAATTATATTTTAAATGAATAAAATAGAAGGTTAGAAGGATTTCTTTTTCTTTTTTTGTGTGTAGGTAAATAAGATAAGAACATGCCTTGGCAATTGATTTAAACGAGGAGAAAGAGTGAATTTTCGTTTTTAAATTGTGATGTGAGTGCAATTTAATTTCTTGCTATAAATAAAAGTTAAATATTAAATTGGTAAATAGTCTGTTTTAAGCAATATTTTAAAAATTGGAATGAAAGTTAAACCGATAAGGCAGTAGATTTAAGATTTAAAAAGTTTAACTAATATTATAAGCAATATTTTAAAAATCGGAATGAAAGTGAAACCGATAAAGCAGTAAATTTAAGGTCAAAAAAATTCAACCGATATTAAATCATCATAAAATCAATTAAATATTAAATTAAATTAACTTATAATTTTTAAAAATAATTAAAGAAGGCTATTCTTATCTATAACAAATTTTAAAGATTAATTAAAAAGGTAGATTATTAAATAAAAATTAATCATTTTATGTTGGTTCATAAGAGTTGAAATTTTTTTGAAACAGAAGAACTTGCGGCTGCTATCCTTTGAATGCGCACTGAGCAAACCTTCGAATTGAAACAATAACTTACAAATCACGTCAATCGGGTACTTCGTACTAGATAAGTCCTGTATGATAAGCTTCATCGAGAAAGCGTAGGGAGTTGATTAATGTACGAAAATTGACTGGTTAATTAATAAACTGCTCAAATTTTAATAATAAAAATATTAAACTAAATCGAAAAAGAATGTTAAAAACGAAGCCAAACAAAAAAGTTAAAAACTAAATCAAAACATTAGTCGGTTTAAAGTTTTTAGCTTAAAGTTGACCAAACTGATTTAATTTTTAAATTGGTGGTCTTAAGTTTAATATAGAAACTCATCTAAAATCTTGTGTTAAATATATCAAATTATTTTGTCTTAAAGTCTCTTACCACTTGATATTGAACTAACTAATTAATTAATGATTATAATATATATATATATATTTAATTTTATTTATTAAAAAAAAGAAGGAAAAAATAGGTTTTGGGTCACAAGTGGACCGTTTGGTCCCAATTAAATAAAAGTAACGTTCCATTTCAATGTCCAAATCAAAGGCCACATTACTATAAATTTGACCACATTCACACTCTGCATTACTTATTTTGATCTTCCACTCACCGGCTGTCACGTACTCCTCTTAGAGGATATATCGGGAGTCTGATTCCCGAGACTTGTAGTGTAATCGGTTTCTTTTTCCCTCTTAATAAAAAAAATGTCCAGTCTTAGTTTTTATTTGGTTGAGCTTATATTAGTAGAGTTTTTATTAGCAGAGATTTTTTTGTAGATATTTTATAAGAAGAACTTTTCTTATAAAAAAACCGATATTAGATCATCATTAAATCAATTAAATATTAAATTAAATTAACTTATAATTTTTAAAAATAATTAAAGAAGACTATTCTTATCTATCAAAAAATTTAAAGTTTAATTAAAAATCTAGATTATTAAATAAAAACTAACCAGCTTATGTTGGTTCATAAGAGTTGAATTTTTTTTTGAAACAGAAGAACCAGCTGCTGCTATCATTTGAATGCGCATTGAGCAAACTTTCGAATTGACGCAATAACTTACAAATCACATCAATCGGGTACTTCGCACTAGATAAGTCCTGTATGATAAGCTTCATCGAGAAAGCGTAAGGAGTTGATTAATGTACGAAAATTGACTGGTTAATTAATAAACTGCTCGAATTTTAACAATAAAAATATTAAACTAAATCAAAAAAGAATGTCAAAAACTAAACCAAACAAAAAAGTTAAAAACTAAATCAAAACATTACTCGGTTTAAAGTTTTTAGCGTAAAATTGACCAAATTGATTTAATTTTTAAATAGTGGTCTTAAGTTTAATATGGAAAGTCGTCTAAAATCTTGTGTTAAATATATAAAATTATTTTGTATTAAAGTCCCTTACCACTTGATATTGAACTAACTAATTAATTAATGATTATATATATTTAATTTTATTTATAAAAAAAAGAAGGAAAAAACAGGTTTTGGGTCACCAGTGGACCGTTTGGTCCCAATTAAATAAAAGTAACGTTCCATTTCAATGTCCAAATCAAAGGCCACGTTACTATAAATTTGACCACATCCACATGTCCCATTTGCTCACACCATGCGGCGTTTGTGATTTTAGACTAACCACCTTCTAGGCCTTCTCTGGTGCTCATTCATATTTGCAGTTAATAGGTTTGACAATGAGTTGGATCGGCTCGACTTGACGAGTAAATGAAAATAATATTATTTCGAGTTAATCCTTTTTTTTTGACATTAAGTTAATCCTTTTTTAAGTTTAAGATTTAAATAACGTCGTTTTATAATAGGTTGCGAGCTGATGAGTTCGATTTTAAATCGACTCATTATTACCTCAATGTTGATAATAACTGATGCTTTAAAAGTTGAACCGATTAGATCAGTTTAATGATGAAAATTTTGAACCCATTAATTTTTCAGTTCGATTTTTTATTTTTCGATTTGATTTAGTTTAACTTTTTTTATTATTCGTAGAAATAACTAATTAATCACGAGACACGTTGTTTGAGTTCATCTTTAGCGAGTTTAATTTATATTGAAAAAATATTATTTATTAAAATATATCATTTTAGTCTTGAATTTCAGAATTTTGTGAAAATCATAGCCATATTCATAACCAATAACAAATTAATTTATCAAATTAATTATTACTTTATTCAGTTGTTTCTTTTAATTACATGTTTTATAAATTACTATATATATATATATTCAAAAAAATTTCACTTTAAAATAAAAAAGTGGTTTTTTTATTCCTAAATATAAAATTACTAGATTAACGCATGATTGTTACAAAATTAGTTATGATATCATTGTCAATCGAAGGAAAAGTGAATGAAATTAAAGAGGCGGTTAGGCTGTCAAATCATTTTAGGTTCTTTACGACATAACATACACATCAAATCCAACGAAGTTCTATTTAACCTCATTCATTCGGTTTACATATATATGTATTGAGATTTAACGAAATATGATATAGATATCATAATCGGGACAGAAGATTCGATCCCTAAAACATACAAGCAGTTAGATTGTTCTAAGGTTTTGAAACTCGGACCGGACGTCGAACCGAAAATTTTATTGGTCATCAGTTCAATCGGTTCAATCACCGATCGAATCGATGTGACGTCATGATTACGTAATAATTATATTTAATTATACATAATATTAGTAATATTAAAAAATAGAAAATATACCAAATAATATAAATTTCTATACTTTTGTTAGATTTTTGAAGAAAATGAGAATTTTACTTTTGAAAAAATCAAAAAACGCATAAGCGTTTTAGAAAGAAAAAAGCAAAATAAAAAATTTTATTGAACCAATGGTCAACTGGTTCGACCAATCCCAATTTAACCGGTCAATTGATCGGTTCTTACCGGTTCGCATTGATTCAATTGAGGACTGGATTTTAGGGGTCACTCGGATCGGTAGCCTACCGGTTACCGGTCGAACCGACTGGTCCGGTCTGGGTTTCAAAACCATGGATTGTCCCACAAATTTGCACAGGTACACGTGTCAATTGATTATAGATTGTAATATATAAAATTCTGATTTAAAGATGTCGCATGTTCTAAAAATTGGGGCGAAAGTTAAACTAAAAAAATAAGAGGTTTAAGGTTTAAAGGGTTCAATTGGAATTATTCTGTCATAAAACTGACTAAAGATTAAATAAAATTAAAGAATTTGAAATATAATTAAAAAAATATCTTTACTTATTGAAAAATTTGAAGTTTAAATCAAAAAGAGATTGCTAAATGAAAATTAATTAATTTATTTTAGTTTATAAGAATTTATTAATTTATAAAAATTTGAACAATTAATTCATTAATCGATCGATTTTTAACAACAAGAGCTACTAACACAATTTAAACCGAAAAACTAAAAACTAAATTGAAAAATTAAACAATTCAAAGCTTTTACAATTGAATCAGTTGAACATGTTGAGTTTTTTAATTATTGAAAAATAGTTAAATTCACATATGCAACTAAAACCTTTTAATTAAATATTTGGTTCGAATTCAAATTGGATAATTTAAATCTAATTTATAATTTAAATTTGATTGAATTTATTATTATTTCAACCTTTGAATTATAAAATAAATAAAATTTTAACAAAAAATAAATGACTAATTCAATCATGGGCTTTTTAATTTCTTTTATATCACTTTTGGTGGTTAGTGACTAAATGCCTTGGAATGGCCCATTATCAAAACTTGGAAAGTGTCTAGGGATGGCAACTGGACCCAAGCCCGTCCTACGTTAGATTGACAAAGGCTTGATCAACTTGTTGATTCGATTTTAAACTTTTCAATCCGATTTAGTTTAGTAATCTTTGTTAACAAAAATCGACAACTTTATTTATTTATCAAGTAGTTTTTGTAAACTAATAAATTCTTATAACTTAAAATAAATAAATAAATTATTATTTAATAAATTATTTTTAATTAAACTTTAAATTTTGAATGAAAAAAATGGATATTCTTCTTCCATTATTTTCCAAAATTTTTATTTTATGATGATTCAATACCGGTTGAACCTTTTAAACCTTAAATATTTTATTTTATCGGTTTAACTTTCGATCAAGTTTTTAAAACATTAAAATAATTTTTTTCAAACTCTGTGTATCAACGGGATTTGTAAAATAATATATTTTTGTCGAAGGGTTGTGTCATTCATTTTTTGGGTTGGGCCTTGGATTAGCTTTTCAGACCTAAACTTCATCCGAAATTTTATACAATTGAATCCAACCCGTTAATTTTGGATTGGACCTGAACTTTGCGTCTTCCATAGGAATACAGAACACGCGGCCAATTTAAACACCACCTTTACCTATCACGTGACATACATGCCCTTAAAACCAGGTTCTAGAGCTTCTTGATATTGTTTTAGGGCTTAGGAAGATGAGGCCCAACTTAGCAGCTTCGTGACTTCTATTTCTTCACTATGAATTTATTTGTTCCAATAAGATCCAATTAATCGATATTAAATTTTAATATAAAATTAATTCATTTAACATGTAATAAGTGAATGTGTAAATAATATATTTTAATAAAATTTTAAACATGAAGATTTGAACTCATAATTTCCAATATTAATAATTTTAAAAATTTCGGTTAAAATTTATACTTGATATTCCGAATATCATAAATTAGGACAGGTTAAATGAATTTAACCTAAAATTAACGAATCGAATCATACTTAATATGATTGGAGTTAAATTTTAAATTTTAAATTAAAAATAATAATTAAATAATGACCTAAATTAATTATTTTAATTATATTTAATTAAATTCAAATATTTAAAATTAATCGAGATTATAATCTGAGTTTAAATTTAACAAATGTTTTTAAATTTATAATGTCAAACATCTCACATCAAATCTTCTATTAAATCTTATCCATATATTTTTATGAGATACACACAAATATGTAGATGAGATTTAATCAAACATGATAGGAATGCTATAATCGAACAGAAGATCGATCTGATCCCCAAACATCTTGCCTAACATGTCTCATTCATATATCAAATAAGAGCACTCAAAGACAAGTAGGAGTGGCCTGATTGGTTTCAACTCCTCACTTAAGACTCTCATTTGTAAGAGGTCTTGAGTTTGAGTCACAAAAAAGGAGAAGAGAGGGGGAATTTGTCCTGTTGATGATCCTCTAGCCTCCTGAGCATGCTCCTTGGTCAGATGAATTACAGACGTCTCGCTTCCAGCGACAGTGTGGGAGTTGGAGCTACTACGGAACTCGAGGTTGGCAGGAACCTAATGCTGAGCAGGGCCAGTGATCAATCAACAGCTGACTAATCAAATATGTGGCGATTTCTTGTGCACAGGCTACTTAAAAACCTTAAAGATCTTAGGGTTCTAGATTTATTTTCTCTAGAACTCTTGAAATATGGTCCGAAGAGCTTAAGATTAATTTAGCAAAAGCTAAGATACCATATATATATATATATCCCAAAAAAATAAAGAGCACTCAAAGGATGAGCCTCCCAACTTGATGAGATAGTGGTCCAACTGGTAAAGCATAAAGTTGATGATGAGCTTATCTGATCCTAAAAGTAAGGTGTTTGACGTTATAAGACAAAACTCATTTTAATTTTCAGTTTTTAGAAAAATCTTTTATTTCAGATTAAGAATAAAAATAAAACAACTACACGAAAATAGAAGTAGATTAAGGCCTATTTAATAAACAACCTACTGTATTAACTGATAGTCACAGACTATTAAGAAGTTTTTTTTGAGAAGTTCTAAGAGGGTGCTAATTATAAGAAGGTATTCCTTCCGATTCATAATAAGTGTCGTTTTAAATATATTTTAATTATTCAAAATAAGTGTCATTCTTGACTTTTTATGCATGTTT
>JANKOE010000006.1:67736428-67747832 GCA_026284465.1 Erythroxylum citrifolium | reverse complement strand
ATTCTTTCATCATCTCACATTCTGCTTGCTTCTTCTTCCTGGGGTAAACCAGTAACGGATTCTGTCCATGGCTAACAGACTCCCGCTTGTATATGCAGCATTCATAAGTACTCAATAATGGTGCTAACTCGCATCTCGGATCCCACAAAGAATAATCTGAGCGTGATAATAGTTTAAAGGTATCATCGACAGTTCGGACTCATCTAAAACACCTCGTGAGTTCGACTCGATCTAGCTGAAGCTAACGAGTTTAGTTTAAGTTGATCGAGTTTTGAACCGAACTTGCACCGATCAAACTTTAAGTTGCAGGCTTGAACACAATTTAAGGACCAAGCTGGGTTCAGCTCATTGCCAACCTTGGATCGGATATTTCTTAACAAGACAAACAATTAGAAGGCAATGCAGAGATGTTGCTTAGAAACTGGAAGAATCAGAATTCACCGTTTCCAATTCGCTTGAACATTGAATAATATACATACCACAAATAAATTCCACCAGAGTTACATGTTCATCCTTCAAACTTTGCAAGAATGAGATATACAACAGTGCTCAGCAAATCTACAAATTGCTTCACAAACAAAATTTCCATCTTTAGTTCCACTATCCAGTCTCCATCTTCTTCTGTACAGCAGTTTCAGACTCCAAAAATGTAGTCTACAAGCTAGTAATTTGTACTTGGTCTTTGTTTTCGTTCTGTACGATGATGATGATGATCTAAAAGAATATACAGTTTTCACTGCCACGAATATATGCAATTCTCTGTTAACTGCCATACATTGGATTACCAGAGCTTTATCTCTGGGGGGAATCACAAGCTACATGGTTGATGCTTCATCAAACCAGAAATTGGCTTAAGGATAGGTAGGAAGCGATACCAAGGGAACTGAACAGCCGAGATCAGAATCCAGATTATGAAAAAGGCTTAACGTGGTTATCAGTTTACAGGTCCAAAGGAAAGTAGTTCTCATTCGTCCAACATAACTCTATTGCTCCTGTCATTTTCTTTCTCCCTTAAGTCCTTATTTGGATGAATTACTTCCGTCAGCCGTTGGTGAGCTTGACCTGCAGATCAACAGGTTAAGGAAAAAGCATCAAGTTAAATGCCACTAGTCCGGCTTGGTAATGGAGATTTTGGACTTAGATCCAAGGATGGTTTCATCTTCACATGATCTCTCAGGAGCTGCCTAGACACTTGATCAGCCAGCACTGACTGTCCGTCGTAAAGCACTCCATGAGCAGGCCTCCCAAGCTGCTTTCCCAAGGCATCATATTCACAGGGAATCAGCTCTGAGAAGATTTGAGACCCCATCTGCATTCCTCGAAAGAGATCGAGATTGGAATCATGGTAAGATGGGCTGTTGCTGTACACGGTATTTGAAGGCTTCGACATGTTTAGAAAACCCTCTTGCAAGTAAACTGACTGTTTTAAATGATTGAAAGGAATGGCACCAGGGCCACCTGTCAGGGGTGTGGATGAACCTGAGGTGGTCCGCGGGCTAGATAGTGGTGAAGGAGACATTCTCCCATTCAGATGCTGTGGGGATCTTGAATGTGAAAGAGGGCTTCCAATAGGTGAAACGGGACAAGATATGTTCCTCGGAATATGGATGTCACTAAAAATGGTGCAGCTGAAATCAGACAAAAGCTAATAATAAATACATATATGGGAAAACTGTAATGATTCCAAGAGACATACCTGGCCTGAGGACCAGCTCTCAAAACTCTAGATGAATGAACTGCAAGTCTTTCCGAGTCCAAGGTGGAGAAATTTCTTGCTTGATTAATGCCCTGTTAACAAGCCAGGACAACAGTTAAAAACCATTGCGGAAAAACTAAACATTGTGCCCCAGAAATCAGTAAAACATATGTGAAAAGAAAGTTCCACCAGTAACAGTGAGAGTGTTCGGACAATAATAGTTCTGATAATCAGCCGGCATATTCAACAGATCGGATCAGGATAAGTGATGCAATGATATCAGACAACAACACAAGGTGTAAGATGTAACATCCATTTAAAAGCCATAAAGGTGCCTATTGCTGGAAACCAACTCCAACATATGAATACAAATTCCATTCTCTCTTAATACAGCAAAAGTAGACCCAGTAAAGAGAAAAATCATAACAGAAAACAGAAAATTTACCAAAATCTTGAACCCGTTTGTAACCCCGGGAGGTGGATCTCTAGGTTCAGAATTATGAACAGGTCTTTCCAAAGGTGCCACATGCTTTACAAACGCATGTTCCAAAAGCTGGGAAGCTGTAGGACGATGTAGTGGATTTCTTTGTAAGCATTTCCGGACAAAATCTTTTCCATCATCAGAGAGATGATCTGGAATTGCTGGGAGATCCTTACCATTTCCAATCTTAAACATGGCAGCAACCTTCACAGCATAATAAACAAGCATTCCGACTGTCAAATATCAAGTCCTAGATAAGAAATAATAAAGCAAAGCAGTTTCATGAATAATTATATGAAGCACAAGTTAATCAAATCACATTAACTTAAATTTCCATATTGAATCGATCCAAATATTCGGAATGCTCATGTGTTGAACCTACTCCTTCATACTGGCTCCATGGTGGTTTTGTTGTAGCCATTTCCAGTATCGTACATCCAAGACTCCATATATCCACAGCAAGGTTGCAACCATTTGAGTTCTTTATGACCTGGAAATTTTTTTAAATAAAGGCGAGTGATTAATGAAGAATCATGACATGATTAAGCACTTAAATGTTATCATCATACCTCAGGTGCCATCCAGTATGGGCTTCCCTTAAAAGATAGATGACATGACTGTCCATTGATCTGTAAAACAAACATTAGGAAGCTACACAATCAGAGTTTGATCATGAAACTCATAAACAAGGTCAAATCATATTACTGTGCGCATAGATAGCTGGCATACCAAAATTTTGCTCTGAGAGCATGATGTCGAAGCATGAAAAGTTAACAAACGAGTGAACAAAGGTAATTTTGATGATTGAATACTGAATTCATTCAACATGAAGCACCATTCTTCTACTGAATCCCTACCAATAGACTTATTAATGACTCAATGGCATGCCATTACAAAGGTGTAAGTAATTAAGTCTACTCACATGCTTTGCCATGCCAAAGTCTGCCAATTTAACACGACCATTTGGATCCACAAGTATGTTTGCTCCTTTAATGTCTCTGCAGATGATATTTTAACGTAAGAATATCAGAAATCTTCAAGTTGAGTAGATACATGCATATTAAGTAGGTTAATGAATTCACCTATGGACGGTATTTTTAGAGTGCAAGTACGCAAGTCCTGACAAGATCTGCTGGGTATAGCTACGAATTGCTAGCTCACCCAACTGTCCATATTCCTGGAGAAGCTTATATATGGATCCACCAGATATGTACTCTAGGTATATATAGAGCTTGTCACCAACCTGTGCAAAAATCATTGACAAGTTAAGGCAAGCAGCAGATAAGTAAGAATAGTATATGTAAAAAAAATTGGATCAACTGAAGTGGAAAATTTTAATCCCATTTGAAGAAAAATGATCAATAAAATCCATAGCACCATAATTATTAACAAAAATACTCGCTATCCTACGAAAATGAGAGGTTAAAATCAACATAGGACCAGAAACCCAAACCACAAGTGCCAGAACTTCACCCTCCAATCATAGTACAATTTTTTAGCAAGTAATTTACCATTCAAGAACTAGTTTCAAATTAAGCATTTATCAACTTAAAATCTAAGTTTAATAGTGTCAAAAAAACAGTCAAAAAAACAGCGTGCTTTTCCCAGTAGCTTACGTGCAAATAAAGCAAATTTCTAAATTATGTTGTCTAGAAAATTCATCTTCATCCCACCATAATTATGTCATGTAGTATCAATTTAACTTGTAAAATGCCCCACTATCTCCACAACAGCTTCATCACATTTGCAACATAGACTACCGGTGCTATTTTAGGTTTAGTATTCCCATAGTACAGACAACTCCAATATCTGTAAGCAGTGTTCAAATGAAATATACATATAAGGAGAAGAATGGCACATATTAAGACATACCGTCTCAGACCCATAATATTGCACAATGTTGGGGTGTCGCAACCGGCTCAACAGAACAATTTCCTGTTCAAAAATAGAAAAATAATTTCAGGACGACTAAGTAAATACTTCTGTATATTTTCACTAAAACTTTTTCCATACTGCCACCAACTTGCCTGCATCAACTGCTTAGCACTTTCCATGGACTTGGCATCATCAGAAAACAATGTCACCTCTTTCATTGCACACATATCGCCACTTTCACTGACCAATTAAAATGAAATGAGTTATGCAACTGCACTTCTTCATTATATATTAATCTTAAAAGTGGCTTAAGATAAAATCTCTGCAAGCTGTATTGTACCATGGGAAAGAAGTTATTATTAGTGATTATTAGCATGATAGCCATCATACGAACCAGTAAGATCTCTCTTATGCTGAAACTGAAGAATATAAAATCTTACATCAAACAGTTCCGAGATACATTTCATGCACATTTACCATCTATTAGTCTTACCTGTTAAAACCGACGTAAACATGTCCAAATGTGCCTCTACCCAGTAGTTTTCCCTTTTTCCAGCGTGATCCAGGACTTAACGGATTTTCTGCCCTTCCAGGACTTCTTGGCACAGAGGGAGATGCTGCTGCTGAATTAGAATGAGAAAATGGGGATTGGTTGGACATTGCTACTGGTGGACGAGGTAGGCGATGGCTTTGTTGTTTGCCATCATCAGGCCAGCTTGACTGTGTGTCCATGGTTGTGCCCACTGATCTAGGATGAATAGGGGTAACAGCACCGCTTTGAACTCTAGAACTAGGACTGGGTATTGGAGAACATTCAGGACTACCCCTGCTTTGTTGCCAGAATAGCTGTCCTGACATATCACCTCCCATTGAATTGTGACCAGAATTGTATCCAGAACCAGGACTAGAGCAGTGGCCAGAACCTAGAAAGTTGACATCTGAATAAGGTTTGCCTGCCCAGAAAGCAGGGTTCATGAGTTGCTCAGTGCCAAATGGCCTCATTGGACTTCTGGAAGGACTTGACATGGAGCTGTCTGGAGCACTGGAGAGAGCATAATTGTATGGAACTTGTAGATTGGGCACATGACTGCATAGAGGTCCACGTTTGGGTGATGTAGGAGAAGTGTGATTACCATATAAAAGGTTGGCTGGTTTTTTCTCCGCTCTTGTGCTTATTTCACCAATTGAAGATGATTGACCCTTGAGCATTCTGCTTTAGGAAAAGTTGTGAAAATTACATCAGGGAATAGCTAAGGAAAGAAACATATGAATTATAAATTATGGATTCTGTAATATGATACTAGTGGCAGGCTGACCTTGAAGGGCTGATCTCAGTAGTTCTTGTCCCCTGGTCATAGTCAGTTGCTTGTGGACTGCGATGAGTAGAGTTAGCAGGATCATCACTATCAACGGAGCTCTCACTAGAAATTGATGCAGTGACCAATTCCCAATCTAAATCCGTTGGATCTGGCCTACCACCAATGCAGCCTGGTTTTGGAAGAGGTAAAAACAATGATGACTTTGAACTCTTCTCAGACCTTGGTTTCCTCGATACATCATTTCCAGAGTCCCTACACCCCAAAACTGGTGAATGCACACCAGGAAGAGGAAGTGGCTGGGCATGGGACCTCTCAGCAAAGCTTTGACACCGAGCCACATGGTTTCTGGAAGGTGAGGGTGACCTGGATTCTGCTCGAGATAGAGAACCCCTCTCTGAAACAGTATCACTGCATTGTTTTTCTGAAACCCCTGATCTATTATCTGGCTTGACATCAGATGGACTTCTAAACCTTCGATTGAATGTGTCAATGAAACTTTCTTTATTTGATTTCTTCTTCACTTCTTTTGAAGATGACTTCCACCATGAAGGCATCTTTTTGTTTTCCGGACTTATGGAACAGAAAACTGCTCAAAAAGCTATTCCATTTTTCATCAATTAACTTACTTCATTAATCTATCCGTGCGAAAATGCTCATAATATGAAATAATTTGTAATTGATTGGCATTTTCCAGAAAGATCAACTTGTTGAACCACGTTTATGACTGGAGGTGGGAATTAAAAGCTCACCATTATCAATTTCCAGAAGCAATTATTGTGATAACTATAGCTTTTTATAAAGAGAAAGACCTGCACAACAAAATAAAAGCCTAATTATATGAGCATTGTATACAGATTCAAGACAAATAATGGATATTCAAGCAGAAAATTCTCTAGTAACTTCATCTTTTATTTAAACTCCCAAAAATGCAACCATGTGGGGAAGCGTGCTTATGTAACTACTATGTGAATTCAGGTTCTATAACCGGCTCATTGACCTTAAGTGAAAAGATCGAAAGTGATCGAAGAATCAAAGATAAACCTATTCATGGTTCCTCAGGAAAACCTGAAAGCTCCAAATCTCTGGGTTTTAAAGCTCTAAATATTAAAACCTACTAAGGGTTATTCAAAGAGCACACAGATATTCAACTTCAACACACATAAAAAAGAAACCATAGATTGAAAAGTTCAAATCCCAACCATTTCAACATGCAAATTTTCAAGACTACCAACTACTATGTCATGCTTCAAAATATCTCAAGAGTTCAGATTCAAGATTCCAGATTCTTGCAACCGGGCCAAAAAAAAAAAAAACCTGTCACCATTTTAACAGTTTCACTCACCTTACAGTTCTCTCCCTTTCCCCGATCTTCCCACGAACCAAACAAACATTTACGATCCCAGACACTAAATGTCACAAACCCAACAAACAGATCTACATTTAGAATCAGAAACAACAGCAGACAACCGAAATTAACTAACTCTAATCAGTGCACATACATAAACATAAGATGAATGAAGACAATAACTCGAGAAAGAAGGACACTTACCGTGAGTTGGAGCTCTAAACCTGTACGAGAACACTATAATGCGTCAGCCCAAACTCGAAACAGCAAAGATATTCGAAAATATTGCTTCTTTGTGCTCCAAAGCTTAAAGCTTGGTATACCAAGCTAAAGGTTTTCGAATCTAAGAACAGAGCAGGCAAAAAGAAAAGATTTTTCTTTTGCTTGCCTTGTGAATTTGAGAGCTCTGTGACGAGATCGCGTAGAGAGAGTGAGTGTATGTAGGAGAGAGAGAGACACAGAGACAAGAAAGTATGTCCGGAACGTGAGGTATTGTAAGAAAATAAATAGAATAACTTTTTTAAGAAGTTAATTATGTCTGAAATTATTACAAGCCTATTTTATTTTCCTCAAAATTTATTAGCAATTACTTTTTTTCTTTAAATTCTCAAAAATATTTAAAATTTAAATTAATGATAAATTAACTATAAAGTTGTTCGAAGTTCAGACAATCTCTTTGTAAAAATACAAAAAGAAGGTTATGTATATTATGATCATATCTAAATCTTCGCAAAACGAGGAGCTTTGTGTACCGAATATGTTAGACTATATATATGTCATTATAATTAATTAAAGTAAAAATCACTATCTTAATTTATATTATATAGCATTTTATTTTTATAATATCAACAAACAAAACAACTAATTTATGTAAAATTCTCTAATTTTGAATTTATATATTTAAGATAATGCATTTATTCTTTAATAACATAAATTTTGTAAATTTTGTAAAAGAAGAATTTAAATTGATAAATACATTTTTAGATCTTATTCAATTCATAATCAAATAATAATTTAAAATATATTTAATGGATATTTAAATAATAGTTGTTGTAATTTTTACAATAATAAATAAATAATTTATTTTCTTAATATTAATTTTTTTTGACCTAACTTTTTTTTTGTCCAATTTGGGGGAGGGGTCCATACATAACACTATAAGAAGTTTTTAAATGACTGTTCGTACCATTCTTTATGCCATTTGTGACTTTAACACATTGCCTTTTTCTTTTAATCCATGATATAAGTGGGATTTGACTGCTTATTAAAAACTAAATCTCAATTATTTACAAAACCCTTTTATTGAAACTTTCAAAAAAACAAACATAAGATAAGAACAACACCAGCACTAACACCAACTACTTATCTCTGTTCATCTTCAGTGCAAGAGCGGCCGATCAGTGATTTATTACGCACTCTTTTAAAGGTGGCTACTTCTAGGCAAGCTTTCTAGCTCTTTCTACACTCCTGCTTCCTTTGTTATTGAGCAGTTATTTAGGGGCCTTAATTAGTGATCCGGGCTGAATATTAACACTAAGTAGAAATTTTATTGAGATGTATATTATTTAAAATATTTATTATTTAAGTTAAAATTTTTATCTAATTTTAAATTTAGATTTGAGCATCTTTATGTTAAGTACAAATTTTAAAAATAGTTTTACTAATATAATTTAATCACAAAATGTTTACTTATATATGATAATAAAAATAAATACAATAATTTAAATATAATATTTTAGTTTTTTATTACTCAAAATTTCAATGTATTTTAAAATATAATTTTTTACCGGAATTAGAGTTATCGAGAATTTTTAGTCAAAATTTATATTTTTATTAGTTAATTAATATGAAGATTAACATCTAATATAATATCATAATTAATTTTTTACTCCTAAAAATATAAATATTAAAAAAATTATTTTATATGAAATTCTCTCTTCTAATTACAATATTCCAATTTTATTGTATTAAATCTTCCCTTCACATTTATATAAACAGAAAATTCGATGCTTATAACGAGAAAAAGGCAAGGGGAGATGAACCCAAAGGGAAAGGTTAATGGACTTTGGGCCCCACCACCACCATTCTTATTCGTGCACGTGGCACGGGCCCACTATACTTTCTTATCATGTTTGTTGGCTACTTGTCATTGCTCATCTAACGTGTGGACAAGCACACCCAAACATGAATCTATTTTCTTTTTATTTTCTAATCCTTTTTTTCTTTATTTAATTAATAATAATTCTGAAAATAAGGATGGCAAAATAGCTTAGGCCAAAAATAATTATTTTGTGTCCGATCCGGTTGGACTGTCAAGCCTGATCGGGGTTGGGCTTAAGCTAGGTCGGGTCGGACTTAAGGGTGAATTCTAATTCAACCTATTGCCATCGATATCTAAAGTTTACTAATTGTTAGTATACCTGATCGGGCTTGGGCTTAAGTTAGGTCGGGTCGGACTTAAGGGTGAATTCTCGTTCAACTTGTTGCCATCTATATCTAAAAATCACTAATTGTTAGTATACCTATTATTAATATAAGCAAAATTTATGATAAATTATAAAAATAAGTTATATTGTAATTATAATCTAACAATTCGTAATTTAAAATTTAAAATAGTGAAATCTAATTTTTTAAAATATACGATTGTAATTCATTATAATAACTGAAATTCACTGTAATAATTATCAACAGTGTAAACATAATTAAAAAATTTTGTGATGAAATTATATTTAATTTATATGTTAATAATACTTTCGTTAAGATATTATTTTTAATGTGGTTTTATAATTTTATTTTTAAATGTATATTAAATAAAATGTTAAATATAAAATAATTTATAAATGACATATTGTTAATTAATTAATAATTTGAAATTTAATAATAATTAAAATTAATTTTAACAAAAATTATGGTGCCTTATTGAAGCAATCACTACCTACTCGCTGGGACATATATATAAGAGTGATGTTTTTGTTGGGACGTGCCATACTGTGACCACTTGGGAACTGGTTCATGGAACTGTACTAGAATTACTGTAATGAGATTTTGTTTGTTTTTGTGCCGTTTTTAAAAATTTTTCATATATTCAGAAATTTATCTGATACTAATACTGCTTGTTTGTCTTGTCTTTTTCTATTTTGATCACCAATTTGAGATTGAAACAGTAAATATTTTTATTAAAGATGAAAGAAAAGCAAGTTCATGAAATAATGTACAAAACAGTAGTCTCAGTTAAGATTCCTACTGAATAATCTTAGCTTCGAGTGTTCGATAACGATAACGATAACCATAACCATAACGATAACGATAACGATTACAAGTACGAGTTCTACCGACATCGGAATTTCTTTGTGTGTGTAATCATCTTATAAGAGCCAGGCCAATTGCAGTAATTATGATAGTAGAGGGAAGTCCAAATTTAAGATGCCTCCAAAAGGACAAAGTGTATGGAAACTGACCACCTCTAGCTTGCTCACAGACTATCAAGTTGGCTGCTGATCCTAACAGGGATAGGTTCCCAGCCACTGTGCTCACCCAAGCTAAGATTAACCAGGCCTTCTTCTCCTCGGCCGTGGATATAGCTGCTGCGGATGCCGCAACCCGAGACCCGAGCAACAGAACTGAAACAGCAGTAGCAGAAAAAGAATGAACAGGGAACATCAGTTGAGGTTTTTGACCATATGCTTTAACATGGCAATCACAACATCTTCTAGTATTTATAGGGGACAGACACTTCAGAATTTAGCATACCAGTTGGGACATTGGAGGCTAAATTTGACAGGAAAAGTATGACAATAGCAAGAACTATTGTCCCAGCAACACTATTTACATGTGCATAAGGCTCCAGTTTGTTCCACAGAGCGGTTGGAATTCCGGTTTTGTTGAAGCCGTTGACCGTGATGAACATTCCGCAAAAGAATACCAGAAGTGAGTAGGAGACCTGGAGAAAGAAGAGAGGCATTTATCAGAATTTTTATGCAGTTCTTTCTGCTGACTTTTTGTTTTATAAGCACTAACAAACAAACAAGAAGCCTTCTTGTTATGTAAGTTTACCTTGCCGAGGCACTGTCGAGCATCCTTGAAATCGAAAACAACAAGAACAATTGCAGCAGTAATGGCAGTCCAGGACAAATCTAGACCAGCAAGCAAAGCAGCAAGCATAGCTAGTGTGATTGCATAAACACCGTATTTCCTTAGCCTCCTTTTATACTTTGTGATAAAATCTTCTTTTCCAGGTTCTGAGATCTTTTCAGGAGAAGGAGATTTATCCTTTGAAGGAACAGCTACCTCCCTCTTAATGTCAATCTCTTTTGAAGGCCCAACTGAACTGATAGGGGAACTGTTGATTTCGTTAGCGGTTGCAGTTACGCGGTTCCTCAGTGTCTCAGGGTGGCTTGTGATATCGAAATTGGAGTGGTTAGTTTCCGTTTCAGAGTTTCCGTCTTGAGAATCTGGAAGATGTGCCATAGTAGCAGGTGAAAACTGATGAGATTTCACATCTTCTTCCGAAACAACTTCTAGAGTGGGATCTTCTTCATCTTTCTGAGGAGAAGATAACGACTTCCAGTACATGCACATAAGAATTATAATGTTCACAACAACGCCAACAATCATTGCTGGGAGAATTCCTATCAGAAACTCTCCAAATGAAATCCCACTTTGGATTGCTATAACCAGATTCTGAGGAT
>JANKOE010000006.1:67713168-67733194 GCA_026284465.1 Erythroxylum citrifolium | reverse complement strand
TGAAATTTAATCAAGCAGTTAAACAACTAATGAGTATGTAACCAAACGCCAAAACTTGAACAGAAGCAACTCTCATGACTGTTCGAAGTAGCTTCAATCTAAACCTCAAACATCATCATATAGACGAAAATTCAAGTACTTTTTCTAACAGAAGGTCACCTGAGAATCGGGAAAACTGAAAGTGAACGTACAACACATTAACTGACAAAACCCAGAAGAAGCTCCAGTAACCTTGAAGCTTTCAAACAAAGCAAACTGCACTAAGTTGTTGCTGGCTTATGCTAAGATAAGACTTCAGATTCTAAACCTAACAGTGATCCTTTAATATATGCGGTGGGATTCACGGAGTTGACTCTACAAAAGATTCCTACTCCATCGTTGACATCCGAGAGGTACCATTTTCGTGACACGTCGTGGCCACATGCCACGTTCTCTAACATCCATGAAAGCGAGTTAGCTACTACCATGGCCTTCAAGCCAAGGTTTCATCTTTACATTGACCCACGAAAAACGGCGTCTGATATAATCTGACAGCAGCTCTTAAACTTCAACTAATAGATTATAATTTGCTGAATTAGTCGAAAGATCAAAACTTTCTTGATAATTGCTTATTAACCTTTTCTCTGGGTTTCCTAGATTCTGCACTTTGTTCATACAAACTTGCTTGTTTTATGCCATAAATGAGCTCAAGTTAGTGTCTTCTGATAGGAATAAGTGCACAACAGGTTCGGGTTCAAATCAAGGTGGATTCTGCAGCTTGAAATGAAGTGATTGATGTGAAGAACAAACTAGTTTTCAAGCTCATGTTCTTGAAGCAGCAAAATCCGGAGGGTCCTAGGAAGTTGACAAAAATGCATGTTATTATTATCTGTTGCAGAACATTACAATCATTAAAAAAAACACCATCAATCTGATGTTTTTTTATATCTGCAGAATTCGCAGTCGCCATCTTTGGAATTATATTACGTCGAATTTGATAAACGTGATAAGTCAAAGCAATGTAAAACAAGCTCAATGTAACCTGTCCCGTATAGAAACTTTGGTGAATAGTTAGTTATCATTTGCTTGCTCATATAATAAAAGGGTAATTAACATATACTAAGTGATGAAAGAAAGATTCTTTTTTAATAATAAGTTATTATCTTTATAATTCAAAGTATTATCAAATTTTCTAATTAAAAAGATTGGAACTTTTATGTTTTAGTATAAAAATAGTAAAGAAAACATTTAACTAATGTTTTAAAAACGTAACCGAAAATTAAACTGATAAAATGAGATTTAAGACTTAAAAGATTCGATCAATACTAAATCGTCGTAAAAATAATTAAAAATTAAATAAAATTAAAAAATTTGAAGTAAAATTGAAAGAAATTATTATTAATTTAAAGTTTAATTAAAAAGAGACAATGTTAAATAAAAATTAGTTAGTTTATAAAAATCGATCTATTAATTAATAAACTGATTAATTTTTAACAACAAGGGTTATTAAAATAAAACAAAGCCGAAAGTTAAAAACTAAAATAAAATTTTGACCTGTTCAAAATTTTTATAATTAAACTTTTTGAACCGGTTCAATTTTTTAATCGTAATATTTAACTCAAATTAAGTTAAATTTTATTAAATTCAATTTAGGAACAAAAGTTTCTGGATGTATATTAATTACGAGACTTTGGGTTAAACTGAGATTAATCGAATTGACTAGATGCATATTATCACTTCTATATATATATTTGGAGGGAATTTGACATTAACAATAGCAAATGATTACTGAATCATATCCCTAATCCCACAAGATAATATCAAAAGGCTAGGAATTTAGATTAGGGCAATGAAGAGACTTCCAAAATGTCAACTATTCAATCTGATTATAACTCTCTTGTTGAGAATAAGTTTGTGAGTGTCTCTTTGTCATAAAGAAGGGAGAAGGGGTATTAAGTATTAACAAATCTAAACTTACAAGCTAATTGATTGAGATTATATCAATATTTTAAGGTATGAGCCAAAAAGAATGAAACACAATCACCATCAATGATTAAAAAACCGAATCAATTCGATTAATTTAATTATAAAAATTTTGAATTGATCAATTTTTCGATTCAATTTTTTTTAATATTGTTGATAAAATCGAAATGTTTTTTAATTAATTGATCTGTTTTTATTTAATAGTCTCTCTTTTCAGTTAAATTTTAAATTAAAATAATTTCCTCCAAATTAAAATAATTTCCTCCGATCATATTTCAAATTCTTCAATTTTATTTAATATTAACCGATTTTGTGACGGTCTTAAACCGTTTAAACTATTTAAACTTGAAACTTCTTGTCTTACCATTTTAACTTTCGGACTAATTTTTTAAATATTGATAATGGTTAGTGTTCATATGTTTATCAATTAAAGGTTGTGATAATTGTAATTGTAATTCAATATTAAAGTGGCAATTGGTTAGAAGTGAAGACTTGTTAAATTAATTTAAGTTATTAATTTATTAAATAAATCACTTAAAGCGTATAATTTATAAATTATTATATACATACAAAATTTTTATTTAATACATATTTAAATGATAATGACTATGAACCTAATAAGCCGTCCACTTGGCTGGTATAAATTGACAAGGCCAAACCCTTCATTTACATGTAACATCAATTTGGTGTGTACCTACTTCTTTTGATTATCTAATCTATTATATGTTAGTTAAGATGAAGAAAGGACAAAATGTTCTCAATAATATATGCAAGACAATGGCATATTCAATTTGACCCGACTCTTAAGATATAATTTGAGTATAGTTTAAGGTTTGATCGAACTTGAATCATATAATTTATGTTTGAATTCTAATCCGAATCGTTCGAAATAATATTATTTTAAAAGTCTAATCGGTTCAGATTTAGTTTGTTGATTGTGGGATTAGCATAACTCATTTTGCTAATTCTCAAATAATGTCTTCTTGTCCAATGAGACTAATGTCTACATCTTCCTGAGTATGACCTCTCCTCTATCATCATCACAATCAATCCAAAGTTTTGCATTGAAGCAGGGTCGGAGAAAGTTTGATAGTATGCAGCCTTACTCCTACATAACAGAGAGGCTGTTTCCGCATATGCAGATATAACAGGAAAATAGTGATGCAGGTTAAAAATGTAAATAAGTAAAAAAAATGGCACGCAAAATATTTAAGTAAATAAAATTACAATAAATACATAAGGATAATAATAATAATAATAATAATAAAACTACTAATAAGAAACTCAATAAAAGGTTAATAATAATAATAATAATAACATTAATGCCAACCGAAATATGAGAGAGAGCACCCAAAAAAAAAAGGATAGCAACACCGAGAAACTTACTTGTTCTTACCTCAGTGGAAGTACTTATGTCGTGTCCTATATAGCTTAGGAATTAAGGGCTTGTCCCCTGACTGATTCCTACAGAAAATGGCTTGTCTTGTGTTAGAACCTCAATTAGGTTTCAATAATGAATTTAGGGCAGATCAAAGATAAAATTTTGAACCCATTTAGCCCAAATGCAATTTCCCAAATTCATTTAGACTGATTAAATTGGGAATTTTGATTCTCAAACCCCAACATGATAATCCTTCTTTTTTTTGGTCTTCTGCTGCATACCCGAACCCTTGATTTTTGGCTAAGGATGGATGAGTCCCTTCCACTCAACCACACCCTTTGGATTAACATGATAATCTTTTTTACTACCCCATAATCCTATTGTGTTAATCCAAACTTTGTACAAATTTTTGTCATTAATTGCCTTAATTAAAGTAATTTGGATAAAAATTATTGTATACATCTCAAGCTTCGTTTAACTTAAACTCGTTAATTCACTAAATGTTCTATTATTTAACGCAAATTTCGATCGAACTTGAATTGAAACTAAAAATACATTGATTTGTCAAATTGAAATTAAGATTTGTTAAATAGGCTTGGATAATCAAGTCAGGATTATCCAAGCCTAATCTATGAGTTTAGACCAATTAGGTTTAATTTGTCAACCCTCCTTTTTTTTGTTATTTTGCTTTTGAATTGGGACAATTTGCTCGAATCAGATTCAGACCTATTCTTGTTAGATGAGGAAGATAAAAACACTGAGAGAACATCTTTCATGTAATAACTAGTCATGAATCTTAGATTTTTATGTCCCCATTAATCTGTTTGTAGGTGCTGGACTTGTAAGTGACACAAAACATAACTCTTCCTCCAACAGTTTTGTTCACAGAACCAAACTCAGGAAATGGAGGAAGACCGTATTTGTTCCAAGATAAGCAAAATGGCCATTTTTAGGCAAGCACCGACAGGAACACATGTTTTGGCTATAACCCAGATGGTACTGTAAATTCTCCTTTCTGGAACAACCGACACACTAGCTAGTGTTCAATGTTCTTCAGGCTGGTGAACCATAATGCAGTTTTGTCGGTCACAGGCTGTTTCTTTTCTATCGGATTAGGACAGAGACGTGAGACTTGGTATTTACCTAACTAACATAATTTAGCTTATCCTTAGCCAGAATAACAGTTGCTGGTATGAGATAGACCATAAATGGCATATCACTGTCAGCTATACTATGCTTTCACACTTCAATCATATAAGAAAATCATATAACTAACATAATCATAGTTGCATGATTACTGCCTGTTTCATACAAAAGGGAGTACCCGTAGAACTACATTCCATCGAATAGACGAACCAAAGTTGTAAGAGTATGCAGAATCAAAGGGACAAAATTGCAAGTCTCTGATAACAATTTCTTTATATTACACACAAGATGACAAAAAGCAATCCAGAAAAGCAGTATCTATGTGCAAATGCTATTTTTGTATATAAAGTTAGGGAGAGAAAGAAAATGGGGTAGAAAAGCTCATTAGTGGGCACACTAATGATCAATACAAGATGTTTTTTTTCTGCACTCTCTTTATGGTTCACAAGAGACTAATATTCATTTTTAGCTATTCAATCTATCCTCCTTAAATTCATTTGATCATAGTATTAAGGATTGAGTCTTACAAGCTGTATTGCCTTCAGACTTGCATCTGATGGGCTGGTAATTTGTAGCCACCATTTTGTCTCTCATCATTGATCTATGGACTCGGAGTAAGCTAAATTCTGGTTGTGAGGTTGGGAAGAAAGTCCAGTTGCTTGCTGGTCTAGCTTCCTTCCAGAAAATAACCTTCCAGAAAATAACTTCATTGCCCACCATTCAGACGCGACATTAGGTTTGTCGGGGACTTCTCCTCTGGAATTGTCAAAGTTGAACTCCTTGAATGATCCAAGAGTGACAGAATGATGCATTCTTTCGCAAAGATCTTCCATTTCTGAAGGTTTCTCCAATATTGCAGCAGAAGTCTCATCAACACGAAAACAATTTCCACCATTTGTGTGTATGCTGCCGCTTTCCATTTGGTCTTCTGTCAAAAAATTCTGTGGGAATTATGAGAATGATCGGCAAGATGCTGCTGACTTGTTCTCAAGCCAACGAGCAACCTCTTCGCCACTCAACTCAAATGATACTCTATGATCAGTGAGTCAACAATTTTAGGTCCATTTTCTGAATTGGCAAGGGATGCCACCTCAGAAATATGGTCCTCCATAGGCCCCTACCATCAGGTGTCAAGCATCCTGATCCTAGCCTGCAACCCAACAACATTATTTTAAGCTTTAAATTAAAGCCTAAATATTTACATCAAGTCATAAATAATGTAAATAAATTAAATAATAATACACAAAATAATTAATCTAATTTTTGCATATATAATAAGCATGAATTTATACACACAAAATTGACAATTAATCACAAGTAATTTTGCATGTATAATAAGCATAAATTTATACACACAAAATTGGCAAGTAATTTGTGCAAAATTAAACAATTATTATATACATGTCATAAACTTAAAGCATACATACAAAATAATGCAAAGAAATACCCAAAATTGAGTAGGCTAGATCCAAAAAGAATTAAAGGCTAGATCTGCAAATACTAAAGGTTAAATTCAAAACATAGCCCAAGCCCATCTGAAGTAGTCCAACTAAATATGAGTCAAGGCAAGTTCAACAAAATAAGTCTAAGCCCAACTTAAATAGACCAAACCCATCTGAAGTTAAACAATAGCCCAACTGAATTAATAATTTTTCAAAAAAAAAATGAAAAACGCTGTTGGAGTCGTCTTCAACCTCCAACCGGGTCGGGCGTGACCCGGCTGGAGCAGACGGAGCCCCGACGCTCCAGACCGGAGGAGGAGGTCGGAGCTCGCACGGATGCCGGCGTTGGGACGACACCGACGATGCGAACCGCATGAGACGTCCAAAACCCGACCATGCAGCGCCTCCCGAAGGACAACGTCCGAAGCTCCTTGTACGGGTCTCGTCCCTCCTCCTCCTCTTCGGTCCAGACAACGTCGCGTTCACCAAGGATGACGAGAAAAAACATCTAGCGTCTCAAAGAGGTCCAAGATGTCGAAAAATCGACAACCTCCAACACACACATACACGGCAGAAAACGCAACGTCAAAAACAAAGGAAAACAGGGGCATTTTCATTCGGTGGTTTTTTTCATCAGTTCAAAGGCAAGACAGAGGCAGTAAATGGCTCTGATACCAAATGTAAACTTGAACCAAGCAGTAGGCATGCATCTCATACAAAGTTATTTATGTCAAGATACATGTATTAAACAACATATAAACCGTATATATATGTTAAGCAAAGCAGCGGAAAGTATAACCGAAACCAATACCTCCAGCCATTGCTGTGATCCACCGAAGAGCTGAACGTGTTTGTTTGGAGCATTTCTATCCTCTTCCGTAAGCAACAGAGATGGTGTACAATAATGCTAGGCGAGGACAGGACCCGAAGAGGTTGTTTTTAACAACCAAAAACCACTCAAGTCTTCTCTGGCCATCACAAAGAAGAATAGTCGGGTAGCTAAGCAACATAAGATAATGGTAGGGCATAACCTTTTAAATGGACCATACTGAATAATAATGAGAATAAAACTTACACCCCTACCATCAGGTGTCAGGCATCCTTATCCTAGCCTAGACTGCAACCCAACACCATCAGGAGTCACGGAACCAGAACCAAGCCTTGAACCTAGTCCCACACCCTCTGGAGTCATGGAGTCAGAACCAAGCCGTGAGCCTAACCTAACACCGTCCGGTGTCACTGATCCAGAACCCAGTCTCGAACCCCACTTACGAGTTGTAAAAGGTTCAAAACGCAACAATTTGGGTGCATCCACCATTTGGATTTCAAGAATTGGATGTTGATCAAGGAAAGGAGAAGATGTGCCAGAATTTGAGACCACTGAGCCTGGTGAGATAAGTTGGCCACCAGGGCTTCCCGGGTAGAACTGATAAGATTGGAATTCATAGTGAGAACATCCTTGTTTTTGATTAGTTCCGCTGTTTCTTCGAGCCCGTTCCAAAGAAGACGTCAGAAGTTAAGCAAATGGCACTTCAGGGGATGAAGGAGTGGTCAATTGAACAGATTCTGGAGGTGGAGTGAAAGAAGCAGTTGATGGTTCAGTGGTGAAGGCAGAAAACACAGGTGGAGTGACTAGCTGTGTTTCATGTGCATAAGGGCCAATTGCAAATATGGATGCAGGTCCACCTGGGGAATAAGCATTCACACAAAGGGAAGTGACAGATACCAACCCTGCAGGTGATTGAGTGGCAGAAGGAGGGTCAGATTGGAGAAATGAGGCTGGTGAAGACGGAGGGGCAATAAATGGGAGGACAATAGCAGTTGCGTGTGTCTGATTTTCAACAGAAGGGGCATTAACTCCAGTCTCTTCCTGTTCCGGAACAAGGTCAGCATGACCAATTCGTTTGTTAGCTTTATGAGTTCCAAAACACCAGTAGACACTCCAGCAACTTCCCCATCTTCTTCTCTGTGTACAAATTAAACAGGAAAGCAGAGTATGAGCAACTATTTTGAGAAAAATCAAACCTAGCATTTTCTCTTATCGCCAAATTACACATGAAAATTCGAAAACACAACAGCAGAGGACATACAAATCTTTTCAAAACCTGAATCTCCATAAGGATTAGCTTTCCAAATGTCAAAACATAAATTGGAAGAATAAAAAATTCTTATTGCCCGTCAACACTTGGAAACCATGGAATACAAGTCGAAAGCAAATATTAATGCAGCCAAGTCACTATCTCAGAATCATGAATTCAAATTAAACTTGAAAACTTTTGGAAACAGCACTCCTCAACTACTGATACAAAGTAAAGTGTCGATTTTAGAACGAAAGGTACAGCAGCTTTTTTCATGGAAAGAGATCAATGCAGAGATTCAAAGTAGTGTCTTCTCAAGAGGTATCATCAATTCCACTCTACCTAAGCTGGGTGCATAAAGAAACATATCACAGATTCTACCAGGAATTCACAGATTTGGAGTGGTCTCATCCCAAGAGATCTTATCAACGTTCCTCAACTGATGACATCACATACTTGTTTCAATTCACTCTTTAAGATCAAAAGTTTCCAGTATTCAAAAGCATGCAACTTCAACCTTGAAAATATAGAAAAAATTCAAAATTTTCGTTAAAAAATTTCATCTAGAGAAAATTTCCAATCCTTGTTGCCTTTTTCCATTTTCCCCATCAATCATCACTAAACCAGCATGGACAAAATTGTGGAGATAAGCAAGAAACAGATTAAAAGAGTACAGATTTAGCTTCTAATCTTCTAAAAACACTTTATCAACCATGGAAACGAAGTACTGAAAGAAAACAAGATTAATGATCCAAAAGTCGTTAATTTTTACATTTTCCCTGTGTTTCCAAATCTACAAGAAAAGGACTCCAAGAACTCAGCCCCCGAAACTCTCCGAACTCAGATTCCCATATCTCCACCATTCTCAATCATTTTCTCACCCTCACATGGAACCTCACACTTGAATACTCCATTACCTTTTTCACTCATTAAACGGACCAGACCAGACCAACCTCCCGTAAAGCCACAGAATTCGGTACAAAAACATAACTAACCAAATAAAAAAAATCACAAACATGAACAAACATACTACCGAAACCGTCGTCGGTTGGACGCGAGACTCAGAGGAGACGATGACGGAGGCAGCGGCGTTTATGGTGTCGACGGCGCTGTTTACGCCACTACTCATCTTCGATCCGGAGGTCCGTCAACTAACATCAGAACCTTCGGTTTCTCGATCCGAATCCAAGCTGGTGCGAGAGAATTCAAGAACAGACACAACAGATCATGAGAACCAACACACACACGCGCTCGTTAATACTCTCTCTCTCTCTCTTCTTTAATTTTCTCTCTCTAGTCTCTCTCTCTCTATCTCTACTCTCTCTCTCTAAATTTACATTTTCTTTTTCCTCATTCAGTTTCCGTTATTCTAAAAAGGTCCTTATCCTTCATGTTCCCATCCGTTTCACAACCTAATTCTGCCACGTCAGCAAATGGGATGAGTGCGGTCCCGGCTAGTCTTGAATTTACTTTTTTTTATTGGTTTAGGCTCATTAATTATTGGTGAAATCATGATTAAATAAAGTAATGGTGTTTTTTTTATTTTATTATATAAATTCCTTAAACCAATACGCCAAGTTACATTAATTTTTTTATAAGTAATTGACTATTTATCAATATTTTTAAAATTATAATTTAAAATTTTAAAAATTAAATCAGTATTACATCGTTATAAAACTGAGTCATTACTTATTAAAGATTTTAAATTTTAATTAAAAAATAAATTGTTAAATAAAATTAAATCGTTCAAATTTAAATAATATATAATTTTCTGTATTATATAACAAAATTAAATACAAAGTGATTATATATTATTAAATATTTTTTGAAGTTAAAAAAGTGTATAATTTTCATTTTCTAGCATATTGATTTTATTCTTTTGGAATTTTAAATTAAAGGTATAAGAAAAATTGTCATAAAAACAAAAGATAATCAACTATCATTGATAATTTACTAAATTAGAGATATTTATTATATCTTAAATACATTCAATTATAAATAATAAATTAGGTCTAATTCAATTTAATATCAATTGATTTAATAAAATAATATATTTTAATATAATTAATCAAAATAATATTATTATATACTAAAAATAATTTATAAAGCTAATAACAATTTGACTTTCAATTTCTTCAACTTGTTATCTAAAATCGAATTTGAAATTGAATAATAATTTTAATATAATTAATTATAATATATTATAATATTCTACCCAAATTTTTTTAATTAATTATATTATTAAATTTTAGATGGTAAATTAAGAAGATCAAATTATGCTAAATTAAAAACAATATACTTTTAACTTAATAAATTACAATTTTAATAAATGATTTATAAATTATTAAATTAAGAAAATTATTATCATCTAATATTAATGCTTTTTAACTTTACTTTTAGGACAAAAGGACAATGTTTAGCTTGTCAAAAAGTGTGCACGTGTGGCGTTTGATGTGTTTTCGTGCACAACCCTCGTGTGTGTACGATGTAGACACCTTTAACTCTTTCTTATCAGCTAAAATGCTTTGCACGAGTGGGTTATTCCCTTTCACTTTTTCATCAGGTCTCATGTAATCATGTCCTAACCCACTTTTTGGGATTATTTATTATAAAAAATAACATTTCAATAATTTTTTGTTTAACTAATTAATAAAAATAATTATTAAATAAAATTTTAAAGGTTATATAAATATAGGGATGAAAGAGGTAAATCACGTTATTTTAATCTAATTAATTAAAAAGACATAATTTTATTTAAATTAATATTTTGTTAAAGACAAAATGATATCATTTTAAATTTTATTTAAATTAATTCGAGTAAATTATACTAAACTTCTTAAATTTGATTTTAACTTAAAGTTTGATAGAATCAAATTTGATTTATTAATTTTCGGTTGAATCAGACTTTTTTTGTCTTTTTTATATAAATTTTATCATGGGATCAACAATCATAATATGTTATTTTTTATTAAAATAATTTCACTTATAACTTTTATTATTGCAATATATTTTAATAATAGTTTTTAAATATGAGAAATTTGTTTTTTTTTCTATCTTCTCCTGTTTTCTTCTATTCTTTTACCTTTACCTTTTAAAAAGGTCTCCTTTTGAGTTCAACTTTTTAACCCATACTTTCTTTTATGTTAAAGTTTTTGAAAGGTTATAATGATTGAATTGGGTTTCCTCAAACATAATTCCTATGCTATAAAGCTATAGTTTGAAAAGATAACACTTATCATGCCTTTTTTTTTTTACCTCAAATGTGACATACATGCCCTTCTAATAACACATTTATCATGTCCTTTTTGCCTTGTTTATGCCATACATGCCCTCTTGTTTTTCTCCTTATAGTCAATAGCTAATTGATGGTGCCCTAATTAAGTGGGTTGGAAAAGTTATCTCTTACTACAAGAAAATCATAGCAAACAAAATCTAAGCTGAACCCACTTTAGATCTAGTTTATAGTGTTTGGAAAATAATAATTTTAAAATAAAATAGAAAGAGTAGAATTTTATTGGAGTTAATTATATTAGATTTTAGTTTTATATTTTATAAATCATTACTTATTTTACAGTATTGTTTAACTTTCAGACGACGTTAATTATAACATAATTTTATTGGAGTTAATTTTTCATTATACTCATAATCTATTATTTTCTCTTCTATTCATAATTTTAACATGATTAAATTTTGTAAAGTTTGCTTGGTTCGATCCAAAATCATAGCCTAAATTGATCAAGTTTCAAGTTAGTTTAGACTTTTTTATTTTTAATATTTTGATATTCGAGTTGAGATCGAACTTGGATTATCAGGCTTGACCTGACCTAAAATTAAAAAATTTTGAAATAAAATGTCATTTTAAATATATATATTTAATCACGAGTTTTATCGATCTTCAGACTAACCAAGTTTGATATCAGGCATGAAACCTTAAACCTAGCCAGGTTTCGGGTTCGACTCTACTTGAATACAAATTTTTGGACCGAACTTAGGTTTAGGTGGGCCTAAGACCTGATATATTGCCAAGCCCAGACACGATATTGTATTAAATTTTAAATTTTTTAATACATGAGTAAAATATAAATGATAAGATAAACATATTAAAATAAAAAAAGGAAATGTAGTAATTAAATAATATTATAAGAGATAGATATTAATTTTAAAAATACGAGATTTAAAATAAAAAAAATTTAAAAGAAAACAATGTTCTAATACATTTAACCCGTCTTTATTATAAGGATGGTGCAAACCAAATAATGGATATTTTCTCCTGCATATGGTGTGGGTTTGGTGTGGTAGTGGTCCTACGAGGCCAAAGCCAAACCCAACACATCACATGGTCCAAGTTATGAAGTCATGTAAACACACAGATTTATTATTATTCCACATCAAAGAAAATATAATTTTAGATACCATATATCGTCTTATAATCTTCTGGGCCTCCTTTGCCGGTGGCAAAAACAAGTCCAAAAATGTAAATTTTAGTTTGATCCGACTCAACCCAATTTTAGTCCAAGTTGATCGGATTACGGGTGAGTCATAAGTCAAAAGTGATATGTCCGATCGGGTTACAGGTCAAGGTCGAGCTGAGCACGGGCCGACTTATGGCTCGTCCGTTATTTCAAAAACTACATTGTTTTTAACATTTAAAAAATACATATATAAGATGCCGGCCCACGTCTGGTCAGTTGGACCATGGGTCGGTCAACCCCTGGGTGGGTAGGGCCACGGGCCATCCTAACTTGTGCCCTGACTTGGTCCGGCTCATTGACATTCATAATTCCAAATCAATTAAATTTAATTTAAAATTAATATTTTTAAATTAAAATAATTATATTTTTACATAAAACAATGTCGTTTTATTGAAACGAAATCAATCCAATTTAATTTAAATCAATAAATAAATTCAATTTAAATTAATCATATTTTAATTAAATTTATATTTTTATGTAAAACAATGTCGTTTTAAATAAAACAAAATCAATCATCCTTTGTCTAATTTTCTTATTTTGGGCTATGTTTGGTTGGCGTTTATTAATGGAATGAAATAGAATGTAATATTATTTCATTGTTTGGAATAAGAGTTTTATAATAGAATGAAATAAGAAGAGATGAAAGACGAGATTTTTATATTACACACGTTCCATTTCATCATAAACAGTAAAAATGAGAAACCTTTGATTTTGAAAGTTTATGATGGAATATAAAATGATAAACAACTTTTCACTAAATTACATTATAAACTCTTATTTTAAACAATATTTCACTATATTGTATTATGAACCTTTATATTCCTCCTAAAGAATAATTTTCTAATATTACATCTATTTATATTTCATTACAAATTATTACATTTCATTAAAAACTTTATATCATACCAAACATTGCCCAAATGTCACATTTCTTATCAAATAAAACGTCAAAAGACACCATCATAAGATCGAGTCCTGGCTCCGGATAGAGAGCGTTTGTTTCCGTTTTCATTTAATAAATGAATAAATGGTCCCGGACACAAGGTAATACACATAAACGAAAAAAGAGGAATTGATCTCCCTGGCTTTTCTTGGCTACCAAAGCACTTGCAAAAGCAAAATCCAATAGCAGGCATGGAACCAAAGTTTCAGCATAGATATTTTTAGTCCAAAGGACTTTAAACTTTAGATTTAGGTTAATAAACTCAATTTAATTAAAAACTAATAAATAAATTAAATTTATATTAAATATAATTAATTTGACTCGGTTTAACTCCATTTGTTCTCAATTTTTAAAGAAAGTATTTATTCAAACAAATTTCTAAGATTTTTTAATATTTTGAATACATTTTTAAATGTATTCAATAATTTATAAATTACGGAGATCAAATAAATTATTTTACGAAATATGAATTTAATATTAAAAAGTAAAACAAATTGGTTTAATTCAAATAAATGATAACGATTTCTTAAAAGCAATATGAATTTATCTTTTACCGTAAAGTCTTGAAATCCAATTCAGACGTGAAATTTGAAGAGGTTCAGTAATACACAGCTTTACTCATAACTAGTAGAAAGAGCATTTTCTAATAATTTAGGTTAATGAATGAAAATAAATCATCACTATTATTTAAATCGAGTTAAAGTCATTTTTCTTGTTTTGCTTAAATAAAAAAATAAAGTTATTATTGTTTTCATGTATGTCTTTTTTTAATTATTCACTAAAACATTTAAAATCTCTAAAATATTGTTTATAATTTTGTGATACACACAAAAATCTTATTTCTTATTGTTTTCTCCGGATGGGCTCTGTAGGGCTTGGACATGGTGAAGCCGATCATGAGCTTGGATCAGTTCGAACCCTCCGTTGCACCCTTAGACAAAACAGAGACTGACCCCTAACTCTTATCTGTTACACGAAGCTCACTGGCGCCAGGCCACGATCCGGTGACCAAAAAAATCTTGGTCATGGTTACTTTAGCTTCGAGTTCTTTGTGCTCGACCTCCACGAGCTCGAAGTCTACTATTTCTTGCTTGTCATCCTACTCTTCTTTGAAGTTATGCAATAAAAAGGCCAATTTCGGTGTTGCCATATTGATTCCTCAAGTGGGTCTTGGTTCGTTCTCTCAATGGGATGGTTTAAAGCATCTGAGTATATCAATTACTCCAAAGTGTATTAAGAAAGGTGTGCCTTTTTGAGCTGGTAGGAATTTTTACCCTAATTTAAGCTTCTGTATTTAGTTGTCAGTGACAATTTCTTCTTTGTGATGAGCAGAGAAGAGACGGAGATTTAAGGGTATGGTGGTTCGTGCATCTTTGTTCGGTGTTGGAGCTCCCGAAGCTTTGGTTATAGGGGTAGTGGCTTTGTTAGTTTTTGGCCCCAAAGGACTCGCCGAGGTTAGTTGCTGTATCAGTGGAAATTAAACTTTTCTTTTTGAGGTTTGATACAAGAAATTTGTCATTGTTGTGCAATTTGGCTTGCAATTTTGATCTATTATAGGGCCTGAAACACCTAATCTGTCTCATACACTATTGAGTTAATAGACTTGGGAATTTTGTAATCAATGTAATATGCACTCTTATGCATCAATGTAAGAAAGGTTATAGTGTGAGGGTCCTGCTGTTTCATTCTTCATTCTTGACCATGTCTTTGCTGCTTCTACAAAAATTACCTAGCAAGTTTTTGCATTCATACCGATGATTCCTTTTTCCCTTGGGATAATATCTGTATTAATGTAATTACAGGTTGCTCGCAACCTTGGGAAAACTTTGCGTGATTTTCAGCCTGCTATTAAAGAACTCCAGGTTGATCTCTGAACTTTTTCTGGGTTAATTGTCATGCTACTTTTTGATAGAAAAACGATTTCTAATCTTTCTATGCAGGAGGTTTCAAGAGAATTCAAGAGCACACTTGAAAAAGAGATTGGTCTAGATGAAATTTCTAGTGAATTGCGAAGCACATACAACTCTAACAAAGGGAGTGCTGTCCCAACCCCTTCTTCAACTGTCAAAACTGAGAATAGTCCAATAACTCCTGATCCTAGTGAGTAATTAGAGATAATCAAAATATGCCTCATCATCGACATGTGTTTGGTTGCTGAACCTCTGATCTGTTTATTGTTCATTGGCAATTCAGTGTTCCTTGGAAGGTTGCTGCACTTGTAGGAGTTTCAAATTGATGCTATAGTTAACATGTCTAAAAGGTATCATTGTGGTTACTGAATAAAATCTACTAAAACTTAGGCTGTTAAGCAGTCGGTTGTTATCCAGTCAGAAATGAGATACTGGTTTTACTGATCTAAGGACACTACTCTTTTGGGGACTGAATAGTTGAACGAAATCAACTAGTTGGACATTATCATTAACTTAGACCGAGATTTATAGGTGCTCAACACCTTGCTGTGATCGAAATCTCAATGGATTGATTCATAACTAAATGAATGTTGGTCTTTGGAATCTAGGTAAAATCATAAGCAGTGTTTTCCTGTTAATACACTTCATACATTGATATTTGTGTAAGCAAAAGATCGTTTGATGTGTCGTATAGGATTAAGTGAGATGCTATCATTCTTTTTTGACATTGTAGATGGTGCTTCATCCCCAAACAGAGCATATAGCAGTGAGGATTACTTGAAAATGACAGAAGATCAACTACAAGCATCTGCTTCCCAACAGCAGGTGCAGATAGCCCCTTTGGAAGGAAGCCAGTTGGAACCTCAACCTCATTCTCAAGGTTAGCCATTTAGTTGGACATTATCATTAACTTAAACCAAGATTTATAGGTGCTTAACACCTTGCTGTGATCGAAATCTCAATCGATTGATTCATAACTAAATGAATGTCGGTCTTTGGAATCTAGTTAAAATCATAAGCAGTGTTTTCCTGTTAATACACTTACTTCATACATCTACATTTGTGAAAGCAAAAGATTGTTTGATGTGTTGTATAGGATTAAGTGAGATGCTGTCATTCTTTTTTGACATTGTAGATGGTGCTTCATCCCCAAACAGAGCATATAGCAGTGAGGATTACTTGAAAGTGACAGAAGAACAACTAAAAGCATCTGCTTCCCAACAGCAGGCGCAGATAGCCCCTTTGGAAGAAAGCCAGTTGGAACCTCAACCTCAGTCCCAAGGTTAGCCATTTTTTGAGCTCAACCTCCTTCAGTGTCTCTCTTTCCCTCTCATTATCTCATCCCTGTTATATAAATTGTTATTAGGGACTCAAGAACAAGCTGCTACCACAATGCCTTTAGCTGAGAAGCCAGAAAACCAGGCATAGCTCCTCAAACAAAAAGATTGTGCCTATTATATGACTTCTGCAGTTTGTCAATTTTGAAGTAGGCCTGAATACAATTCTGTGGTACAGAGTCTTACGGAAGAGGGACAACCTGCTAGATCTTCTCTTTCTTCTTTGTCAATGTTAGTCCTTGGAAATTTGCATAGGAGGGTATTGTTGTAGCTCTATAATTCGCAATTAGGCATTTTTGGTGATTATATGTGTTGGATCTTACCAAAGTGCAAATTTTAATGTGAAATTAACTCAGTGCTCTAGTCTACCTGCGTTAAAAAGAAACAGAAAACACTTTTAATGGATATTGTGTGGCATTATTAGGCTCCGATTTACTGCAGCTTAGTTTAGTAATATTATGACCGCCCAACAGCAACTGTGCGTGGGTAATCAGAACCATCCTCTTCCTCAATAAACCATTCACCTATAGTCACCAGTTTGCCGTAAAGCCTGATATGCAAGTCAAATTTCCCATGGCTTCTCATATTTCAAGCATGGTAAACTTCTACCCTTTACTGCGTCCATAATATTTGTTAATTCACCATTCTTTTTGAGGCTCATTTTTCTTCTGAATTGAATTACGTTGCAAATCTCATGATATCTAAAGTTTTAGAGAAGATCAGGAATTATGAACTTCATTTAGAGAGGATGGAAAGCTTTTGTTTTATGTATGCATTCAGCTTTGGTGATATCAATTGCTGGTACCGAAAGGACTGTATTACTGAATCAGGTAGATCAGATAAATCACTTCTTATTGTTAATCAAGTTCATACTAAAATCCCACAGTTTCTTTGCCAAATCCGCATCTCTGGCCTTGGAACTTGCTTTTGCCAAGTTGCTGTTGATAAAATATGCCCCACTTGTCCCCTTCACTTGTGGATGCAATGCCACATAACATGTAGTTGCTGCTCCCTGTTATCGTTTGAATCTGTTATGCTAGGGACTATGAGCTGAAAGTAAAACAAGAGATACATCTAACCAGATACACAGGACTTGCCTGCTGAACATTTCTGAGCAGAAATTTACCAATTTTATTAGTGAGGACTGCATTATCACAAAAGGACCATGACATCAGTGTTTGAAACAATACCTAGAAATTCGCAAACTTTGACTTGATACAAAAGAAATGCTACAGATTCACCTATAGAAATATACAGAGATTTTCAGGCATTCTCAAGACAGAAAAGTCAAGTAGTTACCACTAACAATATTATTTTGGCGGTAGAGGTTAGTGACGATCATTCCAGGATGCAGGGAATTTGCAGTTATATTTACTCCATCTTCCTGTTCAAGTGAGCAACCAACTTATGGAGCAACACTAGTATACATCAGGTTGATGATGCATGCAAGTCCATAGATAAAACACAACTTGTGTCCTCACCTTGAAACGTCTGGCAAGTTCATTAGCATGCAGGACATTAGCAAGCTTCGATTGGGCATACGAAGTAAAGGTGGTGAACCTGTACATATGAAAGTTTCACTAAATACGTAACGGTTCATATTCAAGCAAATATTGCAGAGATTACATATTCTGAAACTATTCTGAGTTGGTATTATTGTCAAGTACCCCGAGGGATCATTAAGCTTATCGAAACGAATTCCTCCAGGGTAAGAGAAATGGTGAGCATTTGAGGAGACATTCACAATTCTGGCTTCTCTTCCACTTTCTTTTGCTGTTTTTTTCATGGTCTCCATTAAGAGATGTGTCAACAGGAAATGACCTGAAAGCAGATACAGAAAGAAATAAGCTCTTACACCTAAAAGTTGTTTTGAACTATTCTTGTAGTACAAAACATGCATACCTAGGTGGTTAGTTGCAAAGTTAAGTTCTATGTTGTCCTTGGACAGCTTGAATGAGGTTGCTTGACCTGCATTATTTCTTGCAATAAAAAGGATAAAAGTACAACGATATTAAACTTTCTATTTGACAGAAATTTTAAGGATTTGCTAATGCATTAAGCTGATATGGAAACTATCAGGTTCTTTTGTTTTTTCTTCTCAATCTTACATCAGGATATTGAGTGGAATTCCAGAGGCGCTAAAATCAGATACGAATTTCCTGACAGATGACAGAGAACTGAGATCCAACTCAAGGGCATCAAGTTTTGCTCTTGGAATTTCATTCACTATGGTTTCCTTTACCCTTTTCCCAGAATTTGTATTCTTGACTCCCATTACTACATGCACACCTCGCAATGCAAGAACTCGTGTTGTTTCAGCCCCAATCCCACTTGATGCTCCTGACGAGTTGGAGCAACAGTAGTTCAAAAATGTAAGTCCAGGAAAATGATTTTTTGAAGCTCTGAAGTAGCTATCTAGGAAAGAATTCTCAGTTCCAGCCAAAAGAGAAGACATGGAAAATAATATATACATGTTAAGAGAGAACTAAATGTGTATAAAAGTAACCTGTGACAATGGCTGTGAGACCAGAGCCATCAATCCCTTGTGTTACTTCCTCAGCTGTAGAAGAAGCAGAGAATCCAGATGGCCCTTTCCTGCTTAGCAACCACAACATACTTTTGTTTATATTCCTTTGCAAAACATAAACCAGGAACGGCTTTTAAGGAAACGGTTTCTTTTATAGAGGAAGAGTTGTGTGTCTTTGCTTGTTTATTTCACTTTGTATGTGTGTAGCTGTCGCCTGTTGGAGTGACAAAACTTGCATACTTTCAGGTTATGCAAATTGAGTTAGTTACTTTGTATGTTATTATTTCAAAATCGGAGTCTTCAGTCGTTCGAATTGGATAAACCTTAAAAAAAAACACATTATTATAGCCTGCCAATTACGTATTCTTTTTTACCATTCTCAAGTACTGTATTGACTGGTGGCTTCTGAGTTCTGAAGTTATTGTCTGGTCATTTTCTCAGCTTATCCTATTCAAGCACTTGCCAATTTACAGACTCGTCATCAACCACCATACTAGAAAGGAATATGTTGTGGCTGGTGTTCTTGCTGCACAAAGGTCTCCAGATCTAATTTGGATTTGATTAGATCCTGATAACTATTTAAAGAGAATAGCCCTTCAGATAAAAAAGTTTTCCATTCTCCTCCATTCCTGGATTATGCCTTTCTGAAGCATTAGATGTTTGAGAGAAAAAAAAAATTCTGATAACTATATCAGAAAACCATTCAGTAGTATTTTGTTGAATTTGTAAAGTTCAATTATGTTTGTAAAAAGGGACTTAAAAAGGTTGTCAGCAAGATTTACATTACCATTTTTGCAATTTCCAAATCCCATGTTTAGAATTTTACAT
>JANKOE010000006.1:67628439-67641909 GCA_026284465.1 Erythroxylum citrifolium | reverse complement strand
TAGAATGGAGAGGTTTCAAGAACTGGAGTTGAAATAGAAGCAACAAGCCAACTGGATCAGGTTAAGAAGAGTGAAGTTCTGATTGGCTCTGTATATTACCATTCATATCTGGTAATGCTCTGCAATCACGTTGCGATTGCAGTTGGACTTTGGACTGTTACAGCGCCCGTTAGTGTAGTTCGGACTGTTACTATGCCTGTTACTGCCCTGTATCATGATTTACTGCAGCGCTTGTTATTGCGGTTGCATCATCTGCGTGTGCAGTTTGGATTATTTCTGCACCCGTTATTGCTGTTGCATCATCTGCCCGTGCAGTTTGAAGTACTATAATCACCAGACTGTTACCGCGCCCATTACTGCATTGGACCCGGTACAGCTCGGACTGCTATTGGGATTTACTACAGCACCCGTTACTGCGATTGCATCATCTGCCCGTGCAGTTTGGACTAGTATTGCAGTTCGGACTGTTAACACACCCGTTATTTGAATTGAGCCCGGTACAGTTCAGACTGTTATCGTGATTTACGGCGGCGCCCATTGTTGCTGCTGCATCATTTGCTGGACGGGATTGACTGATTAAATAGCAGATAAGATATCTTGTCATTTGCCCGCACAGTTTGGACTGTGATTGCAGTTTGGACTATTACCACACTCGTTTCTACATTGGAACCGGACTGTTATCGTGATTTACCGTGGCGGTTGTTATTGTGGCTGCATCAGCTGCTCGTGCAGTTTGGACTATGATTGCAGTTTAGACTGTTAACTACAGTCTGGGCTGTTATCATGAATTACTTGCGAGGCATATTATTGCACTTGCATCATCTGCCGGTCAGTTTGGACTATAATTGCAGTTCGGACTGCTACTGCACTCATCACTGCATTGAGCCTGATACAGTTTGGACTGCTAATGTGATTTACTGCACAGCGTTGTTTCGGTTGCATAATCTTAATACTGCTTGTCAGGGTAGATCTAATAAGAATTGGATGATTAGCATCAAATTGAACCAAATTCAAGTACTAATATCAAATAGATCAAACTTGTAACAAGAGAAGAAAGCAAAATCTCTATATCCTTTAGATAAGAACTGAATCAAAATACAAATTGCAACTTCAGTCTTTCTTTTTGTGTAAAAGTTAATCTTTAAGTTTAGAGTAATACTTCTTGAAAGCTTTAGGTAGATAAACAGGTAACAGAAAGCAAAACAGATTATAACACCAGAAAGCCATGTTTGAAACAGCAAGAGCTCTTCCAATTTGCAGTCTTCTTGCAGATCCTCCGTACTCTCCCTCTACCTTGGAGAACTCATTCCTCAGCCAATCCACAATAGTGAAGATCCTCTTGGAATTATAGAAAACAGGCACAAACACAAATACTGGTGTCGAGAACTTGCCACAGAACGCCACTCCTTCCATGAAAACCTGACTTGCAAGCAGAAAAACATGAGATGCAGCTGTTTTGATCCCTTCTTTATCACCCTCGATGATCCCTTCAAAGATATAGGCAATAGGAAGATACAGGCCGATAATGGCGGCAACAAACACGTAAGTTCGCAGACCAACGCTTTTTGGATCAAAAACGGCGGAGTCCTCAGGATTCTGAACGTAGGGGAATGCCACCTTGGAGAGGAAGTACATGTAAATGAAGGAAAACGCAACGAACCCGAAGTCTTCAGGGCTTACCATGCCACTTGCAGCGAGGACGACGATGATCGCGAGACAGTTCAGTTGGCGAAAGCTCAAGAAACCAGATTTCTTGGACGTTGAGGAGGTTCTGGGATTCTTCAGGAGAGTGACGTCTTCTTGGAGCTTCTGTGCTTGCTCAGTCTCGTCCGGTAGGTTCACGTCGCTGCTCGTAAGACCAACCCCACCAGACATCTTTGTAGAAAGTTATTCTTTCTTCGATCTGTTGAGTTTCAGGATTTTGGCTATGAAGTCAGAGACGTGGTTGATATTAGATCTTCTTGCAAGATCAAGACTTGGGTCTGCCAGATTCTTTAAAGTAGGAGGAACATGGAGATAGGAGATACGTGGTGAGGAAAGCACGCAGATGTCGTTGCAGCAGGAGTTTAAGGTTGAGACGTGGACATGGGCTGATGGGCTTAGGACAAATTCCAACGTTCTAACAGGCAAAACGTAAAAAAGCAAGCCCTATAGATGCTGGTCCCTGGCAAGCACGGCCCGTTGTTTTAAATTTAACATTTCAATAACTATATTTAATATTTAATATTTAATATTTCAATAACTATATTTAAAATAATTTAATATTTCAATAACTATATTAAAAATCATGACAAAATCTTTACAAGTATAGAGTAATTAGTTGTGAATTTTTAATTTTGGTTCAAAATCAATATACTAAATTTGATTTCATCAAATTTGAATTGAAATATTTAAATTTAATCATATTTAAATATAAAATAAATATAAACTCAAAATAAAATCTTAAGAGTTTAATATTTTATGATTTAAAATAATAGGATAGAATATAAATTAATTTTACCAAAAGTAACGGGCCAACATGAGCGTAACCTGCTCAGGTCAGACCCTTGCTTGCCCATACCCGAGTCAAACCTAAAACGATATTAAAAATAACATTAAGTTGGGCTAGGCTGAGCATGGCCTTGGGCAGCCGGGGCCTCTTGTTAATCTGAGCCTGAACTGTTGACTTTGGCCAGGCTGGACTGTCATCCTTAGCTAAAAATAATATACCAGTAAAATATATGCCAACGATTAAAAACACAATCCATTAAACTAATTCAACTATAAAAAATATAAATTAACCAACTTTTTGGTTCAATTTACCTTAATGATAATAATTATTAAAATTGTTCAAATTATTAATTAATTAGTAAATTTTTATAAAATAATCCATTTTTATAAATAATTTTTATTTAAAATATCTTTTTAAATTAAATTTCAATTTCTTCTTAATATTTTAATAATATTTTAAATTATTTATTTTTACTATATACAAGTTTTATGAAAACTTAATAATAATAGAATGTTTAAATTTAAATTTTAAAATTTAATAGTTTAATTTTCCTTCCAATTCTCAAAATATTTTTATACGCTAATATTAAAGCATGTGCTTGTCATGGGCGTAAACCATTCTCCACGCGACACAATCGCCCTATCACGCGAGTGATTCTGACGTCAGATGTCACACGTAATTCATCATTTATATATATATATATATATATATATATATTATAAATTTGTTTTCATTTTTCATTTTCTCTTTCATTTTCTCGGCCGATCAAAGCTTTCGAGCAAAAATTCTCTCACCTTACAAACACTCTCTGATTTCCACCGCCTTTCTCGATCTCCCGAGACTGTCTCCGCCGCACCGATCTATTTCATCCTTTCTTCTTAACCGGTACGTAAACGGATATTCCTGCTTGCACCTGCTATGTATAATACGTTTTTCTGTATCAGTAAGTTCGATGTCGTATATTGATCGCAGATCACGTGGTTTTTGGTTCTGTTTTTCTTTTCGTTTAATCTTATTGAATTTTCTGGCGGCAATATTTGTTTTGAAGTGAATCGACCATGTATGTTTCTGCGGGTTTTTGTTTTATGGAATTTGGGAGCTCTGGATTCATTTGATGTTTGTTTGGAAGTGAAAGCGCTAGGACCGTTTGTTTGATCTAGATTTTAAATTCTTTTTAATCTCATTGTTTAGTGTAAGTATTATTAATTTTAATGTTTCGTACTGCTGCATTGCGGCTTGTCGATTTAATCCGTGTGCATTGTCATGTCTACTTCAGTAGTATTTATGCTATTGTTCTCGGGTCTGGCCCCTTGGCCACTTTAGATTTTTGTTAAATTGGTAGTGAATATGTTTGAATTTGAGAACTTGCTCCTATGAAGTAGTAGGTATGTAGGATTATAACTTATGCTTGCACATTTGGGTATTTATATTGCTAGCATGCTGCTTTTTTGACGTGAGAAGCTTAGTAGCATCGCTGGGTGCATATGCATGCAGGTTCTGCCTACCTGCTTTTTAAGGATTCGTGGTCAGAAATTGATCAAGGGGTTCCAATCTGGAAAACTATGTCGCTATTATAGTCATTCAGTTAAAGTTGAGATATTGTGGTTGCTTATACTTGCTAGATAAAGTGGAATTGTTCTTCAAGTATTTTATGTTATGTTTAAGTAGTAGGTATAGTGAAAACTAAATGCAGATCTATATTTGAATATAGGATGCTGTGTGGATCTTACAACTGCGGAATGGAAATTCAGATGTGATATCAATGAGACACTATGTCAGTCTTCCATATGATAGTGCTTATCTAAACACAATTTAACTTTTGGCACTTCTATTTTCGCCAACAAAGAAACATGTTGAATTATTTCCTTATTTAAAATCAGCATTTTTGGTAGGTTGTTTGAAAATTTTAGAATCTCTCTTCCTTTTGTTTTCCTATCTCCTTGGTAGTTCAATGAAATGATGATATTGAATATTTCATGAAAATAAGTTGTCTCTTCACATAACTGCTTGCTATTGGGGGGCTTAACTTAACTATTTATCCTTTGGTGCAGTGGCTTGAACTGAGTTGGTTGGTTTGTTCCTTTTGTGTTAATAAGTGCCTGTTGCAAAATTAAAGGCCTCAAACACCACCGATGTCATGAAACCAGAAGAGGGAAATGACTCCCTAGACACGTTCATTCGGCAAGCGATTGGGAAAGAGCCATTTCTTTCTTTCTCAAGGGCCAATGATAGCCCTGTTCATTGGATTCAATTACTTAATGCCTTGGATCAACAAGGTGGGTGTTAATATTGTCAGCTTTTAAAGTTAACCATTTGATGAAAAAAAAAGGTAGATTATCTTTATATCTTTTGTGTCTTTTGTTCATTAGTTCTGAGACTTATGGATAAAGCAATCTTTCCACCTTGTTAAAGCTGTAAACTAGGAAAAGAACCAAAAAAGTACCTCTAAATGCAAGCACATGAAGTTCCCTAGTTTGTTACCTTTGTTCTGGCTTCTGAACTTGTGTGCATAGTTAAAATATCTATGTTAGTTGTTGGTACTTGGTAATTGGGAAGGGTTGGGTTTGATTGATCTGGGGTTATGAATTTTGTTATTACCTCTTTTCCTTGCAGACCTCCCAGGTTGGCCTTTGCTCACTCCTTTGAAAGTGCAGATGCAAAAGTGTGACAAATGTTCTTGAGAATTTTGTTCCTCCATAAACTACAGGAGACATATTCGTGTGCATCACCGACTGAAGAAACTTGATAAGGTTCCTTTCTCTATTACTTGTTGCTCATTTTTCAATTTATGCATCAGCTTGCAACCTTTTTTGTAAGTTGTGAAATTGGAAATATGGTTTCCAGGTCAGCTTCTTTTGCAAAATGAATCATTAAATTTTCTTTTGCAGAAATTACTCCTTCCCTGTATTTGATCATTTTAAACCAGGAAATGTTTACCTTTTGCAGGATTTGGTTAAAAATAGGCATCTCTTGGCTACATTTTGGGATAAGGTAAAATATTTTAAGCAGATCTATTCTTAAAGCCTCTTTGTTGTTTAATGATTATGTGTTCATAATCTTTTCAGCTCTCTGAGGACAAGGCAAAGGAAATTTTATCTTTCAACGACCTGAGTTTGGAGGTATTTCATTTTGTTCCCACCACTTTTTAATCAAACCTGTTTATTGAGCTTGTAAAATTGGTATCCCTGGAACATTTATGCTGTGTTGCAAAATTTGTTTGGTGTTGGTTAACTGGTTTGCTGTTTGCTGTGACTGATACCAAGCAGAGTGTGATTTGCAATTGATATAATTTTCACTTTGTGGAAAATTCAATTTTTCATTGCCTGTAATATAATCTTTGTAGCTTCTTTTGTCTGTTATGTTAGAGTTGACAGATGGTTATGCTTCCTCATTTAATTTGTTGTGGCTTTGGGGAATACTGATATCTGAGGTGATCAGATTAATATCATTTTGAACTTGATGTGTTGATGCTTAGCAATGTGTTTTGCGTTGACCAATCCCTTTGCATATCATAGCAACAAAAAGAACTCCCCTTGTGGGTAGGATTTGCTCAAGATAATATATTTTTTCATTTGGTATCAGTAACTGATTTGTTATTTTCAGAAGATGCTGCAATTCATTTTTCTATGTTTGATTCCCATGTTTGTTCCATGAATAATGTTTTATCCCCTTTTTTTATTGACTATTAGGACGTTCCAGGTTCTTCAATTGTGAAGTCATTGACAGTACTTACTAGGAAACCAGGATTTTCTTCTCTTCCACAAAATTGTTTGAGGGCTGGATCTATCCTTTTGGTATTGTCACATCCTTTCTTCATTCATTGTATTATCTTCTGATACATGAGTTTCTGTTGCATTCTGGAACATGACCATAGCACTTTTTGCAGGACATAATCCAATCTAGGCCGACAAGGTTTCCTTTGAATTCTGAGGAACTATTCAGTATCCTTGATGATGCTAGTGAAAAAACGTTCTTGTGTGGATCAGCCGTGTCAATGCAAAAGTATGTCTTTGATGGGGAAGCTGGGAAGATTGGTCTTGAAACAAAGAACTTAATTGCTTGCACTAGCTTTCTGTTGGAGCAGAAATTGGTACTTTACCTTTTATTGTTATCATTTACGGTTTATTTAGCTTAGTTAAACATCTTGTGATACCTTCACCCAAAGAAATTTCTGATTGACACTGTTCTTACAATTACTGTATCACACTGCAAGTAAGTAACGTTTTTCTGAAAGCAAGCAACGTTTTTCTGGAATTCAGGTCAAAGCATGGCTTGCTGACAAGGATGCTGAAGCTTTGAGGTGCCAAAAGCTGCTGGTGGAGGAGGAGGAAGCAGCACAGAGAAGGTCCTTCTACTTCAAGATTAAACATTTCATGTTACCTTGTGTCAGTTACTGCAAGTTTGATTTGTTCTTCAACAAACTCATAGCTGACTGTGAGCTTGCATAAGCAGGTTGATTATTATACCAAGGAAAATAAGGATGCTAATAGAAAATAATGCGCTTCACTTATTTTTCTGAGGAATAATTTTCTCACTTCCTCTTTTGGATTGGAGCTACATGTGGGGGATAGTTGCTAACGGTGACCATGTAATGATGGTCGGAACTTCATTCTGGAATTTCAATGCTCAAACTTTGAATTACTTATTTATGCTGATGTTTGCAGGCAAGCTGCGCTTTTGGAGAGGAAGAGGCAGAAAAAACTAAGGCAGAAAGAGCAGAAAGCTAAGGAGCAAAGACAAGATGAGATTACAAATGCCAAGGAGCAAAGTGATGATGGCCTGGAGGCACTGCCAACAGCTGAAGAATGAAGCCAATTTTCTGTATCTGATACTGATACACATGGTCCAGATATGATGCCAGATGATGTTTCTTTGGCCCGTGAACACTTTCCTCCTCCAATCAATGACAAAGTTGTGGATTTAGAGCCTCAGACAGGCTCTAGCAGTGGATATACTGATTTGTACGCAGGTCATAATTCTGAAAGGTGCACAGATCAAGGAAATGGTTGCAGGCATGTAGCTGTTGCACGTTGGAGCATGACTAGAAAATTACAACGAAATAACCTGACAAATGGTTTCCATGCAACTCACAATGTTTTGCCATCGAAGCCTGGCACTTTGTTGAAGCCTGGAAGTTATAGGGATGTAAAGCAAGTGCCTATACTTAATGGCAACAAGAAGTGGAGCAGAAAAGTGAAACCTGAATATAATGGAGAGGTTTCAAGAACTGGAGTTGAAATAGAAGCAACAAGCCAACTGGATCAGGTTAAGAAGAGTGAAGTTTTGATTGGCTCTATATATGTCACCCTGGGGAATAGCCGTCATTGCGAGGGTGACAATCTGGATGAGACTGAAGATGACTGTCCGGTGGATCATCAAGTGGGAAAGAAAAATAATGTTCAGGAGAAGATTAGACATGATGATACTCACTACGTCTCTAACCGATCAACAATAAAGCTCTGGAGACCTGTGAGCCGAATTGGAAGCAGGGGTCCAGCACTGATCGAAACTAGTGGTAGAGAATCTCAGGCTGATGAGTCTACTGGTGAGGCGGAGGAGAAACCATTGTCCAGCGATGTTTGTTTAAGAATGTGTTCTGTGGATGATTGTGGTGAAATGGGAAGTAATCCATCAGTGGATGAAAATCCTCTTCCTGGAGGCCTACAGTTTTCCGGCAAATTAGCAAAAGCTTTTCTGGAAAAGAGTAAGTTAAATGTGTTCACCATCTGTTACAACCCTTTTCTTGTAGAATACTCTAACCTGCAGTGTCTTGCACAGGGTGGAAGGAGGCCATCACAGCTGAGCATGTAACATTGGTACTAACCCCGAACTTTGAGCCTCCATGTTATCCAGAAGTTCAGAATGGCTGCTTATTAGCTGATTCCCAGTTTTCCGATACTAGAAATGCAAACCCTTCCGGCAATGATCCAAATCAATTTATTAATATACTGGCACATGATCGTTCTGGAGCTGTTAACCGGAAGTCCAGAATAAAGTTTGAGAGAGGCGTGAAGTTGAAGTATATACCCAAACACAGAAACTCGACCTAAAGAAGATGAGGAAGGGTATTCATTTTTTGGTTTTATCATTACTTTGATTATACAAATGTGCACAGTTCAATCAATCATTATATTCTTAGCAGAGGTTCCAGTTTTACCGATGGTCTTCTGAAAAAGTGGAGAAAGGGTCTTTTTTGGCAGAGTAAGTCTGTTTCATTTAGTCTTTTGTTTTTCTGTTTGCCATAGGAAGATTTTAGGGGAGAGGTCATTTTAGTTATTAGTCCAGATTTTACTGTAGTAATTTTGATTTCCTAGTTAATGCCAGGTACTTATTGCTCGAACATGTGATTTTTTTTAGCACAATTCGTCAACCCAAGTAAATCCTTTTACGTGCCAAACTCTCTGATTGGATTTACTCCTCGGAGCACAATTATCTTATCTAAAGATCAATGCTTTCATAGCGATTTCGTCATTTTGAATATTGTATTGTGAATAGGGATGACAATAAGTTAAATTGAATTCTAATCTTATGCTCAAATTGTGAATAGAAACAACAATAAGTTGGATTGAATTTTAATATTAATCTTATGATCGAACTATTGTATTATGAATAGAAATGACAATAAGTCGGATTGGATTGAATTTTGATATTAATCTTACGATCAAACTATTGTATTGTAATAGTGAATAGAAATGACAATAAGTCGGATTGAATTCTAATCATTAAGTTTGAATTTTGTATTGTTTTGAAGGGGTTGGTCGAAGCCTAAAATATTGAATATTTCATGTTTTGGAATTTATAAAATAAACATACATAAATTATAAGTTTTATTATTTAATAACAACGAAACTTATAGTCATTAATGTTTATATACGTGTGTGTAATGCTTTGTAAGTTGTAACGGATAAATATTTATTTAATTTTATTAAGTATTTTTAACAGAAAATTTGCTTGATATTATTAACTATATCTAAATTAAACATATGATTGTAATTAACGTATTATACATTAATTAAAAAATTTTAAGGATTAAATAAAATAAAATAAAATTGAAAAATATATTTATCTCAAAATCATAATTAATTAAAAACGATTTGGAAATCATTTGGAGCTTTTGGGCTTGAATGTATTTGTGGGCCAAACTAGAGAAGCTCAAGAGACCTTCAATGGAGATTTGCAAGTAAGCAAGTGCCCGCCGAAATCCAATCTAACTCCAATGGTTTTGTGTTCATCTGACGTTCTTTTACTTGGTGTTTCTGTTGTTGACTGGTAGGTTTCAAAATCTTTGCTTTTGTGTCTGTCTCTTGATCTTTTCTTATGGAACTTGGTAATCGTATTTTGTTCGATGGAACATGGAAGCCGACGATGAAGACGTCTCGCAACAACAAACCAACAGCTCTGATCCTCCAAGCGATCCCCAGATCCCCAGTTACGATGATCTTCTTGCTGAACTCGAATCTCTCCGCAAATCCCATGAAGAGCTCCGATCGAGATGGGCGACAATGGAGGAAGATGTTGTTAGGATGCAGAGCGAGAGAGACGAGGGACTTGGTCAGATTTCTGGTCTCAAGACTGTTGTTACTGAGGTTTCAAGCGAAAGAGACTTACTTCGAGGTCGGCTACGAGAGTTTGAAGTCTCTTTCAAGGAAAAGGAAGATGGGTTCTTGAAAAAAATGGGTGAGGAGTTGTGTCGAAACGAAGAACTCGAAAAAGAAGTGGACTTTTCTCGGGAAAGAATCAAAAGACTGGAACTCGAGTTTGGAAACGTAAAAAGCAAACATGAGTTTTTGCTAGAGACTTTGGATTCACTGAAATCAGTGAAGGAGCCTCTGTTGAGGATAATAGAGGGATTGGATACTGAAAGTGTGATAGAGGGATTGGATAGTGAAAGTGTGACTGATGTGTCAAATAACGATGAGGGTAGTATAGAATTGGAGCTAGAAAGCGAATCAATGGCGGTTGGAAAACAAATCACCTCAATTTCAAAGCTAGTCACAGAGGCAGAAACTAGAATAATTGGGTTTAAAGAGAAGAAGATGAAGGAGACAAAGGAATTGGAGAATAGTGTGGTGAGTTTGACGGAGGAGAATCGTGATATCAATAGTTTGTTAAGAGTTGCTTTGTTGGAGAAAGAGGCAGTAGAGAAGAGTTTGAATAAGCTAAAAGGGAACACTGAGCAAAAGAGAGTGGCTCTGTTGCAGATTGCAGAGAGAGGGTTGCAGAGAGTGGGGTTTGGTTTCATGATGGGAAGTGGAAATGTTGAGCAACCGGTGGAGAGTTCGAGCTTTAATAGTTCTGCTACTCCTGCTAGTACTACTGCAAGTACTAAATCAGATAGTAGTGAATGTGAAGAGGAAGTTGTCAGTCTGGTATGCATGTTTCTCATCCCAACAAAGTCCTAGTTATGGAGTGAATTATAATCCTTTAGTCTTTGAAGTTAAGTTATAGTGATGCTAAATGTGATCATCCAAGCTGATGATTCAATATGCTGTAATTGTCTGAGGTTCTGATACCTGTTTTTTCCCTTATCAGGCCTCAACTGTGGAGAGAATAATGAAGAATTTACGCCTTGAAATCGGTCAATTGAGGAGATCTTTGGAGGAATCTAGGTACCTTATTTACAGACTGCAATACCTTCGATTGGAAAATTTTTTGTAATAGAGATATGAAGATAAAATACTGATAAGATGAAACTCTGAGGAAAGGCAGAAGTGATCTGATCATGGCTGGGACAACTAGAATCTTTGGATGCATGATAATTCATATGGTTTTGTGTAGCTAGCTGTGATTATTAATGGTTATGTTATGCCAGGTCAGACACTGAGCGGCTTCAGAGCCTTGCCAATAAACAAGCTCAGGAAATTGCAGAAAACAGATTGTACATAAAGAACTTGGAAGATAGAGAAAGGATATTGGCTCAAAATGTAATCATTTATTCTATCGAGTTTTGGTGGTAAAAATCTTCTTTGTGCACCCTTGAAGTAGTGCTTTAGATTTTGCTGACTGCAATCATTTCTTTGGATCTGATAAGGTTGAGGAACTCCTACTGGAAATAAAAGAAATGGAAGTAGAGGTTGCGAGATGGAGGGAAGCTTGCGAGTTGGAAGTAAAAGCTGGGAAGAAGGAGATTGATGAACGCGATAAAGTGGTAAACTATGTTGAAATCTTAATTGGATTGCTATTTTTCAGCAGCGCATATGTTATACAAAGTGTATTTATTCGTTACAGTCTCATTGTTGTTTGCAACTAGTGTTTATGGGACAATATTTGTTAGTCTCATTGTTCTTAGTCCCAAAGCTATTCTGTTAGAAATTCCAAGTTACCTTATAGACATCACATGATGCTTGCGATCTGAAAACATAATTACAGAACTCAGATAACTGAAAATTAGAGCTTACTGTTTCTCCTGTTGTTACTGTGCTAACTTGCATTTAGCCGTATCTTGAGATACGGATCTTATCATCATTGTAATTTGTAATTCTAGTTTCATTTTAGCACATTCCACATATATATCAACATTGTGATCTCAAGTTCATACTTGGTATGGTAGTCAGATGTTATGTCATCTCCCTTGTTCTATCTCGGGTTTTTACATATCTTCTGATTCTGGGTGCTATCATGGAATCATTGTCGTTGATTAGGTCACCATATTAAAGCAAGAACTGGAGAAAACAAAGGCTGCTTTGGACGTATCAAACAGCAAGCTGAAATTGAAAGAAGAACTTGCAGCTGCAGCTATAGGTGCTCAGGCAGCAGCCGAGAGGTCTCTCCAGCTGGCTGATAGCAGAAGTGCAGAACTTCGTGATCGGATTGAGGAGCTAACAAAGCAACTAGAAGAAGCAGAGGCCAAAGAGCGGAGCCGTCATAAGGTCAGGCATATATGTTGGCCATGGCGACCACTGAAAATTAACTCTGCTAGTACCGCAAATTCAAGATTCCACAATGTTAAGCGAATGCTGCCAGAAATGCAAGCCTTACTTCATTAGAACATGTGAATTAATACTTGTTTATCTCTGCATGGCAAAATTTGTGTCTCATTACTTCCCCTTTCAACGGTCTGTTATTTATTTCAGTTGTTCATTTATCGATTTCGGCCTTTTCTCACTGCTGCATCAGGAGAGTTGCAAAGATGCATGTTTTGAGGGTTGTAGAGTTTTAACACAATATGTTTGATTGAGCAAAGGTTTGAGTATAACCAAGAATACAACAACCATCATGTATAGCTTATTCTGCTACTAAATTAAGCAGACTGTGTTGAAGGCAACTGAATGTTGTTCCTGTCCCTGAACTTCATATCCAATTAACTAATCAAAGATTCCTCCAACTTCCTGTCTCATCATCCTCTTGACCTATCCATCAGGAAGCAATGGTGAAAAGGAACATAGTCAGTACTGAAATCTAGATTATGTAATGCGATTATACTCATTCTTTCCTTTTAGGCTTCACAAGGAAGGTTTAAGAACACACCTGTTTAGCGGATATACCAATGTCTTTCAAATCATCAAGCTGTCAAAATAAATTATTAGACTGTTGCGACCTTAATTTACTCTAATTATCATGAAAAATCGATTCAAAATGAAGATCACTCACATTCTTAAAGGGTTCTGGAGAATCTTCACGAAGTTCAAGAATGTATGTGGCTCTTTTCTCTCCTATCCCCTGTTGTGAATGCATCAATTAGTTACTTGTGTAAAACAATGTGTGACAATGGTAATTGAAATTAGAAGCGGTCGTCACCTTCAATTTCTTCAATTCTTCCCTGTCCATGATAAAAGAAAGAAAACATCAAAAGTTAGTTGAAATAGAAATCAGTCAAGTATAGTTAGAATATAATCATCTCATTAGTTATCAAACCAGGAAACAGAAGTCAGTAACCATAACTTCTAGATAGTGCAGACTAACTTATAAGTAATAAAAGTAATTGATCCGGGTGATAATGATTCTAGAATCCACTTACTTCTTAGCAGTATTCAAGAACC
>JANKOE010000006.1:67595630-67626250 GCA_026284465.1 Erythroxylum citrifolium | reverse complement strand
TGCAAATTTTTATTTCCCTATTAATGATTATATTATAATGAATTAATTAATATTGATATAATAATTAGCTTAATATAGGATGCCCTTTTCTAAATTCAAGCTCCCGTAAAGTTTGCAATTAGGGACTAACAATAACTTCTCTGTTTCAGGTTTAAAATATTTATCATTAATATTTGTATTATTATACCTTATTATGATTAAATGCACATATCTTGACATATTTATATCTATTTAATTAAATTTCATAACATATTTAAATTATTTATCATTTGATTACTAATTTTAAATTTATTGATTGTACATTAAAATTATATAATAATATAATCAAATACACATTTTTTATATTGAGAATTTAACTACAAAATTTTATAAACATACAAGTCGACAGAAAAATTTGTTAGATGATTAAATTCGTCTTATCTTGCCTGCTTCGCTTCCTTTTACTTTTCTCCCCGACCTTCGTCTTATTTTTATCTTTCCAATTCGTCTTATTTTTGCTTCTCCGTTTCATCTTATTTTTATCTTTCCACTTCCTCTTGTTATTCTTTATTTAAAGCAGTTAACATGAATTTAAAATCAATTCACTTGATGTCATTTCCAAGTCGCATTAAATTTTATTTATGAATTCGCTAATCTACAACCTTCCACTTATTTTTACTTCTCATTAAAGTTATGAAATAATCTGGAAATTTTTTCAAGGGACAGATTAAAATGCTTGTAGATTAAACTATGTTTAACCACAAGTAAGTAGTCAACATGTAAACTATTTAAAAGCTATCTCTAACAAATTTCACATTATTGAGTTATGATTTTAAAATTCCGCGTACTTATTATATAATTTAAACATTTGCTGATAATTTTATTACTCGAAATTTTACAATTTAATTACAAAGTTTGTAATCTTGCTTTATATATTTTTACGTTTTCTATTTTAATTTATTTATACATTAAACAGGGCATTATTACTGCGCATTTGCGCAGTATTACTCTGCTAGTTATAGACTATTGTGTTATATTTATACTATGTTATAAAATACTATGTTACTTATACTATATTAATATATTATACTATAATATAAGTATATTTGTTATATATACTTATATTATATAATTATTAATACACATTACATATTAATAGTATATGTATTGGTTATAGTTATGTTATATATTATGATTATATACAGTTAACTAATATACTATGTTTATTGTATTAATATATATTATAGTTAATAACTATATTTATCATACTAAATTAATGTTATACTAGTTATATACTATAGTATATATTATAGTATGTATTATCAATATATGTATAAATAGCATAATTATAATTTAAATATATTAAAGTATATATTTATATTGTAAATTATTATTTATATTAAAGTATAATCATATACTATTATAACTATATGTACATATACTTATTAATATATAATGTATATTAATTATTATACTGTTATTATACTAATTATAATAAATTTATAATAATAGTTATATAACATATTACTATATATTATTAAATTAGTATAATTATATCATAATTACATATGACATAAAATGTATATATATGTAAAATATAATACTAATAATATGTAATATGTATGCACTAAGTATACAATATTAGTTAGTAAATATATACTAATATTATTTATTATGTGTATATAATAATGTATATATTAATAATATTAATATAAATATAATTATATTTATATAGTTATTAATATAGTATAAAGTATATTATAGTATTCTTTAGCTACATTAATGATATTTATTATTAATGCTATAATTTTAATATTATTATGTATTGCGTATATATAGTTATTTTAAATATATTGTATTATATAATATTTTATATGTTATTACATTATAGATAACATATACTAGATATTAATGTAGTATATAATTATACTAATATTTAACCATATTAGTAACCATATTAGTAAAATACGCATAATTACAAATAATTATATAATGTATTATGTGTAATACTGTTAATAACATTATTAATAGTAAAATTATAGTATTATATGATGTCATACATTACTAGTGTATTATATGATTAATATTATGCATAATTACATACTAACTATAATTATAGTATTTATATATAATACGTACACATTTAATAACTTAGTATTATTAATTGACATATTATAATATATTGTTATCATATGTGACATATGTTAGAGTATAATATAACATATGTTAATTAATTAACATGTTATGTATAAATAATAATAATATGATAATTGTATGTTAAATAATATAATATACCATATATTATACTAGGAGAGCCTGCGCCCAGCGCCCAGCGCGCATCCCCTCGCAGAGCGACCGTTTTGATTTCTTTTGTTCCTTATAATTTTTAATTATTTTTATTATGAATTTTCGACCTGAGTATGTGTACATATTATTATAAATGTTATTAAAATTTGTTATTATATTTATTTTTAATATTAGTATTATTATTATTATTATTAATTTGCTCCTTATTGTGATTAAATGCATATATCTTAATTAAATTAATAAGAATAATTAAAGAAAATCTAAAAATAATATAATGGTTAATAATAATAGGATTTATAAACTTAGCACAACTTTTAATAAATGTGGCAATAATTTGTAAAATAACAAATTATAAGGAGATTAGAATTATTAACTTATTGTACTTATGAAATTTTTATCTATGCAATTATTATCATTAATATTATTATCATTATTATCATTAATATAATAATAATAATAATAATAATAATAAATAATAATAATAATAATAATATTATTATTATTATTAATGATATTCTTATTAAATGCTTATTCTTCTTCTTCTTCTTCTTTTGATTATAATTATTAATTTTTAAAATAATATTATTATTATTGTTATTGTTATTATTATTATTATCATTATTATGTAAATATTATTATTGTTATTGTTATTGTTATTGTTATTATTATTATTATTATTAAAATTGTTAATTATTATTCATAACATTTTATTAATATAAATAAATAAAACAAACAAACTTAATGAAAATAAATTAACGAAATAATAAAAAGAAAATTTAACATAAGATTACTACTAATTTTAATAATAAAAAATGACAGAATTCTCTCAATCTCGGGAGGCCAAGGGGGGGAGCCCTCGCCCTCGCCCTCGCGACGTTTAATCATTTCACCCAAGCTCGAGAGGGCAAGGGCGACTCATTTCTCCCAATATCAATCGGTGCGATTTAATCCCTCATTTTCACATTAATCTGAAAAATACACTAATTACCATGGAGAGGTAGATCAATGTCTTACGAATCCGACGCATCAAAAATCAGGTCAATCGGAGGTCGGATGAAAAAGTTATTCACAAAAGAATGGGAAAGGGTCACATTGGAAAGACATAATAAGAAATAACCAAAATAAAAAAATTAATCAGGAGCTGAGTGTGGCACTCAGCTCCTCGCGAGGGCGATGACGACCCTTCGTCCTTGCCCTCGCGAGGCGTCGCCCTTGCGAGGGTCGAGTTTTCGCCCAATAAAAATATATATCTTTTCTTTTCCCACTTACCTCCTCTCTTCTTCCAACATGCATAACTTGTGATCCAGAAGTCCAATTTAGGCAAACTTGGTATCAATGAAAAGAGCACAGAAAGCTCTAAAATTTCTATGTAGAGCTCAAAATCCAATTTAACCACTAAAGGTGTCAAAATCTCAATCAAAGTTACTGCCCAATAGATGCCATCCCAATATGTACCACAATTTTGTAAATATCATAACTTCCTATCCCCGTGTCCAAAAATTACATGATTTATATCAATGTAAAGCATGGGACACATTCTACAATTCTCATGAAGCACTTAGAAGCAAATTCTACCTCTAAGTAAGGCAAATTCTCACATGATTGTGGCTCCCTGTTTTCCTTCACCCTTAAACCCAAAACCCAAAACCTTAAAACCCTAAACCCTAAACACTAAAACCCTAAACCCTAAACCCTAAACCTTAAACCCTAAACCCTAACCCTAACCCTAAACTCTAAACCCTAAACCCTAAACCCTAAACCGTAAACCCTAAAACCCTAAACCCTTAAACCCTAAATCCTAAACCCTAAAACCCTAAACCCTATAACCTTATAACCCTATAACCCTAACCCTAAACCCTAAACCCAAAACCCAAAACCCTAAACCCAAAACCCTAAAACCCAAAACCCTAAACCCTAAAACCCTAAACCCTAAACCCTAAACCCTAAACCTTAAACCCTAAAACCCTAAACCCTAAACCCTAAACCCTAAACCCTAAACCCTAAACCCTAAACCCTACCAAGAAAATACTCATGTCCATGATTTTTTCTTCGTTGTTTAACTTCTTAATATTATAATTAGGGCATAATTATCAGACATGAGGCAAAAAAGTAAGAAATAAAGTACCTTCTCAGATTTCAGCTGGCCTGTTTTGTCAAACAATTTCCTTCAAGTAAGAGAAGAAAAATTGAAAAAAAAAGACTTCAAGACTAAGTAACGCACGGAAAGATAGGTAGATGCGTTTTTTTTTAATTTTAGAAGTAAATTATCATCATAATACCTAGTTTTCAATGCTGAACCATTGGTAGCGGCTTTCTTTTCAAGAAATGGCATGCCGCGTACAGTTTGTTTCTTTGAAATGTTGGGATTACTTCCATGTAGCCGGCTCTTATGTGAAGCAATCGCCATATTTCTGACTGACCTACTAATTTTCATAGTCGAGTCTGAGATGGCCCGACTAGTGCCTTGACTGCGATGAGAAGCTAAACTCAACATGTAAAGGGAGTCTTGGCAAAATGATGGATTCTGCATTCAGAATTAGAGGCAGAAAATGAAAACTGGAACCCAATAAACTCAACCAAAAGATGCTGCCTGAAGCCTTGTCATAGAAAGCATACCAAGCAAGAGACCAACAAAATTCTGTTTGTTCCACCAAGGGAACCTTGCAGCAGGCGAGTGAGCTTACTTTCCCGGTATGGTACATGGACTTCATTTGCCTTCAAAGAATAAACAACATTCTGCAAGGCATATATGGACTTGTTGATCATCTTGATGTTCTCAACACAAGTTTGTCCATCTCTGCTCTTCCTTCTTGGATCCTCATAACCTGAAAAACACCAGCAATGGCCTGGATGTTAACACTCAAAACTCATGGATCAGGGACAATTCAGCTCTGAAGATGATGAACAAGAATTGTACCAGCCAAATCAACAAAATTCATCTTCCCCACTACCACATCATCCCCTTTTTCACCACAGGATGATACGTATATAATCAATCCTTTGTGGCTCCTACTTGGAAGCTCGGCAGCTATCTTTTGATCCAGTTTACGCATACCACCACGGTCACCACAATATAACTTCTGAAATTCAGCCATGGAAGCCACTCGAACCTGAAAAGCAAATTATATTCAAATTCAATAAACCGCCATAACAGAGTTATCTAGAATCATAACAATCAATTAAAAAAAACAACTTGCCTGAGAAAGCCCTTTGAGTTGAATTTTCCCATGAGCTTCCAAAATTGAAACTTCCTGTCGCTTTTGATCTAGCAGATCATAAACACGATCTTGAACAATCTCATAGAACGACATAGACACCAACTTTCCTTTTTCCTCAGCCACTGAAAGTACTTCAACCATTGCTAATACCGCTATACCGAGCTCCTCCTCCGTACCCTTCAATTTTAGAAGTACCCATTATAAGACTAACAACAAAAGCTAGAAGTTCTTTTTTTTTTCTAACATCAGCAATAAACAACTCTAGAATCTAACCTGAATCATGTAGGATTTCCCACTACCTCTCGCTCCACAAGCTATAACAGTGGCGTTATGACCCTCAAAAACTCTAGATATCAGAGGCTTTAATTCTCTTGAATATATCACATCATTGCCTTGGTTTTGCTCATAGCAGAAATCCACCTCGTAACACTCTCTTCGACTACAACAAACAAACACAATTCAGGTAATTTCCACTCTTCCCCAATTGAAATATTAACAAAATAAAAATAACAGCCAACCAGACATAAAGAGACTAACTAGAGACATAAAGTACCTAAGCGATTGCTCCACGAGGGTGACGGTTACGGTTTCAGAATCTTCTCCTTTGGGCTTATAAACGGAGAGCCACGACACCGAACCCTCTTTGCTAGACTCAGCTTCCTTAGCCAAAGAGCCCCTCAATTTGGCCACGACTCGAACCTTCCGGTCACGAATCGGTACCATTTTTTCTTCAGTTTTGCTCCGCGCAAGAGTAATAACAACAACTTGGAGGGATCAACGAGAGAGGAAGAGAATGCTAGACGCGTGTGAGATTGGGAATCTGAGAACTGAGGAGAGATTTTTACGGGGAAATTGGACCGTTAAGGGACGTTTTCAAATTTTGATTAGTTGGCGCTTCTCTGCTCTGCTGTGACTTAAATTGCCATTTTCAAATATGAACAAGGGCATTCTCGTCATAACGCTATCGTAGAAGAGTGCTCTGTACGTCTTCGTAGCGGTGCGTTTTTCGTAATATAATGTAATTAAATGTTGTTTGAAAGATAGATGACATGATAAATGACTATTATATCTTTAATATTAAAATTGTTGTTACAAAAAGTTTAACGTATGATTTTAAAACAGAAATTATGTCTAATTAAAAAGTCACGGTTCATGTCACAACCGTGACAAATAATTTTTTTTATATTTTTTCTATTTTAAAATAATAAAAAATTTTAACAAAAGTTTTATTATTTTATTATTAATTATATACAATTTATTATTAATTATATAAAAATATTATTATTAATTATTTAATAAATTTATTTTATTTTATTTTTTAGGGGAAATTTATTTTATTCTATTATATGTGATTTATATTTAAAAATAATCTATTTATATTTTATTTATATAGAAATATATACACTAAATTAAAGAATAATTGTTAAATATATTTTCTATTTTCATCAATAAAAAATTTATTATTAATTATATACAATTTATTATTAATAATATAAAAATATTATTAATTATATACAATTTTTGTGGACCGTAATAAATGAGTCTGGAGAAAAGGGGGGTTAAGGTTAGAAGAAATAATTTGTATTAAGAAAAATTATTGAGAATATATTTAGATAGTACGTATTTATTTGTTTACATTCAATCATAAATTCCTAAATCGGAAGTTCTTATTTTCACTGTTTAGGACGGAATTAAATGTAACATGAAACTCTCTACTTCTGTCCCGTTACGTTCCATTTTATTACAAAACTCTCAACTAAATGTTAGAAAATGTATTACGTTTCATCCCGTTCTATTGTCTAACCCCTCAATCAAATAGGCCTTAGACGAATTACATAGTAACAAGTTCTCAGGGATAAGAAAGGGTTGATCCGGTTCAGTCCGACAACTTGTTTTTATGGGCTGAGCTTCAATTGTGCTATGGTTGAGCCCAAAATAAACATTATCATTTTGTTGAATCAATTTTGACTATTTGAAATGACATTCCAAATTCGAGAATGGCTTAAAGGCTTGGTTTGACCCAAACCTAATTTTTGAAAATTAGGTTTCGATCGTTGTTATGTCAAGACAAACTCAAATAACATTATTTGGTCAAATCAATTTGGACCATTTTGGACCATTTGGGCCAACTCTCCAAACTTAATACTGACTTGAAGTGTTGGCACACCTCAGAGCTTTTATCTTTGAGTGTTAAGTCTCGATTGTGCTCAAATTGAAACTAACTCAAAGGGTGTCATTTTGTTGAACTAACTCGAACCGTTTAGATTAACCTTTCAAACTCAAGAATGGTTTGAAGGCCTAGTCCGATCCGACTTGCAAAAATAAAAGATCAAATTTTAATCGTAATAAATTTAAGACCAACTTAATCGATTGAATCGATCTTTCAATTTTATTAATAATTTAAAATTTGATTTAAATTAAGTCTAAATTGTCACCCTCAAGATTTCTTTCTCAAACTGAACAATTGTCTTCGATTTCTTAGTAGTATGGCAATGGGCGGATCTAGATTTGAGGTCAAGCATAATTTAATTCATTAGTTTCGAGTTGAATCGGGTCAATTTCTTATAATTGATTGGCCCGTAAAGAAATTGTGAAAGGATTAGAGCAAGAAATTAATCTTAAAGCTGAGAAAACCTCGAGAATAATTCTCAATCTTCAAAGCCGAGTTCGTCCTATTTACTATGAGCTACTAATTCCTGAGACTCATAAGCTAAGAACAATTTCTGACGAAACAGGCAGAAGCAACATCTCATATAATAATATGAAGAAGAAGAAGTGTATACGTGTGAACAGCCATCTCTTTAACAAGCATCACAGCTCTTCCTACATGTTCCATAGTAGTCAGGAGAGCCAATCATGAAGACAGGGTTCCTTTGGCATTCCCCGATAGCAGCCCATCTCGCACAATTGTCATCCTCATCGGCACACTCGCTGCCGCCTGATTCGGACGAAACCAAAACCGAAGCCTTTCCACCGTCAATGGGTCTTAGGTAGAAGAATTTGGTAGCAGACCACATTTCACCTTCAAGGACAGGGCATCTTAGATGGGAGCTACTCCTGTCTGGAGATGCATTGAGATGCACGTTGAAAAACAAGATTGCATCCCCTTTGATGGGCTTCAGAGTGTTACCAGCTTTCGAACATTCTGACCACATGCTGTTCTTTGGCTGCAAAAATTTGGATCATAGTGAATGACGGGATTGGTTTTAAAGATTCACTGAGAAATTGCTAACGTGCTATTTGTATCTGACCTCTGAATCGGGGAAGAGAATACCGCCACCGGATGTGACGTTTGAGAGATATAAAACAAGAGTTGCCATCAAAGGCTCCCTTGAGATCAGCGTGAAGTTACCGAGGTAATCAAACTTGCGGCTGACGTCTTCAAGCCCGTATCGCGTTACCTGCAGTGCATTGCCATGCTCTAATGTACAATAGACGTCAGATTAAGGACAGAAATATCAAACCGCATCGGAGTTTAAAATACAAAATAGTGTTACCTCTGGGAAGTAAGGTCCAAGCTGAAATTCTGTCTTCAATCCTTGCGAGTTTGTCATCCTGAAGTGCCCAAAGATAACATTGGTCAATCCTACAGGGAACTTTAATTTGTTAACTGACTACACTAAGTGCAAGAGAACTTTGAATTCAAATAGATTATGTTTCGCCCCTTCCACGAAGAAGGACAATCATACAATTTCCAATTGTGATCCTTGCTGATTGGATCATCCATTTACTATGGAAGAAGAAGCTCCATGACAAACTTGGACAGAACAGACTACTTGAACACCAAGCGTTTATATTTATTAGCACCCTTTGGGCAAACCCATTGTTTGAAAGAACATACTTCTAAGATTGGCAAACAAACATGAAGATGGATCAGAAATCAGAAATTTTACTGGCCAACTACACTTTGTAAGATACTGCATTTTCTGTAAGAATGAAGAGAAATGGGAGAAGACAATAGATTACAGCACATTATCATCTACAGGCAAAGAATATTTAGCCCCAACTACACAAACCAAGAAATATAGGCCTGCTTGTCATCCACATCGGAATAAATGGAGTTTCCCGAGAAAACCTGCTAATGGAGGATGGAACCATATGACCACTTACGTCTATTCTTAAAAGAGATTTTGAGCTTTCATGACCCTCTCCAGAAGATGCTTCTTTTATATCTTGTGACTGAGATCAAAGGAAGTACTTCAAGTTATCTCCAAGAAATCAAACGACGACCAGCATATTGAAAGTAATAATGCAAACATCAGACAAGAATATACCAACGAAATAAGATGATCACATTCATCATCTGTCAAAAACCCTTTGTACAAAAAAACCCTGAATGAAAAACAAAAGAATGTCATACTCTTGGCCGGAAAACCATTCAAGCATTGCGAATGAAGGGCGTGCTTCGGTTATTCACAATTGAATCTAAGTTTCTAAAGATTAAAATGAAGCAAAAACAACTCAGACATGTAAAATACAACATACAAGCAATGACAATTACAAGTGCCATTCACTATAACAAAAAGTGAACAATGCAAAAGTTAATCGAACTACCTGACCTCGGTCGCCAAGATAGCTGGACTACTTGCGATGGATCAACTCTGTTGCCTCGAGTTAAGCTAACTCTTCCAAGTTTACTGTTTAGCGCTTTGTTCCTCAATTCTTTCCTGCTACTGAACATAAAAGGAGACCAAAAAAAAGGCTTGACATGGGATAAAAACAATTAACCAACCAAAGAAAACAACTCATATAAAATTTAACGAACTTATGAATGAAATCTCAAAACAATAGATAACAAGGATCAGAGGATAATCATTAATAGATCAACATATGCAAAGATGAAAAATTACTGCTTTCTTCGCGAGAAAAGAAGTTAGCATCATAACTCCACAAACCAGACTTAAGTACTCGTACAGTCCAGAAAAATCAAGACTAGTTTTTTATCCTTGAGAACAGATAATCAGGATAAACAACTACAACCCATTAACACACAAGAAGATTCACATCACCGGTTTTCGTCTGAAGAATAATGTCAGAAACTGTAAGCCAGAGATCGAGGACATAATCAAATTATGATGAAAGAGATACAATCTGAGCTGAATTTTGCAAATTACGATGAAAAAGATACAATCTGAGAAGAATTCACTGCAAAATTCATTAAAACATCACAAATTATATCAAATCACAAATTTCGTATGGAACCAGTCGGATAACGTAGAGTAGAAGGAAACAGAGATGGGTTTCTTTACCTTTCTGCAAAAGAGCTGAAGACTGGACCAGTAAGCGCAACAAAGAAGAGAATGTACAAAAGGGAAGCCATTTATGAACGGGATCTAGAGCGGCAGAGAAAACACAAATCCCAGATGATAAGTTTCAGACCAAATTCAACAGAATCTTTATCTATGCGTGAAGTTTGAGAAGCTCAGGTTGTTAGTTGGTTAGTTCTCCGTTGGGCTCTCACTTTCATGAGGCCGAAGCTTAGCTTTTATTTATCTTCCCAAAGAATGTTTAGAGTTGATGCTTTTGTCCAAAAAGTACATCTTGTTGTCTCCTCGTTTTTCTTTTTTTCTTTTTTTTAATAATCAGGGAAAATTTAGAATACTTTTAATTTCAAATATATTTTAATTATTGATAAACCTGAATCGCTGTTACTATCATTTGGATATGTAATGGGTAAATTTTCATATTGATGCACTAGCTTGCAAATCACGTTAATCGGATACTTCATACTAGACAAGTCTTATATGACAGGCTCGATTAAGAAATCGTAGATAAGAGATTTAAACACAAGAACTTTTAACCTTATACCTTCCACTTCACTAACTCAACCACCCCAAATTGCAATAATAATATTTGAAGTGCAATTTTAGATAGTATTATAATAGTTAAGATATGTAGATTTCTCAATTTAGTTAATAAGTTATTTAAATAGAATTGGGCAAAAAAATAGTGATTTAATTATAGTTTAAATAAAGCACAAGTTGTTTAAATTATAATACATATCCACTAAAGTGTGATGGTGAAGGTAAAAGACTTAAACGACACCGTTTGTCTAAATTAAATTTGACAAAATCACCCTCTTCATTCACTTATTTTACCACTTCTGGTATATATAAAGGGATCGACAAACGCACCAAAACCCTAACTCGTCTGTACCCGCCTCACCTGCTCGTTCGCTGCTTCAACTTTTGGGAGGTACCTTCTTTCTCATTTCTTCGTCTCTATTTGTGAGATTAGTACTTTTATCTACTGGTTTGCTTAGAAAATGCACGAAAATTTTAAGACTTTGTGTCCCTAGTTTCGTTCTTTTCTCAGAAATTTGAAATAGTTCCGGAGGTAGTGTAAGTAGTTTTAAGATATCAGTGTTAGTGAAATTTAGTGTTTTAGGGAGGGTTTGTAATTAATTAATCTTGCTGTAATGGTTGTATTCGGATGCGATCTTTTAACAATGGATTTTATTTGGAAAGTTCTGTTTGACTTGAAAAGTTGTTTGCAGTTTTTGTACGATTTGCAGTTTTTGTACGAACTGTTTGCTGTCTCACTGAAACCTGTTAACTGATCTAGTTTGTGGTATGATCTTTGATAACTCATTAATCCTTTCAGGTGATTGACTGAGGTTGTCAAAGCATTTCAGTTGTTAGTGCTAAGAATTTTATAGAAAAAAATTCTCATCTTTATCTTTTAGGGGTTTGCTTGATTGAGTGTTTTGGTTTATAGACTGAGTAACTGTTGTTGGTGTTAGGTAATGGCTCCAAAACAGCCTAATACTGGTCTTTTTGTGGGATTGAACAAAGGCCACATTGTCACCAAGAGGGAATTGCCTCCACGCCCATCTGATCGCAAAGGAGTAAGTTGATTGTTCTCAATGTCCTATATTTTGATCTACTGATTGGTATGATGAACTGAGAGACAACATTTTGGATCCCTGTATGAGAAGTTAGGATTCTCCGCATGACTACTGAATTAATCATTACAGTAAACGGGCACATTTTTGTTTTGCCTAGTCCCATTGTCTTGAAGTTTGGAGCTATGTTCAATAAGCCACTTAAATCTTTTAATTTTATTTTCAGAAAACGAGCAAAAGAGTCCACTTTGTGAGGTCTTTGATCAGGGAAGTTGCTGGTTTTGCTCCATATGAGAAGAGGATAACTGAGCTTTTGAAAGTTGGCAAGGATAAGCGTGCCTTGAAGGTAGCTAAAAGAAAGTTGGGCACACACAAGAGGGCCAAGAAGAAGAGAGAGGAGATGTCCAGTGTTCTCAGGAAGATGAGGTAAGTTTCTAAAATATCTTGTATTCCACCTGAGTAAATCCAAATTCCGATTCCTAAGCATCTTCGACCTGGCATATTAATGGTATTGTACAAATTTCTCACTTTCTGCTCTGATGATGTCCTTTGCAGAGCCGGTGGTGGTGCTGAGAAGAAGAAGTGAAGTGCCTTTCTCAATTTTAAAGTCTGCAATGAATTGAATCTTTGTTTCGCAGTTAGAAACTAGTCAGACGTTTTTTTGTTGTTAAAGACTGAATCTTATGCCCTGAACTTTGTTTTGTTCAAATGAAATCAAACGATGATTTCTCAATTTTTATCTACATCATATTACATAAATCATAAATTTGTGATGTGGCCAAACCCAATTAGCTTCACTGAGCTAAATTATTCACTTGAAAGTGCGATTTATCTCTCAGAAGGTCACAACATTTATTGGACAATGTTACAAGGAACAAAACCATTCCATGTGAATGGTAAATACATTCGTATTGAGTCAAGACCCATTTAACTTTTAAAATTAAGTGCAAATTTATAAAAATGATACAACAAATGTTACAAACAGAAGTTTAAGCAGTGACTAGTGACAGATCTTATTAATATATGAAGCAAAATGAAAGGGTTGTATTCACGGCTTAAACTTCTGAGTGATCTTTCCTACTCCATCTCTGCAGTCCTCTGCCATACGCCTTGCACCTTCCATGATGGCCGCACTAAATTCTGCACATCCTCTCACCTTCTCCTTGATATCCACACTAATTTCCCCAGTGTTCTGGTTCAATTTTTGCATGGATTCACTAGCTTTCAATACAGCTGCATCTTTTAGTTCCTTGGCCTGTAAACCTGTTCTAATAGCCCACTCCTTCAAAATTGAAACGAACAAGAGTATCTTCTGTATGATCCTATCAATTACTCCTCTAGACTTCTCTCTTACATTATCTGCCATTAACTTGAGCTTATCCACCAAGTTTTCTGCTCTGCTAACTGTTCCTTTAATGGACAATTGCTGTCCAGCGGTAAGCCAGGTAACTCCAGCAGTACTCTCGTCACGAAGATCACTGTCAACAACCACCTTGATGCCCTGTCTCTCCCAACGATCTCTTGCCTCTTCCAAGGCTTTTGCCTGTTCTCTAGCTCTCTTTGCCTCATCCTCTGCCCAAGCCCTGAGTAACAAAATTGAAAATGAATGCCACTTATCCCTATGGTTTTACACAGGAAAATACAGAATGTTAAATCCCCAAAGTGTAGGACATCGACACACTGAAAGTCAAATTATAAATAGGGAATGTTATGTGAAAGCACCTAGAAAAAGAATTACCAACATAGCCAACTTAATATGTTAGATACACGTAACTTAAGCATGAAATCGCTATCAATAGCAAATCTGCGCATAACTATGGTCCACGATGTTAAATCTGTAATCATCAATATTTCTATTTTTACCTGGCCATAGACAGGGCTTTCCGTTCTACCTCCAGCTCATACTGTAACCTGGAAATCTCCTGCTTTTCGTTTTCAGCTTCTGTTTGGAGCTTGCTAATTCTTTCTTTTTCATATGATATCTGCACCTTGTTGGCCGTAAGATTTTGCAACTGCTCCTCCACTTCACGTCTTAACCTCGAAAGAATTTCCATTTCTGATTCAATAGCAGCACGTTCCCTCATCAAAGCAGCATTTTCTCCCTCCCGCTCAGCTCTTAACCTTTCTAATTCAGATTTTGCATCCTCAGCCATTTTCTCCACAGCATTAATCTTTTCTCTCTCCAAGAGAAGCTCTCTCTCAAAGCTTGCATTGACATCTTTTTCAACCTGAGCTACTAGAGCATTATGTGCATAAACAGCATTTTCAGCCATAGACTCTGCTTCAATACGGGCAAGCTCCTCATTCACTATCTCGGAAGCCTCACCAGTTGCAAGAGCTACAGCAGCTTGCGCCTTTGTGACAGGTTTATCAGGCTGGAAAAGTCTTGTGCAACCTAAGCATATGGGGGACATAGAGCACACAAATCAATAATCAAGATCATACGATTCAGAAAGAATTCTCTAGACATGACCCACCAAAGGCAAGTGATATAATTCCTTGATCTCCAGCAGACAAATCGGCTATAAGGGCAGGCCATGCATCTGGATTTATTTTATCAATATCTCTAAAGCCAGATTGTTGGTACAACACCTATATAAAATAAAAGATTAGATCCGTATCCAACACTTCATATCCAAGTATACAAGCAACATAGCAGTAAAGAGATTGTCAATATAGAAAGACAAGATTCATCTTGTGTTCAAATTATACAAGATAATTATGGCCAAAGAGCTTTGAACTTTTGCAACCTTTTTATTAGCTTCTGGAAGCTGTTTTTTCTCTAAAGCCATCTTCCAAGTTACAAGATCCTGACGTGATACAGGGCTGTAGCAGGAAATCACAGCAGTACAATATTAGAAGAGACAACCAGAATACTTCTAACAGCCTATTCATTAGAAAAAAGAAGATAAAGCACTTTATCATGATATAGTGCTTGACAAGAATACATCATACAGGCCTTATCAATGCATATTCAAATATCTTGCTTGCGTCCTAACTATATATATAAAAAATGTTTTGCAGGTAACTTAAGCAACCAAAGGTGCATCCTGATTGAATTAACTATTGATAATAATCAATTCCTTCTCCCTGACGACTGATTGCAGCTCTTGGGGATAATTACAACCTAAGGAAACAGAAGATCTGAGTAGACCAGGTCAACATGGAAATGCTGTCACCTTTCAGGGAGGAAGTAAAATGGACCTTGGTCTTCTGAAGAAGATAGCATATCATTACTTGAAAGCTTGCTGGATATCAGGCCTGATTCAGCCAAACCTGGAAATCCAATTCCGTATTAATAGACAAGTAGCAGGGTTCTAATCGATGAGCTTACAAACAATCCTCACCTTGAATGGATGGGAAATCAGGATCATCAGGAGTGATATCATCAAATGCAAGTTCCGTGACATCCTCTATATACATAGCTGGATACACTTTTGATACTGTGCTCCTTCAAGAAGTTGCAAGACAATCATAATCAAATGTCCAAATGACTGGCAGCACCAATGCAAGAACCTCCAATTCCACAACCAAACAATTAAAAGATGCGCACCTAGAAAGATAACTGCTAGCAGAAACTATCCAACGAGCATATTCACGGCGTGTACATAGATCACTGGGTTGAACATCAGCTTCAATAACCTTGAAAAGGATATTTCAATCAGACAATGCAAGCCATTTTTTCATCTATCTACAAGTTAAACACCACTAACTAATCATCCCAGAAAATCAAACACATGCAGGATATAGTAAAAGTACCTTCAGCACTTGCAATGCTGCCAAAGCTTGCCCTTGAACCTGATCAACAACTGCAGGAACTAATACCTTTCCAGGAGGCACTTTCAAAAATTCAGAGACCACGGATGGAGCAGGTATACCAGCAGAAGATAAGGAACTTATGCCCATAGGACTTGATGTTCTGCCATTTATCTCATTTTCAATAGCTGAATTTTGTATGTGTTCTATTGAATTGTCTGCAGCTGATGCAGAGGTTGTTTCAAAAGTCTCATTTCTTTTTGATTCATTCACCTCTGGGAATGAAGTATTTCTCTCAATGGAGACACGCAAAGTCTGGTTTGCATCAAGGTTTTCTTGGTTTGAGTGCAAGGATAAGGTTTCCCTATCATCTACTAAAACACGAGTTCCTGGAACTGTATCCAACTCTGAACTGACTGGACGAGTCAGTACTAAAGGCTCCGGGGATTTGACAGCAGTTGAATTGGAAGAAATTGGTGAAGGATCAGGTATCTCTTCAACATTTGATCCAAGCAATTGTTTATTTCTGTCAATATTATGGCTTATTGCATCCAATGAGTCAACAGGTCGACTGTTGACTATATTTTGGTCAATTTGAGAATTAGATTCAAGTGCTATTTCAGAATCTGGCGAATCCAACGAACCAAGAGTCTTCTTAACAACTATCTTGTCATCAAAAGTAGATTCATATTGTAACTCTTCTTGAACATTATCACTAACCCCCTTTTCTTCTCTATCACTAACCCCCTTTTCTTCACTGGCTTCACCACCATTATTTTTGCTAGATGCATCGTGAAGTACCGAAGATGAAGAGAAATCATTTTGTATACCTTTATCACTCTCCAGATAACTATCATCAGGCTTCACGCTCTTTTCCTCACTCGTATTCTCCTCAACTTCATTATAATCATTTTCACATTGCAATGAAGTTTCCTGTTGAGCTGTCAATGGTTCCATCTGTTGTATTGGTTCTGTATGTAGTAATAAATTTATTCATTACAACAACAAATAAGGAGTGAAAAAATATACCAACTCCTGGAACCCCACTCTTCACCTAAACATGGAATATCAACACAGCAGAATGCCAGAATACGGCTTTTGCATACAGACAATGATATTCCAATCAATAAAAGCAAAAACAGGTACATTTTACTAAAATCTCTAGACTTTCACCCTTTATTATTGTAACAAAAGGGAAATTACTTACTTGATCTTCGCTTGCTTAAAGACAATGCTGCAAATGTAAGACTGGCCATTATAACGACCCCAGCTACTCCAGCTCCCACCATCCCTGAAAACTACTTCCAAAGTGTTATTAGTCCATATTCCTAAAACAATTTCACAATAAATTACTTAATTTGTCATTAAAAGAGATGTTAACTAAACTAATATACACAATTGATCCAAATTCATCAAGGTAAAAATGAAATAACTACAACTACCTTAAACAGTACCATTCAAATCAGTCAAAATGAAAACGTCATTAACGACGAAGATTGATATAGAGGAACCAAATTAAAATAATGAGCCACTCTCATACCTCCAACCCATTTCTTTCTCTGCGACTCAATAGTCTGCTCTTCGCTATCCGAATCGGTCCATCCAGCGAAATTATCATCCGAGGAGACCCACCCGACCCACGAACTCCGACTACGACGTCCTTCCACTGCATTCCCACAAAAAAATCGGCATTGACGATCGAAACCCCCAATTCTAAGCGTCCGTGGGAAAACAGCAGGCGATCCCTTACCGGTCTTGCAATTGAAGGCCAACCGGATCTGGAGAGAGGTCGGAGAACAAGTTGCAGCCATTGAAGGTGGTTGTAGGAGAAGATGAAATCCCAGAGACTGAGAATTAATTTGAATATTGAAGGAGATTTCTAGGGTTTTGGTGTGTAATCGTAGCGAGATAATAGCAGAGTGACTGACACTTTTATCTATAACTGCATTTTGTCCTTATACAGTTAAAAAAATCAAACGACATGTCGTTTGGAAAAACGGGTAGGTTTTACAAATTGTTTGATAAATTTTATATTATTATTATTATTATATTAAAAAATATCACCTGAGCTATAAAGTGGATTTAGTAAATCTAGTTAAGTTTGACTAATTAAAAAATTAAGATTTAAAAGGTTTTCTTAAATTGTTATAAAATTAATTAAAATTTTAATAAAATTAAACAATTTAAAATATAATTAAAAATAACCTTATTTATGGAATAATTTAAAGTTTAATTAAAAATATTAAATAAAAACTAATTAATTTATTTTAATTTACAAAATTTAACTGATTAATTAATAAACTGATCAATTTTTAACAACAAAAATTGTTAAAATAAAACAAATAAAAAATAAAATTCAAATAAAATAATTTACAATTTTTATAATTAAATCGATTAAATTTTGTAACTATTAGATATAACTTAATATTAGCGATGGCAAAATAACGACAGGCCAAGTTACCTATAGTTAGAGTTTGGCATAATTTTTCTTTCGATTCAAATGTGACACAAAACTCAATGGACTCAGGACCATAGGTTCTTGAACTTTATCAAAACGACACTGGACTGTTCGAGTCAGCCGACCATCCTGAACCCGAAGCCAACCCAATAACTTCTTGTTTTGAAATCTTCCATGCATGAGTTATGCTTTGCAAATAAAAGGAGGTGACCTCTTCATGCTGTTTCATTTGAACAGTTCAGTTCCATAGAACTAGATCACTGTACTTGGTCCCTATAGACCAAGATCTTTGGAGCAGAAGAGAGCTGTGAAGAGAGTAACAATAACTTTACTTAAAGAAAAATGATGCAATGAATCTCTTGCTCTTGATTCTACAAAGTAAACAATAATTCTTCTAGTCAGGTATTCAAAGGATAGAAGTTTGAGGTGGTGAATTTACAGTTTCCTTCTCATACCGGACCTGCAAACTTCGCGGGAGATTCTACGGCTCAAACTTCTACTTCACGAGCTTTATCGCTGGAGTTTGGCGTGCTTCCTTCCCATATTTCAGCTAGCTCCCTCCTAATCCATGAGACCACAATTACAGGTCCTAATGTGGAAGGCACCTGCATAATTTCACCAAGGAATTAAGCTCAAGAATAAATTTGCCACGATCGATGAAACTGAAATGGTTAATCAGGAGAAGTATGCTACTTTTTAGTTGACTTGGACAGATTCTCAATCATTGACATAAGACCATCCATAGAAGTAACATTTCATAAGTTTCTCAATACGAGGATATCATAATGCTTTCTACACTTGCAACTAGGCTAACATTTAGCAATTGGTAGATAGCATGAGGTTAACACACTTAAATGTGTAATAAAATGTTAAAAAAAGAAATATAACGATAGGTGGATATGTTAAAATGAAGTTACAAAGATCAATCAAAGCAAAAAAATAAATAAGAATAATAGTAAAACGTGTAATAATGAAAGAAAGAAAATATCAGAGTGTAGAATTCCAACCAAAATGCCAAGAATTGCACAAGTTTAGTTGAAAGGTGTACCAAATACAGAAGCGCAGGTTGAGGTGAGTGAGTCAGAATGCCAGCTGCTAAAGCAGTAACCAATCCAATTGCATATCCAGGAAAAGCATACCATATGTATTTGTGCCCTTTTGAGGAATGTAAATCTATGAGATTTAGTGGATCTCTGCTCTTTCGATAATCAAAACAAAGGACCAAGGCTAGAAGCATGGCAGGGATAGCCTGCAATAACAACTGTGTCAAAAGAGATGACAGAACACGATACCAAAAAGGAGCAGATGCTGCAAGAATGATGACTCAGAAATATCGTTGTAGGTGAAGATTCCATCAAAATTCTTCAACCATATAGCAGAACCCCAAAAAAAAATCACTCAGAAAGAAATTTTTGGTATTATATGCAGGAAATTTGATGCCAAAAAAAGAAAAAATTCCATGCATCTTGATGGTAAAATGCTGCCGTAAGACCATTATCTTGAAAAACAATACCATTATCTTGAAAAACAATCATACCATGTCACCCAGGCCAAGCATCATGAAATCTGCATTACTTCCTCCAGGAACTGTACTGCCCAACAAATTCCTGGGGAAGACTATTTTCACGGGCAATTCCAGCTTCTTTGTTATCAGTTGCAACCCAGGAAGACTCAAACTATTAGCCACTGTATGAATAGGATTTGATGCTTGTTGTGTAGCTACTGATACCATTACATTTGCCCCAAAGAACCTCTCTGAGAAGAACACCCAGAATATGTCGTATACAAACAGACATGCAAGGAGCAATGCACATATTTTGATGTTTGGAAGACGCACATGACTTACAAAAGCAATGCATATAGATATCCCCAGCAAATTGTTCAACATCCAATGTCCAGATATGAGCCAAGCTGCAACTGTAATAGAGCATGCCAACAACAACAACCCCTGGAATCGTGTATATGTCTTTGAGCAGCACCGGGACACAAATGGATCTGTAAAACCACAGTACGATCTAATATGGGCAACATAAGGGGAGAAGCAGAAGAACAGGGAAGAAACAGAGGCAATGGCGGTGAATGCAGTGAGGAGTTGTGAGACGGAAGAAAACAGGTAAAACATCAGAAGTAGGCTGCAAGAGCTCACTATGGGGATCATTAATGCTTGAGACCTGTCCAGTGTAATTGAAGCTTCTGATAGGTCACGGTTTCGCTCCATTTCTTTCCCATAATTTAAAGCTCGAAATGCCGATCCAAATGTCACTGCTACTGCTGTTACAATGAGTGTGACAGGAGCAGGTTCCAATAGATAAAAGAGCTTCCACAAGGGCTCCATATTGAAGAGCTGACTTTCTAAAAACTAACTATATCAAGAATGCCAGCCTGTTCACCACACATAAAAAGAAATAAACCCAATAGCCAAATTTCTCTTTTCTTTTTGATAGACAATTGATAGGAAAAACTCGTCAAGCCTGGGGAAAAAAAAGGAAAGGAAGAAGAAGCTACTCAATGTGAAAACTGTAATTGAATTGGATGAACACTTGATTCAATTAGTAACAATAAATTTAAAGGACTGAAATCCACTAATAAGTGGATGCATCCTGTACACAATTTAGCTCTCTGTACACAACTATGTAACAGGATAACAATGAATTATTCAGATTATTGTAACCTGAAGTAAAACAAAGCTAAAACAGAAATCTAAATTTGCAATCTTGTTTTGACTTTCTCAATTGAATTAAAAATCTGAAACTAAAAACAAACCTTCATAAATAATAAAAATGGTATTCCTCATCAAGAAAAAATCAAACATATGAGAAAGAATTCAGGTTTCCAATGGACTGAACACAACAAGCACCAATTCACAGCCAAATATATTCACACATATTCAGAATGAATTCAAGCTCAAGAAAACAAACACTAATTCAAAACCAAAAAGTTCAACTAAAAGATGTCAAAACTTCCTATTACACTATTCACTCAATTTTCTCAGCATACAAACATCAAACTACCACCCAAAGCTCATACAATCTGCTCTTCCACTCTTACATCTAACTCTATAATAAACGCACTAGCATCTAACTTCACAACCAAACATTTCAAATTAAAGATATCGAAACTTCCTATTACACTATTCACTCGATTTTCTCAGCATACAATTCAAACCACCACCCAAAGCTCATACAATCCAATTCCGCTCTTCCACTCTAACATCTAACACTACAATAAACACACTAGCATCTAACTTCACAACCAAACATTTCAAATAAAAGATGTCAAAACTTCCTATTACACTATCCACTCGATTTTCTCAGCATACAAACATCAAACTACCACCCAAAGCTCATACAATCCAACTCTGCTCTTCCACTCTAACATCTAACACTATAATAAACGCAACAGCATCTAACTCTGTGAATCTAACAATTAACCGAACATGTACGGTAAAACACGTGAAAAAGGTGTATGCATTTCGGCAGATATAGATCTAAAGAAAAGACTTTTGAAAGATTTAGAGTCTCTGGAACCGAAATTTTGTAAGATTGAAGAGATATTCTATGACCTTGACTTGGAAGAGCTCGAAAGACTTTCTTCCTCTTCAGCCCACTCTTGTCTGCTGCGATCTCAATTCTCGTAGATTGAAACGAAAAGCGAGAAAATGGATTGTGGTCATTTTTACAGCTTTGCCCTTCACAATTGTACTTTATTTTATTTTATTTTTCTGTAACGGAGAAACCTGTGATGGATACCTTTTAGAGACGTACCTCGTAAATTTCTGAATTGTCGCAATAACCTGTAAATTATATCAATCGAATATTTCAATAAATCTTGTATGATAAGTTCGATCGAGATAGTATAAGTAGAAGGAATTGAACACAAGATCTTTTAATTTCATGCTTCTCTATTCTACCAACTCGACTACCTCTGACCAATTAGACTTTTTAATTATACACAAATTTTATTTATCGTATTTATTGTAAATAAAATTTTATAATTATTACTCTATAAAATATAATTATTTTATCAATAAAATAATTAGTAACTTAATATTATAAAAATTGATTAATATGTAAAACTGATTGATTTAATATTTGGATCTTTAAAATGTGGTGATAAATATTCAAATTTTTAATTTTCTACGAAAAATGACGTGACATTATGTTTTTTGTTAATGCAATTGACGTAATTTACCATGTCAAATTAGTATTTTTGTTATTTGGCAATGACATATTATATTTTGTCAAATTTTATTATTTAATAAATAAAAAATATCAAAAATTTTAAAATAATTATGCATTCTTTCTTTACTTCTTGGTCGTCACTGCTTCCACACCCAACTATAATTAGGGATGTTAATTTTAGCCCGACTCAGCTCGATTTTAACTCAGGTTGACTGCTCCACGGATAGATCATGGGCCAAAATGGTTCAGTTAGATTGGGCCACGAGCCGGCCCATGGCCTAACGAGAACAATAAAAATGACGTCGTTTTATAAATTTTTTTAAAAACTAATGATGAGTCAAGTTAGTCGCGGATCGGGCTGAGCCAAAAGTGACTCAAGCCCGGCTCTACACGTCATTTTATAAATTTTTTTAAAAAAATAATGATGGGTCAAGTTAGCCGCGGATCGGGCTGAGTCAAAAGTGACTCGAGCCCGGCTCTACCCACCAACATCCCTAACTCCATTAGCTTCCTCATTTTGTGACGTGACAAAATACAATATATGGCAACTATATGATAAAAGCACCGTTGACATCCCTGACACCAATAGCTCCCTCAGTTTATGACGTGACAAAAATACAATATATGGCAACTATATGATAAAAGCACTAATATGGTTGAATGTTATTGGAACATCTGGTCACAGAGATTACGGCTCAGGAGATTTGAATTCGGTTCATGCCATGCTTAGTGATATATATATATATATAGAAGTTAATTGAAACCCTTAGATAACTATGTGATTTTTCTCGTCTGTGTTTCCTAATCGAAGGTTACGATATACCCAGTTGGCCTTCCATCATAAGAATGAACATTCTTCTCAAGATTGTCTAATCTTCTTCTTTACGTTAAAACTTCACATACATGCACAGAGATTCAGATTCAGATTTTCACTGGCTCCGCACTTTCTTTTTCTACTTCCAATATAAGAAACACAAGATGAACACAGCACTGGCTGTAATGGTGTTCGCACTGGTTCTGCTATTCACATCTCGGTGCACCGGTGAAGATGGTCGGCTCCTACTGGTGCCTATGACTCTGGTTCGCAATGCCTCGGCTAGTGGTGCCTGTAAGTTTGTAACGATGGTGTCTAGTTCTCCATTAACAGGTTCAAAGCTCCAAATATGCCATTTTTAGTGGCTGAGATTATGATATTTATCTTGGGATTTGTGAGAATCTTTTCTGTATTTATATTTAGTAATCATATATCTTTGTCTCTTTCCATATTTGTTTCTCTTTGTTTGCTTGCTTGTTCTGAGCTACTTGGGGTTTGAATACTTGTAGTTTGTTTAGATGGAAGTTTACCTGCGTATCATCTGCACAGAGGCTTCGGTAGCGGAGAAAACAACTGGATTCTGCAGTTTGAGGTAGGTTTTTTTATAAAGATATAAGAAACACGGATATGGACATGTGACACGACACGGACACGGATACGGGGACATACCAACTTTTAAAATTTAGTGGACACGGACACGGCAAATATATATATATATATATATATATTATAAAATTTAGAATTAAAAAAATCAAAATTCATAATATAGTATATATTGATTGATGTGTTTCAAAACTTTCAATATATCTTGATAGTTCATACATAATTTATATTTTATAAGCTCCTCTCAAAAAATATGAAGCATAACCCGACACACGGACACGGCTCCATTTTACCGTGTCCGTACTTCTTAGATAAAAATACATTATATTAAGTTTCAGAGTAACGATTAACAGGAAAAAAGTCTTAAATCTATAATTTTGCTTTATAAAGTATTCCAAATTAGTGTTGTTTAAGCATTTTTAAAGCTATATATATATATATATATATATATATATTAGAAACTAAAGTCTTGTTTTATCAGGGAGGAGGGTGGTGCAATGATATTCCAACATGTTTGGAGAGAGCAAAGACTAGAAGAGGATCAACAATCTACATGAGGAAACTGGAGATCTTCTCAGGAATCTTAAGTAATAATGCTTCCCTTAATCCTGGTAAGCATACTAGCTCACTCCCCAACATTTAGACAGTTTTCACAAATCACTAATGGATCTTGGATCATGAATCAGATTTTTACAACTGGAATCGAGTGAAGGTTAGATATTGTGATGGAGCTTCTTTTGCAGGTGACATGGAGTTCAACGATGGGGTACAGCTCAGTTCATCAAAATTTCCAGTTTCTTACAAAACAATCTGTCATATAACCTAAATCTTACCAGGCTTTTGACATTTTTGTTCATTTAATCTGGATTTTAACACAACTTGCATGCCTGAAACAGGAGTCAGTGCTTTATTTCAAAGGACAAAAGATCTGGGAAGCAATTATTAATGATCTGCTTCCAAAAGGGTTGCGACAGGCAAATCAGGTAAAAATCAGACAATTTTTAAAGAACTGCAGTTTAATTACTAATTAGTCTTTAATTAGTAATTACTTGTTGTGTAATTTGGATGAATATCTTTTAGACAAATTGTTTAATTTTTGATTTTTTGTAATTTTTAAATTTTCATGCACTTTAATTTATAAAATTTTTGAAAAATTCTTTATAATTTCAATATTTTAGAAAAACCCTTTCTTTAAAAAATAACAATAACAATAAAATATACGGTATGAATATCACCATCAGATAAATTAAATGTTAGTTATATAATAATCCAACTGATTTTATAATTTTAAATCAAATTAATTAAATTCGACTCAAACTATAAATTTATTATAATTATCTTAAATTATTAATTTATGTTGAGAGGGAAAGTCTTGGAACAACTGATAAAACGTACTTATTTGTGACCTTATCGAATCACATAGTCACAATTTCGAATCATAGAAACAACCTCTTTGTAAAAAATATTACAAAGAGAAGGTTAAGTATTTTAACCCTCTTAAAGTAGAATTCAGATCCTCTGTCCAATATTACCTTGTCTTATTCTGTCTCATAGAATCTCAGCCATTTATTTTGTGGGATCCATGCGAGACCCATGCGGGACCCACATAAATAAATGATTGAGATTTATTGGACACAATAAGACACCATAATATTGGACAGAAGATCTATAATCCTTAAAGTGGAAAGTTTTGTGGGCACATGGTGGTTGTTCCCTCCTAAAGTGGGAAGTCTTGTGGGCACATGGTGGTTGTTCCCGTTTTTATGTGCCACCCTGTGCCCTTCTCTATCTATCAATCTATTAACATAAATCTATTAATATTTAATGGATGAATGGATGGATAGAGAGAGGCATAAGGTGACACACGGAAACGGGCACAGGTTAATTGATCCTGAGTCTTTTGTATTACTAAATCTCCCTAGACTCTACCTCTTAGCAGGAAATGATATATAAACGAAGAGATTTTTCTAAAAAATTAAAAATTAAAATGAGTTTTTTTAATTTAAAAATTTTCTAAAATTTCTTAAATATCTAAAATTTAATATTTTCGGATAATTAGACCTTTTATTTGAGCCGGAATCCCACGGGCTTGAAGAAATTCTACTAACGGTTTATTCCTGTCTATCTTAAGGCATTGCTTTCAGGTTGTTCTGCAGGGGGTTTATCAGCAATCATCCACTGTGAAGAGTTCACTAGGATGTTACCAAGAACAGCAAGAGTAAAATGCTTAAGTGATGCAGGATTTTTCATGGACGTGTAAGTTCATACTAATTTGAATGATGCATGTGATCTTCCAAAGCAAATGTATGGCAGAGATATTGGTTGTGTTTCTCTGCTCTCTTGCAGAAAAGACATAAGCTCGGACTACAGTATGAGATCCTTCTTCCAAAACCTTGTTTCTCTCCAGGTACAGCTATGGAACTTCTGTGAGTTTATGAAACTGCATTTGTTGTATGATCTGAAATGGAAGTTACGTTGTTGCAATTGATTTTGGCAGGGAGTAGAAGAGAATCTAAATGCAAACTGCACCAGTCTGGTTTCTGATCCAAGATTGGTACATTTTCTCCTCAGATCTATCTCTTATCGAACCCAGTTTCTGACCAAAATTTAAGTTCTAAGCCGATTCGGATAAGTTCCGACGTGTCTAATGAGTATCTTCTTTCTTTTGTATTTTTCTGTGTAGTGCATCTTTCCACAATACTCCTTGCCATACATTACAACACCATTGTTCATCTTGAACTCAGCTTATGATGTGTACCAAGTAAGTTATTTCCAGGAACTGACCTGAACTGCTTCCAAGAAATTGATACCAACCTGACAAGAGCCTCAACATTCGAAACAGTTCGACAATATCTTGGTTCCGTCTTCATCAGACCCACATGGGCATTGGAGAAGTTGCAAGAGAAGCCCAGAAGAATGCAGCTCAACACAGATGAACATACTACAAGGTCTCAATCTGTCAGCTTTCCTGCTCGAATTGCAGAACTTGGTTTAACATGTTAATGATATTGCAAGCGATTCTCCAGGTTTCAGGGATGACATGTTGGAAGCTATTGCGTCCTTGGATTTCAAGAAAGGAGGGATGTTCATAAACTCGTGCTTCGCTCATTGCCAGACCGAGTTACAGGACACGTGGTTTGGTTTGAATTCCCCGAGAATCCACAACAAGGTATTCTATTATTTATCTATCAGCTAGATTCTGTCCGTAGGTTGCAGCTGTGCTTCCTGTATTTGTTAAAAAAGCCTTAAATTTACCCGCATCAATTGTCTCTTTCGATATTCTACTTTATTATATTAAATCTCATTCGTATATTTACGTAGGCTCTACATAAATATGTGGACAAAATTAAGTGACACAAGATTAAAACATTACAACAAAAACAGGGTACTCCAACCTAAAGTTACCACCGCGTACCGAATTAGTTTGCGCTTGAGCAAAGTTGGGGGGTCAACTCCCGCTTATGTATGCAATAATGTTAAATACTTGGTTGTAGTACTAAGCTGCCTCTCTCATAAAATATGAGCAGGATTATGAGCAGAGATTAATCCGAACGCGGTAATGATTTAAAGATGTCACGGATTGTAGATCCCAACTCAAATTCAATCAATTTATATTTAATTTATTAACTTTAAATGGACTTTTTGTGATTTCAATGGAAATATTTATGCAGACCATTGCAGAAACAATTGGTGATTGGTACTTCAATGGGAATGGAAGCAAAGAGATAGATTGTCCATATCCATGTGACAAAACCTGCCATTATGTACCACCAGTTCAGGAGGCATTTTGCGCATAAGATTCTCTTATTATTGGAGTTGGTAAATTATATAGAATGGATTAGACTTTTTTTTAAATTCTATTTATTTTAAATTTTATTATAAATTATTCCATTTTTATTTAAATTCATGAATTTATCAAATTATATAAATTTTTGTTTAGAGTGAACACTTAAAATGAGAATTAAGAAAAAAGCAATTACTCAATTTATATCAAAATTTTAATTTCATTTAAAGAATGTTTTATGAAAAATTAAGATCGAATACATTAAATTTTATAATTTAAATGATTATTTTTGTTGAAAATTATCATTTACTCTCTTATAATATTATTTAACTATAATATAAATTGTTTATTATATTTTATTTTTAAAATTATGTTATTAAATTTACATATAATAGAAAATTAATAAAATACAGATAAGAATATTAATGAGTTGGGCTGAGCTTGGCTAGGTCGACCTAGTCGGTTCGGATCAATCCAACCTACTTTATATTAAAAAAACGTAAAAAAATGACATTTTTTGTCCCGTAGCTTATGATTGAGCAGGCTGCGTCAAAATTGACGTCTCTAAATATAGACAAAAAAAATTTGTATAAAAGGACAAGTTTTATTAATAATGTTGTCGACTGTCAACAATTTTTATGAAATTTTTTTAATGTAAATTTTAAAACGACTTCGTGTTTAGCATGTGAGACGCTACCTGATTTTCAACACGTGGCACTAGATTTTCAACACGTGGTACTAGACTTTCAACACGTGGCACATCAGGTTATTTTGAAGTTTATAATTAGGTTTGTAAGAAAAATTAATTATAATTATAATATAATTTTTAATAATTTTTAAAATTGAGGATCCATTGGTAATATGCCTAATTATAAGGGGTACAAAAGGAATTGAACTAAGATTTGTGAGTGTTTACGTACTAAATATGAAGGACAAAACGGAATACCATAATTTTACAATACCGCGCCACCCAATCCGCGGCCCGCACACTCCCACCACTAGAGCATGCTCACGCTATCCAGTGGCAACAAATCTCTGACTTACGATCACCGTCTAACAGTCGCCACCGTCACCGAGAAACACTCAATTACCTAATTGCCCCTCATCAACTCGATTTTAACGATAATTAAAAGAAACAAAAATGCAATGTCCGTTAGTGAAAGAATATTACTGTTCAAGTACGGCAGTGAAGACAGCGTCAAATTTCCGAAAGAAAATTCTTTCGAGCAAGGTTATAAGAGACTTAGCGAAGAAGCAGCAGAGACTTAGGAGTAGTAATAATAAGCGAGGGGGTAGTTACAGTAGTAGGAGAGTCAGTGCAATGCCTTGTGGTTCGAAGACGGTCGGAGGCGGTGGCGATAATAACGGTTGTCTGCGGAACTTCAAGTTGAACGAGTCGACGTTCTTAGCATCTCTCATGCCTAAGAAGGAGATTGGTGTCGATCGCTTCCTGGAAGCTCACCCGGAGTTTGATGGACGCGGCACTGTTATCGCTATATTCGGTATTTACAAGATTTTTGTCCGGCGATGGTGTTTTGTTTTTTTTTTCTGGAGTTTTGATTGGGTTTGTTTGGTTGTTTGGTTGATTTTTGAGCGGTTAAGATTTTGGAAAGGTTTTACTGACAAGAAATGGATGAATGGATTGTAGATTCTGGCGTTGACCCGGCTGCTGCTGGATTGCATGAGACGTCGGATGGGAAACCGAAAGTGTTGGATGTTATTGATTGGTATATATTCAACTGCACTGATTTTGTTTTTTTGAGAAAGAAACTTGGTTTTTCTGTGTGGTTTCTGAAAATTTTTATTGCACAGTACTGGGAGTGGAGACGTTGATACCTCCAAAGTGGTGAAGGCTGACGATGACGGTTGTATTATCGGGGCTTCAGGTACTGGGAGTGTAGATGGCTCAATTAGCATCAGTCTTTTCTTCAACTATGTCTATATGTGTTTGGCTATATGATATCTTAATGGGTAACTCTGATGTGTTCTCTGTTGCATTTTTTCTTTAATACTTGTATAGGGGCTTCTTTGCTTGTCAATTCTTCATGGAAAAACCCTTCTGGTGAATGGCACGTTGGCTGCAAGTTGATATATGAGCTATTCACGAATTCTTTAAGTTCTCGATTAAAGGTGAATGATGCTAGTCTTATCAATCATTTGTGGTTTGAACTATTCCTTTAAGCTATTAGTTAAAAAGCTTCTTACCATTTACTGTGTTGTCATTGATAGAAAGAGAGAAGAAAGAAGTGGGATAAGAAAAACCAGGAAGAAATTGCTAATGCTGTCAAGCAACTTGATGGATTCAACCAGGTCATTGAAGATGCCTAATCTTTCCCCATGTTTGCTGGGACAAAGCATATGGTTTATGGCATTGTGATCTTATTGTCATTTCAATGACGCATACAGTGCTCTTGCTGTTTGGGGGAATATATTTGTTCTATTTTATTTGTCAATTCAAATTAAATTTAGCACTTTTAGATGTGTAATTTGACACAGTTTCCTCAATCAAAAACTGGTATTGCAAGCTGAATTGAGTATTTCATTTATCGTCTGCACATCTCTTTACTTACATCAAAATTTTCATGATTTCCTGTTCCATAGAAGCACCCTAACCCAGATGATGTAAACTTGAAAAAGATTCGTGAAGATCTTCAGCACAGAATTGATATACTACGA
>JANKOE010000006.1:67556067-67568118 GCA_026284465.1 Erythroxylum citrifolium | reverse complement strand
GTTGTCAAATGAGAATGGGAACTTGAGAAGTTCTTCTTGTATGGTTATATTTCTTTTGAGTTGAGTATGATGCATGTGCTTACCTTTGGTTGGGATTGCTTGTTGTTGTTAATGTTAGATGAATATGTGGAATTTGGGAAGAATGTGTGTGATGAATGATTTGGAGTTGAGATTCAATGTTGTTTGATGTTGTTGAATGAGTTTGGAGTGGTTTTTGGTGGTGTTGGAGAAGGGTTTGAGGTAAGGGAATGTTAGGAGGGGTTTAGGAGCCTTGGAAGAGGGCTTGGAGGGTGAGAAATGGACGTCTCCCGAATGTTACACGGTCAGCCCGTGTAAATTTACACCGGCCGTGTAAATCCAGTCCCTGCGCACCATTTCCACCCACAGCTCACACGGGCAGACCGTGTGATTTCACACGGTCCGTGTATTTTGACCCCCTTAACGTCCGAATTTTAATTTTTGGTCTTCATGAAAGTTATAGCCCTAGATGTCTTCTTTCCAACCGTTCAAAAACGAAGTCAATCCGACATCTAGAACGAAAGTTATGGCGTTTTTACCAAAGTATGTTCAATAGAAATCAGGTTATGAACATGTTGTATTTGTTTGGCCATAACTCCTTCGTCCGACCTCCGATTGAGGCGATTCTTGAGGCGTTAGACTTATAACACATTTTCCTACCTTCCCTTAAAATTTCATGATCATCGGTTTCGAATTCAAGAAGTTGGATCTATTGAAAGTGAGTGGTCGGGTTGGAGAGCTTAATCGGGCTATGAACCTACTTTAGATTTTTAAGCATATCTTGAGCTATAGAGCTCCGATTGAGGTGATTATTGGTTCTACATAAACTAGAGACTGAGAGCTACCATTTTCAAAAATCAATTGTAATTTTTGTGATCTTTGTTTTATGGGCTCACCTTTGTGGCTTGATTTGTTGTTAGATTGAGGGCTTTTCGTGAAGGTTAAAGAGGTTAGAAACCCGCTTATGTTTATATGCTTCGATTCCGAATAGATCGTTGGGCTTCGAAAATGGGGCCCAAGTTGACTCAATGGTAAGAGGCGAGCGTTTAAACGCTACAAAATCGTGAGGTTGCGAGGTCGAATCGTAACCAAAGCGGACAATACTGATTAATGGGGTACTGAAGTTGGTGGGTCCTCCACCCGGTACCTGGACCTGAAGTTGGTTGGTCCTCCACCCGGGTCTAACATTAAAAGGTGCCTTTTAATTTTGGATCGGATTTGGTACCTGGGCATTGGTCGAGCGTACCCCCGCGACCACAACCCTCAAAAGTATTGTCCTCTTTGGTCTTGAATCCCACTCCTCCAGGAGTCGAACATAAGACCTCAAGGTTTTGTTATTTTTTATGAACACGCCTCTCACCATTGAGCCAAGTTTTGAGGGTTGTGGTTGCGGGGGTACGCTAGGCCAATGCCCAGGTATTGATAGATTCATACTGATAGAACCATTCTCTTTAAGAGGTAATATGAAAAGTAACTGTTGAATCGAGAAGCGATACATCAACAAATCTTCTCTTACCTCTAATAATCGTTGCTGCTTCACAGACCATTGCACCTCCATCATCTGAAGTATTTGCCTCATTTCTTTGAGGAATAGAATCTTTCTTAATCAAATTCTAACAATCCTTCTTCAGGTGCCCTTTCTTGCCACAATTGTAGCACTTAAAATTTTTCTTACTCCTGGATTTTGATCTACCATAACTATGACTCCCATTTAGGTCACGTTCCATTGATCTTCCTCTCGCCACCGCCAAGGCCTCCGCTTATTGCGAATTTGCCAACCTGTCTTCCTTACTTTTGCGCCGATTCTCTTCATTCATAATAGCAGCTGCAATATTGTCAAATACTAGAGTGTCTGTGTTTGTTAAATTGTTGACGAGTTAATCATACAAATTTGGTAGACTTTGGAGTATAAGTTCTGCAAGTTCACTTCTCTCTATTGTGTGTCCCAATGATGTGAGTTGGAAAAATAGGGTATTTAAAGTATTTAATTGCTCTGTCACTGAAGTGGATTCCACCATGCATAAAGTGTATAGTTTCCTCTTTAGAAAAATTTTCTTATGGAGTGATTTGGCCTCGTACAATTTTGAAAGGTGATCTCATATTTCTTTCGCAGTCTTCTTTTCCTCAATATTGGATAATACTCCATCAGTTAGAGCTAGGTGAAGATGAGTTATAACATTCCCATCCATCTCGTTCCATTTTTTATCTATGACTCCAGCTGGCCGTTCACTAATGGTTGCCAGACAATTATCTTTCCTCAAGATTGCTTTTATTTTTAACTTCTACAATGAGAAATTACTCTCATTGAACTTATCAATCTCAAATTTTGCTGCCATTGCTTTTATCACGAACAGAATTTAGCTCCCACTATTTCATGTGAATATTATTCATACGTATGAATAGTACTGTACTCGTACATATGAATTGTTCCAGATATGTGAATAGTACTGCATACGTATGTATGAATAGTATCGTGCAGGTGAATAGTACTGTATACTTGAGTTACAGTAACTGCACAGTTTAATGCAAAAATAAATGCATGAACAGTTGTCATCTTTTATGGTTACTATTTACCAACTTTCACTATGCTCACCCAAACTCTGAACGGATTATGCAAAAAAATTCATCGTAATTTTCTCACCTCACTTTAATACCACTTGTTGTGAAAATCGACAGGATTAGAGCAAGTTCGTAGCTAAATAGAATTGAAAGAATAGTAATTAACGCATAGATTTTACTTGAAAAACTCTCAAATTAGGGTAAAAATCACGGACAAGGATAGAGGAATTTTATTACTGATAAAAACTGGAGAATTACAAGGAAAAAACTAGACCCAAAATACACAGAATATTTTTGTCTTTCTTCTTCTTTCTTTTCTCTCTCTCCTTATGTCTCTCTTCTTCTGCTTGTTATATGTTTCTTCATACTACTCCTACTTATAATCTCATGCTACTCCTGCCTTTTTATAGGCAGGAGTGCCTTATGTTTCTTCAGTCATTTTGTCCTTACTAGGCATGGTAGACGAAAATAATATCATTTTAGTTAATTATTTCAAAACAATATTATTCTATTCAAAATATTTTGAATTAGTTTGAATTGATCTAAGTTAAGTTTTTTAGATTCGATCTTGACTCAAAACTCGATCAATTTATATTTATTTTGTTAACTTTTGAGTCAAATCCTTTTTGTGAACCCTACTATTTTCAATGGAAACATTTATGCTTTTGCAGACCGTTGCTGAAACAGTTAGGTTATGTTTAGTTGGAGGTTTATTAATAGAATGAAATGTAATGTAATATTATTTCATCGTTTGGGAGGAGAGTTTATAATGAGATGAAATGGAATGAGATAAAAGAGGAGAGTTTCATATTACATCACATTATATCCTAAACAGTAAAAATGATAAACCTCCGATTTGGGAGGTTTATGATGAAATATATAATAATAAACAACTTTTCGCTATATTACATTATAAATCTTTTTTTCAAATAATATTTCACTATATTATATTATGAACCCTTTCATCCTTCTCAAACAACAATTTTCTAATATTACATTCATTTATATTTCATTTTGTTATAAATCGTTCCATTTCATTTCATTTTATTGAAAACTTTATATTGAACCAAACATAACCTTAGTGATTGGCACTTAAATAGGAATGGAAGCAAAGAGATTGATTGTCCATGTCCATGTGACAAAACCAGCCATAACCTACCACCACTTCAGCATTATATTTTAAAATGACAAGTTTTAAAATATAAGAATCGTAATAAAATTAGTTGAAAAATATAGAGTTAAATTTGTTAGACCTACATGGTTTATAATATTAATGTATATTTTGATTTTTAAAAATTATTAATAGACCTAATTAGTAGGGGTACAAACGGAATTTACCTAAAATTTATTATTGTTTACGTACTAACCTTACTCAGATATGAACGACAAAAATGGAATACAATAATTTTAGATGACCGCGCCACCCAATCCGCGCCCTACAAACTCCCACCACCACTACACTAGGACACGCTCACGCTATCCGGTGGCAATAAATCTCTGAGCTACGAAGGCCATCTTACTGTCACCACCATCACCGGAAAACATTGAATTACCTTATTACCCCTCATCAACTCGGTTTTAATGGTGAAGACGGCGTCAAATTTCCCAGAGTTTCAAATTTTGTTACGATAATTAACGAACTGTAAAACGCTGAAGTACGACAAAGGAAGTCGGAAGATGATGCAGACGACGACAGAAAGTGTTGTTGATGACAACACGTGTAGTCATCTGTATGGTCTGTTAAATAGTAATCAAGTTGTACGAACGCAGTCACTGAAGTCAACGTACGAGTCTTCTCTCTTTCCTTTTTCTTCTGAAGCACGTAACGAAATTATTTCGAACAAAATTATAAGAGACTTAGCGAAGAAGCGGCAGAGACTTAGGAGGAGTAATAATAAGCGGGGGAGTAGTGGAAGAATGAGTGCAATGCCTTGTGGTTCGAAGACGGTCGCAGGTGGTGACGGTGGCGGTGGCGATAATAACGGTTCTCTCCGGAACTTCAAGTTGAACGAGTCGACGTTTTTGGCCTCGCTCATGCCTAAGAAGGAGATTGGTGTCGATCGCTTCCTGGAAGCTCACCCGGAGTTTGATGGACGCGGCACGGTCATCGCTATATTCGGTACTTATACGATGGTATTTTTTGTTTTTGTTTTTTGAGTTTTCATTGGGTTTGTTTGTTTTTTGGGTTGATTTTTGAGCGGTTAAGATTTTGGCAAGGTTTTGTACTGACTAGAAATGGATGAATGGATTGTAGATACTGGCGTTGACCCGGCTGCTGCTGGATTGCAGGAGACGTCAGATGGGAAACCGAAAGTGTTGGATGTTATTGATTGGTACAAATTCAACTGCAATGATTTTTTTGAGAAAGAAACTTGGTTTTTCGGTGTGGGCTCTGAAAATTTTGATTGATCAGTTCTGGGAGTGGATATGTTGATACATCAAAAGTGGTGAAGGCCGATGATGATGGTCGTTTTATCGGAACTTCAGGTGCTGGGAGTGTAGATGGCTCAGTGATCATCAGCCTCGTCTTGAGCTATGTCTATATGGCTTTGGCTATATGATATCTTAATGGGTAATTGATATGTATTCTCTGTTGCATTTTTTCTTTTATACTTGTATAGGGGCTGCTTTGCTTGTCAATTCTTCATGGAAAAACCCTTCTGGTAAATGGCACGTCGGCTGCAAGTTGGTATATGAGCTATTCCCGAACTCTTTAACTTCTCGATTGAAGGTGAATGATGCTAGTCTTGTCAATCATTTGCATTTTGATCTATACCTTTAAGCTTTCACAAAATTGGGATTGGTTAAAAAGTTTCTTAACCATTTACTGTGTTGTCATTGATAGAAAGAGAGAAGAAAGAAGTGGGATGAGAAAAACCATGAAGAAATTGCTAATGCTGTCAAGCAACTTGATGAATTCAACCAGGTTAGTGAAGATGCCTAATCTTTCCCCATGTTTGCTGGGACGAAGCATATATTTTATGGCATTGTGATCTTATTGTCATTACAATGACGCAGACAGTGCTCTTCCTATTTGGGGGAATGTGTTTGTTCTAGTTTATTTGTCAAGTCAAATTAAATTTATCACTTTTAGATCGTGTAATTTGGCACTGTTTCCTATAAGGTATTGCAAGCTGAATTAAGTATTTCATTTATCGCCTGCACATATCTTTACTTACATCAAAATTTTCATGATTTCCTTTTCTGCAGAAGCACCCTAACCCAGATGATGTAAACTTGAAAAAGATTCGTGAAGATCTTCAGCACAGAATTGATATACTACGAAAGCAGGCTGATGTGAGTGCTAGTTGCCTCTAAATCTATTCCTTCCAGCATTTTCTTGTATACTGAAAAGTAATATTGTTATTCTCGCTTAGAGCTATGATGACAAGGGACCAGTCATTGATGCTGTCGTATGGCATGATGGTGAACTATGGAGGGCAGCTCTCGACACTCAAAGTCTTGAAGAAGAGCCAGATTGTGGAAAACTTGCTAATTTTGAACCACTTACAAATTACAGGTATATTCTCTCCACTCACTGTGGTAAACTTCTTTTTTGTTTACATATATTCTAATTTAAAAGATCACATTTAAGGTCTACCTGTAGGGATATAAATTTTGGCCAGGCCCAATTTTGGCCCTCGTGGCCAGACCAACAAAATGATGCCATTTTTTAAAATTTTTAAAAAAATATCACTGGATGAGCCAGGCTCATCCGATCACAACCCGGCCAGCTCCGACCTATTGACATGCATATCTTTCTGCATCTAACACATATCGTTAACCTTGATGCTGTTCAGAGTTCATGCACTCACTGGCTTGTTATCTTAGTTGTGTTGTATAAAGTGAAAGAGACCTGAGACCATAACTTACAAGGAACCAACTAACTAAAAACAGACAATTGAAGTTCTCTCCTAGATCCTTTCTATGCATCTATTAGAATTAGGCAACATTGTGACCCCATTCAACAATTCATGAAAGCAGTGCTTTGATTATTATTTAGTTGGATGGATAGATTGTTTCTAGTCACTATGGTAAACTATGTTTTTTGTTTGGATATATTCTATTGAAAAGATCATAATCATCTTTAGGGTCTTTTTGCATAGCACGAGCTTTAGTCACGTGCCCAAGATCAAACGTGAAGGTGTATAAATGGAGAAAACGCAAAAAAATACTTATTTTGCTATTCATATCTTCGAACGAACTTTTGATCGCTAAATTTTTCGAACTTTCTTAACCACCTTTACGAAAGTTGATCGTCCATATATCTTTAATGTCTTTCTGCATCTTTTTTAACGAGTGAACATCCTAACGGGTCAGAGAATCCAAATGTTCGCTAACTTACTTTATGATTGTTGAAACCCCTTTTTAAGCCCATTCTTCGATATCATGCATATTCAATCTCAATTTAAGCAACAATTCACAATTCATATAATCAAAAACGGATTGATTTCTCCAATCTCCTTATGGAGAAATTTGAAAAACTATGTTTAAATTCACACAATTACAATACCACGTGTAATGCGTAAGGCTTACGTACCCAGGATCAAATGTGAAGGTGTATAAATGTAGGGATGGCAAAAAGGCCTAGGCAAGGCCCAACCCGAAGTCAATGGGCTAGGGACGGGTTGACTGACACTCGAGCCCAATTTTCTCTGCCTAATAGAGTCTCATGTAGGGCTTGCGATAGGGCTGCCCCGGCCCGAGGCATGACGGGGTAACCGCAAAATGATGCTGTTTTGCCAAAAACAACATCGTTTTGTCTTTTTTTTTTACAAATAATAATAATTCGACTCGGGCTGGGATCAGACAACTTTAGGCCTGACCTGGCCCATTGCTATCCCTATATAAATGGAGAAAATGCAGAAAATACTTGTTTTGGTATCTATATCTTCAAACAACATTTGAACTATCTTAATGACCTTTAGGAAAGTTGATCGTTCGGATGTCGTTAACGTCTTTCTTAACTCACGAACCTTCTAACTAGTTAGACAATCCGAATGTTTATGAACTTACTTAAGCCGACAACAAGAGACTTTAGCAACTTTATATAATAATTTTATTGGATCTCTCAACCACAGCCCAATACATATCTGGCTCACACTGATTAAGATTCATTTTTATTGCTGGACTTCAACACAATTGAAGCATATTCTTTACTGGGCTTCTTTATTTTTTTAACCTGTATCAAATTCGATTCGCTTAATCATAAATTTATGAAATCTGTAAAATGGTAATTAATATTTGTCCACATACATGTCTATGGAACCTTATTGCTGTTCAGAGTTCATGTACTCACTGGCTTGTCGTCTTAGCTGTGTTGTGTGTGAAAGAGGCGAGACCTGAGACCATAACCTACAAGGAACCAACTAACTAAAAACAGACAATTGAAGTTATTTCCTAGATCCTCTCTGTGCATATATTAAAATTAGCCAACATTGTGACCCCTTCATAAGAGCAGTGCGTTGATTATTATTTAGTTGGAATTGTTTCTTCTTGTACTTATGTATTCATTCTCTCCTTTTTTTTTTCCCCCATAATAAAATATCGCACCAGACTTTTGTATCGGTTGTATTTTTAAGCACCCGACGAACTTAAATCAAATAGTTCGTCTTTTGTACCTTTTTTATTCGAACAACATTCAATGGCAGCCGCTTCTCACGTGCGAGAATGCATGAATAGTGACCCAGGGAACGTATTAGATCTCGCGAAGTCTGGATGCATAATTTGTTGGAAACTATTTTTTCAGGATTGAAAGGAAGTATGGTGTTTTTAGCAAGTTGGATGCGTGTACGGTTGTTCTTAATGTGTACGATGAGGGAGATATCTTGAGTATTGTAACAGACAGTTCCTCTCATGGCACACATGTTGCTGGTATTGCGACTGCCTTCCACCCAAAGGTATTATCATTTAAGTTATTACCGTTATGGTTATTGCACTATCTCCACTATAACAATCTTGCTTCTGGCATTTCTCATAATGCTAGGAGCCATTATTAAATGGGGTTGCTCCTGGAGCTCAGTTGATTTCATGCAAAATTGGAGACTTGCGCTTAGATTCAGCGGATACAGGCACCAGTTTGACACGGGCTCTGACTGCTGCTGTCGAGGTAGGGTCTATAAGTTGATATTTTTCAATACATGTATATGAGATAACTAACATTTTTTCTATATGTTGTCCCTTTCGGGAAATTGCAGCGTTGTAGTCGTGCTCTGTAATTTATTCTCTACTGGTTTCTTGCTTCAGTTAATGGGTACTTACATGAGTAGCACAGTGCAAAGAAATCTTAGTTTGTGTAATTTACTAATTCATTGTTCTACTCTTTTGCAGCATAAATGTGATCTGATCAACATGAGTTATGGAGGAACTACTTCACTGCCAAATTATGGCCGCTTTGTTGACCTTGTTAATGAGGCACTGATTCTAATCTGTGTTATACCTATGAAAGTTATATCATGCTTGATGACATGCTAAAGCCCAGCTTTGATTGATTAGGTTGTGAATAAACACCGCATCATATTTGTGAGCAGTGCTGGCAACAGTGGTCCGGCATTAAGCACTGTCGGGGCTCCCGGTGGTACAACGTCAAGCATTATAGGAATTGGTGCATATGTCTCACCTGCAATGGCTGCTGGTGCTCACTGTGTAGTGGAACCTCCTTCTGAAGGACTTGAATATACATGGTATAGTTTTCATCTTTTTCATTTTATGTTTTTATTTTGAAAATTATGTTCCTGCATTATGTATTTCATTGTCTGTGCTCCAGTCAAATTTTATCATTTACACTTCAATTTGTATCTTGATGCAGGTCTAGCAGAGGACCAACAACTGATGGAGATATTGGAGTCTGTGTCAGTGCCCCTGGTGGAGCTGTTGCTCCTGTTCCTACATGGACCCTTCAAAAACGCATGCTCAAGAATGGGACATCAATGTCATCTCCGTCTGCTTGTGGTGGAATCGCATTACTTCTTAGTGCAATGAAGGTTTTTATTTTGATTCTTCTTTTTCCTTACACATTCTTGATACTGGTTCTGGTACGTTTCGATCATGCTTAAGCTCCAGGTACATCATATCTTTTTCAGGCTAAGAGAATTCCTGTCAGCCCATACAGTGTGAGGAAGGCTCTTGAGAATACGTCTATTCCTGTACGTGAATCGCTTGCAGATGAACTGTCAGCAGGACATGGGCTTATGCAAGTTGACAAGTAAGAATATCTGACTGGGCTTGCTTTCTGTTCGAAGAATCTAAACTTTGTGATATGACTATTCGTGACCATTTGTTGTATGATAGGGCATATGAGTATATATTACAATCCAGGTGTCTTCCATGTGTCAATTATGAGATAAAGATCAACCTAGCTGGAAAATCAAGTAAGTAGAGCATATATTCTTTGAGCTGATTCTTTGATCCGCGAGTATATTTTAGCCCTATTCTTTGATCCGCGAGTACATTCAGAAACTTCTTGCACTTGTGTCAAGAATAAGAATGTAGGAAAGGTTTTGAGTTCTCTGGGCAATAAATTACGTCTTTGTTTATAATGAAATTTGATGTCAGCTCCTACTTCACGAGGCATCTACTTGAGGGAGTCTAGCGCTTGCCAACAACCTACTGAGGTCCACCCCACCCTGTTTTTCACTTGTTGAAATACATGTGAATATATTCATATCTTTACAGATCCATCATTCAACAATGGTTTTCACGATGTCTGATTGCATTTGGTGATTCTCTGATTATTGCCCTTGATACTCTTCAGCATCAATGTTTAGTAATATTCAATGATTTACACCCGACCCTTGTTTGAGATTTTTAAAAAGTTACCTTAGGCTTTTTGTTCCCTCGATGTTTTTTTTTCCCCCTATTTCTTGCTATGCCTGGGGTTTAAGTTAATTGATTTCTCACTAAGCTTCTAATGATAGCTAAGATGCAAAAATGTGTTATGTTGGAGTTTGGGGGTTGATCAAATTTCTGTGGTGTGGATTATACTATTATTGTTAATATTGTTGTCATCTTGAAATTGCATTAGTTTTCCTTTCCGGTCTAAGATGTTTCATTGTGTAAAAATTTCGGCTTCGACTTGACATATTGGATAGTTATGTTGGTTGTGTGGCATATAGACATCTATAGTCAAGGACTATTTAAGCTGTTGATGCTGTCTCAGCCTTTTTGTGTCAAAATCGATAGTGATAAGCATTTTGGAATTCAAACATAGTATTCTCAATACCCTCTTCTCATTCGTAACAGTTAAAGTTGTGTTCTAACAGTGGACTGTGCAAGTTGAACCAAAGTTTCATGAAGGTGCAAGTAATTTGGAGGAATTGGTTCCATTTGAGGAATGCATTGAAATATATTCTTCAGAAAAGGCAGTTGTAAGAGCTCCTGAGTATCTGCTCCTCACTCATAATGGGTGTAGCTTCAAGTGAGTTAACATCTTTTCTCTCCACCTTTTCCTTTTGAAGTGTCATTTCGTTATTTTGTCTGCACCCCGTCTCACCTAATTTAACCCTTGTTTTATTCTCGAAATTTTCTCTATGTTATCACCAGTCATTGGCTGTTCATGCACCCTGTTTCGTAAGAAAGGTTTTTTATCACACCATATCCTACTTTCCATTTGGTGGATACCCAAAGAAACAATTGTATTGTATGTGAATTGATAATAGTGCATACATATTTAACCGAGCTTCTTATTTGAACTTCTCTATATTGTTTTGCTGCATCACTATTTTGCACTTCATGTGAATATTCAGCATTTTGCCTCCTACAATTTGTCTTATTTCTATGCAAGAATGTGGGTTCTTGATGTCCAAGGGTAGTTCATGACAGCAATGTGTTCCTTCCTGCTTTCAGCATAGTGATTGATCCTACGAAGCTAAGTGATGGTCTACATTATCATAAAGTATGTGGGATTGATTGCAAAGCACGATGGCGTGGTCCTCTTTTTAGGATCCCTATTACTATAACGAAGCCTATGACTGTGAAGAACCGGCCTCCACTTGTTTTGTTTCCCAATATGTCATTTCTTCCAGGTCATTTTTGTTTCTTTATACTCGTTGACAACATGAAGTTAATGTCTTTTAAGCAGTCTCTGTGTATACTACGAATTGCTTGCCGTTGGGAAAGATAAAATAAGCCTGAATGTCATATTTCATTTTTCTGTCCCATCTTCAAAGAAAGAAGACAAATGTCTATGATAGAGAATCAAGAGGATGTATAAAAGCTTTTGTAAATGCCAGTTTGTTTTGATCACCTTAAAGATTGAACAAAAAAAATTGTTACAGAACTCATGTAGAGACGGTCCTTATTGTGCAGTGAGACAATTGACTTCAAGTTTTAATCATCTATTCTAGTCTCTAACCCTTGATTGAGCAGAATTAACCTACCTTAATGTTGCAATAGGCATTCAAAAATATTTAAGTGAAGCTTCAATGTTTTGGTACAACGTTCTGATATTTGTTACTGCAAAAGCAACTTGCTTGA
>JANKOE010000006.1:67477730-67515218 GCA_026284465.1 Erythroxylum citrifolium | reverse complement strand
AAGGTATGTTATTTTCATTATTATCATTATTAATTTCGATATAATTTCTTATAATTTTCTAATAATTAAATTTAATTATTTACTAGGAGTTTTAATAGCACAAGTAGTTCAACTGATCCAATTCTCATTAATAATATTGATGTTTTGACGGATTGGATTTCTGAAGAACCCGATTTGGTTGATATAAATGATTTGGATTTGGAAGATAATCTTGGATGGAAAAGCATTGACATGTCATTTGGTGCATTAAATTTGAATGATAATGATGATGAAGCTCCTCTAAATGATGAGGATTTGTACCAAATGATCAATGAGGTCAGTGCAGTTCTAGCTGGTATTCTCTCATTGACGATTGAACTTCAGGTTTTTGTTTTTTCTCTTCTTTTAATTTTATTTGTATTTGATATTTCTATTAAATTCTATATATGTAATGTAACTGTAATGTTTTTGTTTTAGGTTTAACTTTTACTTGATTGTTTATTCGTCATCAACTCTTTTTGTAAATTGTTTAATGATATTTATTGTTCTTTTATTGAATGTTTTGAATGTTTTGATGCAATATTCTTTATTAAAATGATGAAATTGTATTATTGTAATATTTTAAATACTTTATATCATTCTTAATTTTATAGTTGCATGATGATGATTGTCTTTGCTTATATTAATTATGGTTATTATTTATATGTGAAATATTTAAAAATTATTGTTATTTCACATTAATTGTCATTATTATTTATTATTAAGATTTTTGAAAACATGATTGATGTAAACAGTAAAGTAGTAAAGTATACAGTACAACTGTACAATATTTCAATGGATTATTTTGCAAATTTAAAAAATTTTAAGGATTATTTCATAAATTTAAAAAAATTACCCGAAACGGTATCCGATACTGACCGATACCTGTACAGTACCTTTTTAGAACTCAATCGATATCGAGCTCGGTATGGTATTAATAACTGTGGGTGCACGTGTATTGTACGCACACTTATAGATGCGTGCTAGATGCGTCTGACGCATGCGCAGCACACGCCCCCCACCCACACACCCGTGTTTACTGTATGGCGAGTGCGTTACCCGCATCGCCACATGTCTGGATCCCTGTCGTTCATGTGTTGGGACCGATGTAGGCGCGTGCGACGCACATGTCAGTTGTTCCGCGTTCGTGGGAGAGCGAGCATCATGAGACGTGTGTTATGCACGCGTCACACATGTCCCTCAATGCGTGGAGCCACTTGGCAGACGTAATCCCTTATGTATACCATTTTTACGTAATCATATACACAGACAAAAAAACAAAAAATGCATTAAAAATTGATGAAAACCATATTGAATGGAATCTGAAAAAACATTCCTTTCCAATAACCCGATCATGTAATCGCTCTGATATCACATGTAACACGTAGGATAGACCTTATTACGTGTCCCGGATCGTTCATGAAAGGGTTAATAATGAAAAAAATGCAGAATACCTAATTTCGGTTCCATCTGATGTTCCGAAGCAGTTTTTGAGGCCAAAACGAGCTCCAATCTCCCAGGATCTTCACGAAAAGTAATTACTGGCACTCGATTAACGTCTTTCTACATTTTTCTTAAGACGTAAGCACTATTAACGAGTCAGAGGATCTGTATGCTTATGAATTACATAAGCAACTGAAGGAGATCTTAACCTTTATATATAGCTTCCATATCAGGCTTCACCATCACAAGCTCAATATGGGTTCAGTCCACACTAATCGGGATCTATTTTTCTCCCGAACTTCGACCCATTATTTTAGATCATTTATTAGGCCACTTTATTACCTTCGTTTGAATCAAATTACATAACTTAACCGATAAGTTATTAAAAAACTGAAAATACAATTGATAGTTGTCTAATATTATAAAGAAGGACAAAATTGTCCAACATCAACAACATTCTGTATTACACTTAGATCTTCTGGTGTATATATACAATGAAGGAATAATGTCTTCAATTCCTAAAAGTAGTTGGTTTTGCTTTTTTAAAAGTAAAATTTTAAGGTATAATTACAAAAAAAGGTTGCAAATTTTGTTCAATTTTACAATTATAACTTGAACTTCAAAAATTGAAAATTAAATGCTCAAATTTTTAATTTTTTAAATCCTAGTTCTCCTTTTAGTTTGCTTACGTTGCTTGTCACGTATTTCAAAAACTCTAACTATTAATACCCGTCAACCAAAATTAACACAAGTAACAAAAATTAATGAAACGACAATCCTTAACCACATAATTAAAATGACATCATTTCAAAAAGTTGACCCACTTTAATGTACAAATTTCTTAACATACATTTTGATATTTATGAAATTTTTTATGGGATTCACATTGCTTTCATCTATTTAACTAAATTCTTTATTAAATCATTTTATCATCTTTATATAAGTCAAGTCAAGTTTTAATTTTTCATTCTTATTTTGAAAAATAAATACCTAATAAAAATTGTAATAATCTTAAATTTTATATGATGTATGAAATCTAAACTAATCAATCAACAATTTTAATTCAAGTTTAAAAGAAATTTAAATCGAACAATAACTAATTAAAAATTAATGAATAGTCTTTTATATAAAATTTTTAACTCTTTAAATTCTTTTGTTTTCGATATGGGAATATGATATAATCACCGGAGTCAGCAGGAACACATATTGGCTCGTGAATTAATAGGCCCGGATTGATTAAGAAAGTCAAGTTGATGTGAAGAACCACTTGTCGCATACTTACCGAGTTGGGATCAAGATCACGGTCTTCATATTCTAATTAAATGGTCAACTGATCATGCTTAGCGTATCCTTACTTCTACTAGAGATGACAACTCGCTTGGCACGAGCTTGATATATGTTTGAAGAGAGTAATTTAGAACAATAAATATTTTTATAATAAACGAAAATAGTCTGAGACTTCTGTGTCTTTTGCTCCTTTAAAAATATATGAAAGAAGATATTAAAACAATCTGCCCGTAAAGTAAATTAGGTAATTATAAAATATTATTTAACATCATAATTCTAATTAAAGGTATATATAACCGGATCAGAAGTTAAACATGTAAGACAAGAGATTTACGGTTTAAAAGGTTAAACGACATTATAACATCATAAAATCGGTTAAAGATTTAATAAAATTAAAGAATTTAAAATATGATTAAAAGATATATTGTTCTTATTCATTTAAAAATTTAAAGTTTAACTAAAAAAGATATTGTTAAGTAAAAATTAATTGATTTATTTTAATTTATAAGAATTTATTAATTAATAAAAATTGACTAATTAATTAATGAATTGATCAGTTTTTAATAACAAGAGTTATTGAAGTAAATTAAACCGAAAAATTAAAAAATAAACTGATTTAAAAGATTCAAAATTTCCAGGACTGAATCATTGATATGTATTTATACATTTTCACTTCTTGTTGTTAACTTTTAAACACACAACCACATAAGTCAGGTTGATTTACTTAAAATTTTAATAAATTAATTTTTAAAATTTCAAAATCGTTTCCATAATAGGTAAGAAATTGAATTATCTTATATATTATATTTAAAATTTTGTTATGATTAAATATAATAATCTATTTATTAAATATTTCACGTGTATACTAATATAAATAAACTCAATTATATGGTATTCATTATCAACAAGACTTATTATATGGGCTAATGATATAGGTTAATATTAAATTAAAAATTTTATATTTTATTAATATTTTTATACTTCAACTATTATTTCAAAATAAAAATTTAAATTTAAATACGAATTAACCCACATAAAATCATTCAATCCTCAGTCACACCCCCCTCCCCCCAAGGTTTTGGCCTAATAATGCAGGCCTTAGTGCCTGTTTGAATGGACTTATATCAGTAGAGCTTTTTTAAGAAGTGAGTTAACTGTTTGGCTGTCATTTAAAAAAGAGTTTTTTTTAAGAACCTCATACAATAAACTGTTTGACAACATAAAAATAAAAAGCACTTTTAATTTTAACTATATTTTATTTTGTAATAAAAATTATTTAAAATAGAAAATTTATTTAAAATATGTTAAACAATATGCAAAGTACAATATATTAATTATTATATAATTTTAAACCATATAAAATATAAATAAAAATATATGTAACCAAATCTTTTATAGATTATAATATAAGTAAAACTAATATAAAAAATAAATATTAAAATATATAAAAAGTAAAATAATATTATATAAATCTCAAAATAAACGTAAAGATGTGTTTGTGGGTATTGTGAGAATTATGTGTAAAACATAAAGATAAAATGAACTAAAATTAGGCTCATTAATTGATTTGAAAAATCTACCTAAAAAAATGTTTTTTTGAAAAGCTCTAAATTTGAGCTTCTCAAAAAGTTGTATTTTAGCTTCCAAAAAAGTCATTTCCATGATAAAAGTGCTTTTGAATTTTACAGCTAAACACTCAGTTTTCTTAAAAACAGCTTTTGCGGTAGAAAAAGTGCTTATTCACTCTCCAAAAGCTGAACCAAACGGGCTCTAAACCAAACAAATATATTGTGTAATAACAAATTACGCAGAAAAGTAGCTAATAGTTCATGAATCTGGACAGATCTGGACGTTGTGAAAGAAGAGCAAATCTACCGAAAACAAACCTAAGCTCCAAAGAAGATGCAGTGTGTTTGATAGAGTGAGTCAACGATTCTGTAGGCTAGAAATAAAACCTTGCTCTGATACCGTGATAATTGAAATAGAGCTAAATGAATTCAGGTACCTTGTATTGATATGTACGGGTGTATTTATGTACAAAGTTGCTATCTAAACAAGGCTAGTGAATAAATCAAAATAAATACAAATATTTCTAAATATTCTCTTTAGCTACAAATCTGTTGCATTGATTGTTATGATCCTTGATCTTCTGGCGTGATCTTCTCAATTTATTTAGTGCGATTCTCCTTCATCTTACATTGACAGAAACAAGCTCATCACCGGCGCAATCATCTTCTGACGAAAAATCTACATCAAGAAGGGACTCCAAATCAGATGCATAGGATATTTATACCAGTCTTGTTAATTAATGGCGGTGATGCGAATGGTAAGTGTAATCATTGTGAAAAGAAATTTGATTCTGATCAGAAAGCTACGGAGAATCATCGGGAGATGTGTACTGGTGTTAATTATGGAATTAACCAGGATGCTATAAGGAATGGTTGTTTATATGTTTAATCAATTTCCTCCGCAGTTCGTTGAGAGTCGGGTATTTAGAAAATTTATGTTTGCTTTATCTACGTGGGATGGCCATAATGCAGTGAGGATTCAGTTGGCTTGTAAGATTATAGTTGATGAAGTTCCTCCTAAACTTGTGAAGGATTCAGTTTGTGTTTGCTTTATATTGCAAAGTTGTCTTCTGCACAAAATAACCCGCGTATCTTTTACAGCTCAATTTGTTAACAACGATTGGAGATTGGACAGGTATTACTTTCTTTTTTTAGCTGCTCCTGATGATGATTGTGAGGCAATCGCTACTGTTTGCTTGACTGGAGAATGAAGAATACATTTATCGTACAGTTGAAGATGCAAAAGCGAACAACGCTACAATTGAGTACTTCAAAGACTAAAATCATTGATTGGGGTGTCTGGCATTTGACAAGGTAATTTCCTACGTATTAGACATATTGTCTGTCGTAGTTGGCAGTTTGAAAGAAGATGGGGATTCGGTGAATTGGATTCGAAATGTTAAGAATATCTATGAGGACCTGATTCTAGTTTAAATAAATAGTTCAAAGATGTGTAAATCAGAGCACCAGGTAAGTGTTTGTCACGTCTAGATTTTGATACTGGAGGGATGGTGTGCCAACTTGTAGTGATTGGGTTACTGCTAGGAGGCTGCTCACTGTTCTTCCTTATTTTACTTGTAGATATCAATGCAATGCGTGTTGCATCCCATAATTTCTTGGATGAAATGTTAATAGTCGATTGTTTTTAGAAGGAATATCAAAGGATTGAGGATCCCAAATCGATTACGGCAAATAGAATACAAGAGAAACTTATAATTATTATGAGGAGTTGGATAGTTGAATGAATTGTTACATTGCTGTCCCTAGATACTGAGTACGTAAGTTTTCACGAAATCTGCGAAGGTGAGAAAGTTTAACAGGTCAAAGATGGATCGCATGTTTTTGCCATGAATATCGCAATTTGTTAGCTCCTCAAATCTATCAGAAAAAGTGAGAATGATCACAAAGCTCCAGTTGATGAGGTTTAAATCAGAAACTGCATCTACTGACGGCATATCAGATTATGTAGATATCTGAATGAAGCATCTAAAGAGCAGGCGGGAGATGACTTTGGTATTTTGAGATGGTGGAAACCACAGAATCCTAGGTTTCCTGTCCTTTAACATACGGCATTTGATTTGTTCCTAGTTTTTTTAACTGCAGCTATTTCAGAGGTAGTGTTTGACACAAGTATTCTGCTGTTACATAACTATTGAAATCATCCAATGTGTGTTAGGATCATTAGATGAGGAAGAATAAGCAGAGGGCAGAGGAGTAATCGGTAGACCTTTGGGAGAGAGAGAAAGAATTATTCTAGAACAAGAGTTAGTTATAACCGTATGTACTAGGGAGATTATAAAAGGAGGAAGAGAAGAAGGGAAGGGGAGGCTGAATATTTTGTGAGAAGATTGTGACAGAAGGATCATCACCTTCTGAGGAGCATTTGCTTTGGTTAGGGAGGAGCTTATTCAGCTCTGGTTAGGGAGGCTATACTGTAGTGATATTTATACGTCACCACTTTTCTACAATAATATAGTAATATTCTAGTATTATGGGAGAGAGTCCTAACAATGTGCGTGAGTTGTGATCATGTGGTTGAAGAGTATGAAACTAGTTTCCCATTGCACACAAATATTGAGTTGAGGACTCTGCCTTCTCATATATATGAGGTAGTTCATATTAGGTTGTCTTTGCATAAGATGTGAGCGTAATCATTCTGGTTGTGGACATTGATTGGGTACAGTATGCATAATCGGCATGTTTCATGGTTTTTGAATTTTGTAATAGACTCACTGATCAGTAACTATATCTGAAATTCAGAAATCCCATGACAGAAAGCACAAAGAAGGCTATAATTGAGGTTTCATTGATTTTGAGTGCTGATAATTCAGACTACTCACCTGCAAAAGATAAAAAAGACTACAAGAACAATTTAGGAGGGATGCTATAAGTGTTGGCATTCCAAACAAATTAGTTTGTAATTAGCGCACAGCAGTTCTGAATCTATACCATGCCCGTTATGAAGAGCTGCAGTGTGTGGGAGTATAAGAATATTCATTAAAAGCAAGTGGTATTGAAATCGGGATTGGAGTGAACCTACCCTTGGATGTTGACCTGCTAGTCTTAAGGTTCTTGAAGTCTCTTGATGCAGCTGAGTGCTTGGGCAACTTCCTTCATGGTGGGCCTTTTATCAGGGTCTTTCCTGAGGCATCGGAGAGTGAGCTCTACACATTGAATTGCCTGCCTCTTGTGTTCCCTTTCCAGTACGTCCTTCAATTTGTTCTCAAAGAACTTGTCCCACTCGTCCAAACAGCCAGAGGAGACCGGAAGCAATCGGCTAAAGGAAGCGCTGGTCGTTTCAAAAGATTCATCTTCTTGCAATTGCCTCACTCTTTTACCCGTCAAAAGCTCCAAGACTATCACACCAAAGCTGTAGACATCACATTTCTCCGTATACCTTCCCATCAGGAAAATTTCTGGCGCTACGTACCCAGCAATCCCACAAAATTCTTCTGTATCAACATGGTTTTCACCAGCGGGAATTGGGATTGCCAACTGAAAATCCATCAACTTTCCAGTGTAGTCTTCATGGAGGATTACGTTGGTTGTATTAATGTTGCGATGAAGAATTACTTTAGATGAACCGTAATGAAGATAAGAAACTGCATTAGCTATCCCAGTTACAATCTTAAGCTTGGTCTCCCATGAAAATTCCTGATCATTACCTTCAACTAACAAGTAATTGGACAGCACACCTTTGCTTGCATATTCATAAACCAGAATAGGAAGTTCGGTGTCCAGGCAGCAACCCAGAAGCTTGAACATGTTTCTATGATTGCTCATGAAGGAAGCTACTGATATTTCATTTATAATCCACTCCACCTTGGACGTGCTCTTGAACTTCTTGACTGAAACTTGGCGGCCTTCATGAACACCTTTATTCAAAGTGTGGTATAGATCCTCCCTCAATATCCCATCTTCAGAATAATTGTTCGTTGCCCTTTTGAGCTCTTCCTCAGTGAAGCTCCTTATTGGGTTGCATTTGCCATCGAAACCAGTGATGATCTGCTCTAACATCTTGGCTCCATTAGTGAGGAAGAAGCTTTGTTTTGCTTTCTTGGATTTGAATCCCATTGCCTTTGAACCTATTCTAACCTCTTAACACCTACGAGGAATGATTATCTAAAGCATCGGATTCCACACTTGGGACTTCTCATCTTTTTCATTAGATCTGGCACATAGGATTTGACTTTTTGTAAGAAGCCGCCCACGGATTTTTCACAGTTGTTTTCTTTTTAATATTTTAATTTGGAATTAAATTAGATAATGGAGGCGTAAATTGGTGATATAATTCAAGAAACTGAAAATATGCAATCGCAATAACAATTGTCAAAATAATTTTTTTTATTTAATATTGATTTGATTTTATGTTTTATTTCTAAATAAAATATATTAAAATAAATATCATTGATACGTGACAATTAATTTACTTTTTAGTTAATTTTAAAAAATGTGGTAGTAAATTTTATTTTTAAAAAAAATAAAAATATTTCATTAAATTGATAAAAAAATTAACTAAGGTCTATTTAAATATTTTAAGAATTGCTAAATTTTAATTTAAATGCTGGGACTGTTTAAATCGTATTATTTTGTAAACTTGTATGTGTAATTGACTTTTCTGAATGATCAATTAGGCTATTTTTAATTTTGTGGTTATTAATAAAATATAATAAAATAGAATGTAATATTATTTTATTATTTGATTAAAAAAATATAATAGAATGGAATGAAATATGGTAAAAGAATTTTTTTACATTATATCTCTAATTTTATCGGTAAAAATAAATTATTTCTAATTTAAAAAGTTAATGATAAAATATAAAATAATAAACAAATATTTTGCTTTATTATATTATTAACCGTCCAAACAACATCAAACCATCAAACCGAACGTTTCTTATTCTCTCAAACGAACAACACAATCGTATAAGACTAGGTGTGAATGTCACCCTGTGAGCTAAAGCACTGACCCGCAGCTTGCCTCGAGAAAATGAAAGACGAAGCAAATGAAAAATACTGGCTTTCAAAACCCTTCTCTCAGTAGTGACCACCTTATCATTCTTGTACAACCTTTTGTATAAATCCGGTAACTTTTAGTACTTTTCTATATCAGCGTAATTTTTGTTGTTTCCGGCTGATTGTAGCTTGATTTTGGTAGGATTTTTTGGCCAATTTGTACTTATCTTCAATAGTTGATCGCTAGTGTTTGGCCATGCTTGCCTCCAGACATCAATGTGAATGAATTGCCTCTCTCTTGCTTTAGTTTTTCATGTGGGTATCGTCAAAATACGATTCTGGGATATGGCCCTATGGGTTTTCCTTATAATGTTTGTTCATGCGTATGATACTGATATTTGAGTGTATGTTTATTATAGGTAGGGCTTTTATTGTCGTAACACTTCTCTTTATCTTTCACTCTTTATGTTCCATTTAGTCAAGTGGATTATAGGGCTCATAAAGAAGCACGGACACGGACACGGACACGGACACGGACACGGACACGGACACGGACACGAATACGGACACGCGACACGGACACGGGGACACACCAATTTCTAAAATTTGGTGGACACGGATACGACATATATATATATTATAAAATTTAGAATTAAGAAAAAAAATTTAAAATTCATAATATGATATACATTGATTGATGTGTTTCAAGACTTTCAATATCTTGATAGTTCATACATATTTTGTACTTTATAGCCCCTCTAAAAAAATATGGAGCATATATATGCACTTTTTGTGGGTGTCCGTGTCAAACACGTGTCCGACACATAGACACGGCTCCATTTTGCCGTGTCCGTGCTTCTTAGGCTCATATCGATAGCTTCATTTCACCCCTTTAGGGTGTTTTATGTATGGAGAGCCTAGTTCACTCAAATTGCATGGGTGTTAGATTTTCTAGACTGAATTGACATGAAACCTTCTGCTTGTGTTTGAGAATTTTAGGTCTTGAATGTTGGTTATTTTCTTTGTTGCGGTGACAAACTGATGTGCAGATGTAGATTTTCTTTGCATTGAATTTGTTTATAGTTGCCCCTATCATTTTTGTGGTGAAATCTGTTTGTGTGGCTGTTTTATTTTTCTTACTGTGCTACCTCGGTAGTTATGTCTAAGCAATAGCAGGATCACCGTTGAATAAATTCCAAGTAAATTGGACTTGTTAGTTCTGTAAGAAGTTAAGAAATTGAGTCTTTTTCTTATTCTGTGGCAGCTTGTATATATAGGAAAATGGTGGTGCCAAGTGTTTGAAGATGCCTGGTGAAGACCAGTGAATATTACAGGTAAGGTTGGTATGATTTGAGACAAATTTGGCTGAAAGTATATAGCAAAGCTGAGAAGTTCTCTGTTACTAATCCATGCTGTCAACTCAGTTGTCAACCTTAAATGGATATTCCTTCTTCTGAACCAAATAACAGTCTGGCTGACGAGTCCCCTTTGCTTATGGAGCGGATAGAAGGTCAAAATGATCAAGAGCACAGAATAAATATAATAGCACATAATGATGTTTCAACGAGCTCATTAGGTAGTCATCATGAGGAAGTGGAACTCCATCAACAAGAAGATGGACTATCAAGTAGTACAAGGGGTCCGACTCATCGAAGTTCTTCTACCTTCTCAAACAGATTAAACTCCCAGGGTTCAGCATTTACAAGGCGAGGTGGTGGATATGGTCATCATCATAGGAGCCCATTGAATTCGGGCCTGTGGATAGCTGTTGAGCTGCTTGTCACTGTTGGTCAAATTGTAGCATCTATTGTTGTATTATCTATGTCAAGAACTGAAAATCCCCAGGCTCCATTATTTGCATGGGTTGTGGGATATGCATCTGGTTGTGTTGCAACACTTCCTATTCTCTATTGGAGATTTGTCAACCGCAACCATGGTGCACATCAAGACGCTATTCAATCACATCAAGGCTCTTCTCGAAACAATCCTGATTCTTCTTTGTATACCACAATTTCTGTTAGCCAAGCCTTAGATGAGGACAATTCTCGTTCTGGATCAACTGCAGGGAGCAGTCACTTTGCAGTACAATTACGTGCTAGGTCAGATTTACCTCTTCAAGAATTCCTGGTTATCCCTTTTTTTGTTATCATTTAGGGCTAATTACTGTGTGGTACATTGCAACATTGAGGTGGTATTATCTGTGAAATTCTTTAGTGAAGGTTTTTCTTTTAGAAAGTATATCTATGTGCACCTATGTTGCACTAAATACAAACTTAGATGTTGTTGATATTATTCAACCACTTAATGATGGTGAAATCCAAACCATGCTATACCTGTATGTATTTATAGCTGGCCCCAATTGATTAAATTTAATTTATTTCTAAGCTGATTGAGGATTGAATACTCTTTAAGCCAATCTCGCCAAGCTAATTGTTTTATGGAAACCTTCTATTATGTGCATCAGAGTTGGGATGCTAAAGCAAACTTTGAATAAATTTAAGTTTTTATTTTTCTGCAACCTGGATACCACATACATAATAGAGATCTTATTCCCAAATTTCTCACAAAATGGAAGGAAAGTTGTGTTGTATGATGGTGCACTTACCATCTACATCATTAAGATCCTCTAGGACCTATGATGCAGATAGACTTCCAATTAAGATGAACTGTTCACCATTATTTATGTTATATATAAATGCCTTCAATGCATAAGCTGATATTTCTGTGTAGGCTTAATGGATTAGTAGACCACTTCAAGATGGCCCTAGATTGCTTCTTTGCAGTGTGGTTTGTTGTGGGAAATGTGTGGATTTTTGGAGGTCACTCCACTCCTACTGATGCTCCCAAATTGTACAAGTATGACTTGCCAGTTTGTACAGTTTTTTCATTTCCATCCTTTCTGAATAATCTAAGTGTCACATGGATTTGATGCAGATTGTGTATAGTGTTCCTTACGTTTAGCTGCATAGGATATGCCATGCCTTTTATCATATGTGCAACAATTTGTTGCTGCTTGCCCTGCATAATCTCTCTTCTGGGTTTTCGGGGGGATTTTTCTCAAGATAGAGGAGCAACAATGGAATCTATCAATACTTTGCCAACATATAAGTTCAAGTTACTGAACAGTTGGAGTGTTGACGGTCATGACAACTCAGGGGTTGTTGAAGGTGGGGTCTTGGCGGCAGGAACAGAAAATGAACGTGTGATATCAGGAGAAGATGCTGTAAGTTTGATAGATGATTTGTAAATCCTCTTTTGAGACTTTCTGTTCGTGAATCCATAACTGTCCCTAGTTATGCAAGTATTTCATAGTTCTAGAAGAAAATTTACTGTTACGTGCATATGTCACATAGTATAATATAGCTTAAATAGTTTGTGTAACATTAATCATTAGCTTGACGGCGTGTTCCACTTCCCAAATCCTCTGACTTGATTTTGAGTCTCATTTTAATTATCTGAAGAAGTCTTAACTATCAATTCTCCACCGCACCCTCATGATTTTTAATTATGAAAATTATATCTTCCCGGCCATTGGCGTTTATTCTACCCTTTGTGTGCTTGGAAGTATTCGTAATAGACTGCAGTTCCGCTATTTCTAGTTATTTAGTGTTCCAATTTATGCATAGCCAATTTGTAGGGCAATTTAGATTCACCATTCATTCCAAATGATAGCAACAAACCGAAATGTTTTCTGAATGAGAGTAATTATCTTTTACTTGTTGCAGGCTTGTTGTATTTGCTTAAATAAATATGTGGAGGATGATGACCTGCGGGAGCTTCCCTGTTCACATGTATTCCATGTAGACTGTGTGGATAAGTGGTTGAAGATAAATGCATCCTGTCCCCTCTGCAAGAGTGAGATTGGGGAGAGCAGTGGCGTGATCAGCCAAAGATTAGAGCCATCAGGAAGTTGAGGGGACGAACTTGTATGTGGGACTGGTACTGGAAGCTTGGAAAGAACATAATGGCTTCGTCATTTGTTTTCCAATCGTGGCACTAGGAAGTGCTCTTTTTGGCCCATTCTATTCTATGTATATGTATCACGCATTTATTATCATAGTTGTTCGATCGAGGTGTTATGCTCTTTATTCTGGCATAGGTTCAAGCTCACATAATAATATTGGGAACTATGCGTGAAATTGTTGCAATATCCGTTAAAACTGAAATCTCTAGGCCTATGCTCCACTTTATTTTTGACGCCTGCAAAATTCCCCAAGAGTTAGATACGACATATATTTCATTCTAGTTTCTCTTCCGCTTTCCAGAAGCGTTCTTGTGACTTGAAGTTTGATGTTAAAACTGTGAATATAGGAGTCCATTTAGGCAATCACTCAGGAGTCAGGTATGCTCAATTAAGAACTCATCTCTTGAGGGTCCACGGCTCATTTGCGAGCAACATGCCTTGTAGCTCCGAGTCAAGAAAATTTCACAACTAAAATTCCTTGAACATTGCACCTTAAAAAGTAGACTTGCGTTCAAGATAAAAAGCTTAAAATGGGGTCATCCAAAAGCACCTTGATAGTGTGCAAAGGCACAATTTGGCTTAGATAATATTGGAACTTCAAAATTAATAAATTATTGATTCAAGAACCAAGCACTATTAAATAGACCACATAATCCTAATTTTGTTCTCAACCCGCAAAAATTATAGCTACTGTATGAGCATTGTAGCAAAATTTTTCACATGTTGGGTTTATACATGAAATATAAGTTTACAGAAGGGAAAAAGTACAACATGCTGAGACCAAGCTCCAAAAGAACATGCTCTGTGCTCACCGGATGAAGGACCATCGCATCAAAAATCCTCCGGAGCTCTCTTGACCTGATCAATAACGTCAAGCATTTCCATGGAGCTACCCTTATCCAACAGCTCACCAAGTAGTGAGTTAAAAAAACAAACCCTATAAACACAATGGATGCTGGTATACACAGTTGCAAACGAATGCATTCAGTATAGGGCAAGGCAGGACTGGTGAGAACCAACAACTAAGAGCAAATGGATTGGTAAGGCTTGCGGTCAACACCAGAATCCCCCTCAACGAGCAGCAACCTAAATATCCTCTATATGCTGCTTTGGTTTATGTAGTCTACCCAATAAAGCACCAGGCCATTCAGATGGCGTGCGCAATTATCTTTATGTTCAAATTGAAATATCCTTAAAAGCATCCAACTTTCCATTTGATGCAATGGACTCTGTAATTTCACTGCCTTCAGGATGGCCAGCACCCCCATTCTCGGGGTTCTGTCCTGTTTGATTGTATATTGAATTTGGCATTGCAGAACTAAGGTTACCATCAAAATATGTCGAGTAAGTAAAGTATTGGCCACATTGCTCCTTCCACCCTGCAAAAGGATTAATAATGATGGTTTGTCAATCTACATACCGTTCATTAAATTTTTAACCTTCTCAAACAGGTTGCTTTTGACTTTATCAAATTTCAGCACCAGAAATACCTCAACAGAGATCTGCAGATTAAGTGAAGAATCAAAGTGACTTACTTGATGCAGCATCACGGTCAAGAAAAACTGATCCTAGTAGTTTGTGGACTGCAATGCAGTCTTTGAGCTTCAATTCCTTGATTGGTCCAAGAGCTCCATTTCTGTTGATAATAATACAAAAGATTTTTCAGTCAGGAATTGCTACAATAACCAAGATGAGAATTCAAATTAGTTAATAACATTACATAGGAACACGGTTGTTAATAAAATCTTCAATCAACTTAACAGCCTCAAATTTCTTGCTACGTTCTAAAGCATACAACATTTCGGCAGCTGCAGCTCTATGCATCAAGGAATCTGCAAAAAAGAAGAAAAAGGGATTTAGCTCTATACAGGACTGTAAATAGCCATGCATCAATATGTTGAACGATGGATGATCACCTTTATGCTTATCAAGGAAAATCTTGTTTGCCTCTATGAGAGACTTCTCTTGCAGTTGACTACAAAAAAGAAAAAAGAAAACATTTCAACTTTCAGTTTATAATTTAAACCATTGAAGTTAGCAAGCCCCAACAGTGAAAAAGGAGAGGAACCTCAAGCATACAACACAAAATTTTAACAAAACCTGATTGATGGGCGTTCTGCCTCTAATACACTCCAAATAATGTTCTCAGTTTCTGTCACTGGAGCAGTTGTAGAACCAACTTTATGGAAAAATCTAATCTGGAAAATATAAAAAATCATTAGCAAAATAAACTGTCATTGTTTATCTGCAAACCAATTTATCTACAAGACAGCGATAAGAAGTAAAATAAGAAGCTAAAAATAAAAACCAGAGGAAGTTTTATACTTTTTATAGCTAGATATTACATACCAAGCAGCGATGAGAATCTGGGTTTTCAGCATCCAACCTTAACAATTGCTTTACAGCCTACATGACCACAAACACGAAACAGATCAACCTACGTTCAGGCAATTCTACAAAATACAGTTTAGAAGGCAGAAGATAATGAGCATCAGGACAGGACGGTTATCCGCATCTCTAATAAGAATTCAGTTTATAAAAGAATGGTCAAACTTAAATTGTTTGGTCAGTCATTGCCAGATGATCTTCTCCATGCCTTTTCACTTGAGAGAAACAATGTGATACTGGCCCAATGGACCATTCTGGCTACTGTGTAAACAGGCAATGTTAGAAACAGGAACATTGACCATTTTGACTAAGTACCTGAAGAGCAAGAAGAATTTTCCGTTTTCTCATATTTACTTCAAATGACAGCAAGTGTGTCTCCAATGAGTCAGAAGAGTTCTTCTGAAGCAGTTTCAAATATTTTGTAGCTTCAAACAACGGATCCTCAACCTAAACACGGATTTATGATATCATTCTGTTATTCTTCCCACACAGAAAGAAGCATGCTTTAAGAAGCCCATATGAGCACCTGCCATAAGTAGAAGTTAAAGATAAGAAACTGTCCGTATCTAGAACTAACCTGCAACAACTTTTCCCCATTAGGATCAGGATCTACAGGTTTGACATGTCGCTTTCTAGACTTAGATATGCCACTAGCATGTGATTCTTCATTTTTCAGCTCTGCCTCCTAAAAGAGTTGAAACCATAAATTCATATCGAATAAGTGCTCCAGAATGCACACATATAAAGCGATATACTTTCTTAGCTCGGGCTTCTGCCTTCTTCTGTTTTTGTCTAAGCTTCCTTTTTTGAGATGGTGCCAATTTTGAAATATCATCATCTTCTTCAGCAGTTGACTTTAAAGGAGAATCATACAACTTAATGTAACACCTGCACCACAAATATAGTGACAGATAAGAATCCTATGAGTAAATTTGGCAAAACTGAACCCTAAATAACATGAGAACGGTAAATACTCATGGAGTAAATTACAAGAAATTGCAGTCCTTCCTAGAGAATCCTATCTAACCCTTTCTTAAAGAACCAACTATCAGACAAAAAGAACTGGTCCATATATTGAGAAGGATATGATAAGGTTCAGAAACTGAAGAATCAACATCAAATAAATGATTTGTCAACTGATGAACAAAAATGTAATACAAGATATCTAACTAAAGATCCAATCAATGTTTCACCTGATTGCTCCAGCCGCCGCTTTGTGAAAATATGGATGTGAATGCAATCGATCCTGGAACTTGAGCATTGCCACATAGGCCCAAAGAGTCATTTTTCTTAAGCAATAAGAATGGAAGTCAAATTGATCTTCAGTGATATTAGTATAATGCTTCTCAACAGCCAAAAACTTCTTGAGAGCCCGCCCAAGATCACCTTGGCGGAAGTAACTTTGACCAGAAGCAAGCTCGTACCTGCCTCAAAGCGTTCAGTACTAATGAGCAGCACTAGTCAATACATGTACAGACAAGCAAAGAGCAGAGTATGAACAGACCACATGCATTGCATGTCATGAAGATTATTGTGCTGGTCTCCATCTTTTGTGAATAGTGCAGCCGTCTTTCCTGCTAACGTCACCTTCAGGAAAACATTCCAATCAAGAAACAATAAAAAGAAAGCTAGGCAGGACAAAATGTCAAAATTTTGAACATAATTGGAATGAAAAGAATATTCAAAAGAAAGGTGTCAAAACCTGATCAGCCTGCAGCATACATTTGACACATTCACTATTTATGTATCGATCAGATAGATCCATACATCTAGCTTCATCTGCCAATGATGCAGCAGCTACTAAATCACCAGCATGCTTCAAAATTCGGCCCTGGAATGAGGAGATACATACTCATTTGGGGCAAAAGGGTATGAAATTCCAACAATTTCCAAGCTCAAGGAGAAAGAATCATTTAAGTTCTCATAAATTCATTTTCTAAAGAGTCAATAATCAAGTTTCTTAACTACAAACAGTACCATGAAATAAATCTCTGACCCACTGGCTACTATTACATGAATTCAGGTTGTTTTCAGTTTTCTGGACCTGAAGTTTTTTATTGTCTCCTTTCTGCATGTTGATTGGAATGTATTATGTGCTACAATTTAGTACAAGAGCTTCCTTCATTGGCTGAAGAAGATATCAATGATGCCTCAAGTAAGAGTAACTCGCTGCAATTAAAGCTGATAATTATCCCAGTTTTCTCCTTATTTTCAATGAGAAATCAAAGATGATAATCAAAGAGCTGGGGCAGAGCTTTTGGAAAGCTCTGATATTGCATAGAGTACAGGCAACCAACACCAAAATATTAAACTATCTAAGAGGAGCAGAACTAAGATTAGTTAAATGAAACATTCCACATAAAGTTTGTGATGCATGGTGATACTAACCTTTACAGAATATAAGTCAATCACAGTTGGTGTATGTTCAATAGCCTCATCAATCTTAGTGAGAGCCATGTCATAACAACCTCGCCTGTCGTAGTGCTGCATGAGGGAAAAATGAGCAGATACCCAGTACAAGAAACAACGAGAATTGCTTAATCAAATAATCGGACGATGAATTTCTCAAAATGAAAATAATTTGAAGATGGTACTCAACCTGGGCCAAAAAGAACAAGGTCCATAGAAGTGTTGAAGGGGGTTCTTTATCTTCCCTGTACTTACAGTGAGAAAGGTGAATTAAAAGACCAGACAAATTTTGTGATGTCTGAAACAAAAAGAGAGCACATACCAATTATTCGAAAATGCATTACAAATGCTTCTCTTTTTTTAGATTCAACAGTGGAAGTTGATTGAAACAATGTACAATTAGGAGGAGAATGTTAGGAAGTAACATTTCAACACAACAAATTCTACTAATGCATGCATACAGGCTACTATTATAACTATGTGCATCGAAGTATGACAATATGTGGGGCCCAGAATATGTCTACATGTTCAGTCCTGGTATACCAGTTAAGTTCCTACCCATAAAATGAGAGACTTCCCCCTCTCCTTTCCAAAATAGTAAATTAAAGAAGCTCGTACAAACATAAAAAACAAAAAGAAAAAGGCAACATTTATCATTGCTTAAAAACCAAACAAAACACTTCTACTAGAATTGTTTCAAACAGTTTATGGCCCAAAAATTCTATACGAAAACAGAAAGTATGAAGATACTAACAGATATCACAGGATGCCAGTTCTATTTTCCAGAATGAGCAAAGTGAAAGCTCCACAACTTATAAGAGGATCCAAAGTATAGATTACCTTCCAGGATAAGTACCATTACTATGAATTGAATTCTCAAACTCAAGAATAAGTTGCTCCAGCATATCTGCCTGTGTAAGAGTCCATAGAAATAATGTTTACAACAATACTATTAAATCACAAATAGTAAAAAGAGCAAACTGACCTTGTCAGAATTGTTGTAAAGAGGAGAAAGATCTGAGAATAGTGAAGGAACTCCCTAAATTAACAAAGAAGATGACACAGAATTCAGTTCAAATTTAAAAGCTGAATAAGAATTGCCGTAAATTTTAACACCAACTAACCTTGGTTAGGAGGGGCCGAATATAATTTGATGCAGCTTCTCGAAACTTATCACCTTGTAGAAAATCAAGAGGTATTCTCTAAAATTGGGAAGATGAGAAATGAAGAGAGTTAAGTTACAAGCCCAAAGGTGATAATCCCATTAATATATGAATCTCACACAAATATATAAATGCACATACTACAAGGACATGAGCAACCAATATTGATCAGAAGATAGATTAGATGCAGTGAAAATGAATAGAAAAAAAGAAAAAGTCTATAATAGCATGCAAGTAAAATTGGTACTAAGAAAGACACATCAATTGGCTTGTACATTTAGCACAAATGTGTCTTATAAAAGCATTGTGGCCCTCAAATTATTCAGGCATGAGTTGAAGGTTAAAAGTTCCAATGGAAAATAAAACACGCAGCCAAAACAGCATTCCCAACTTAATTAAGAGTGAGTGGAAGAGATGTTCAACTATTAGTTCGCAAGTCATCCATATAACGGATTGGTTCACTTCATTGTCTGCGGGTAAATGGCAGTTACTGTCAAGGTGAGTTCTTCAGTTGGAAAAAGGAACAGGATTTTAAAAATGATGGAAAAACACAGTATTTAAAGGAGGCATAGTCTAAGTTGGCACAATCTTAATTTTTTAACTCAATATGAAATAAGAAGGTTAAACAGGTGACATGTACTTTAACAGCAGATGACCAAGTGTATTGCAGCTGAAGTGATTTGTACAAAGCATCCAGCTGATCAATTTCATCGGAGGAATAGTTGCTGTTCTCTGAGTAAAGCCCATCACATTTTTGTAGGCCATTATAATATCTAAACAAAGCAAGAAAATAAAGATAACCAGGATGGATCATACTTCACAGAAGAGAGAGTCATAAATATCTCAGCCATTAATATTAACAGTGCTACAAATTTATCAGCATGCTACAAATCCATAATTATTATTAAGGCATATAATAGGGATAAGACAGAGAAACCATAAAGGGAATGACAAACATGTATTGTTAGAAAATCAGAATATTATATACTTGTAAATATCTGATTAATTAATAGCTATGATTCTGATTTACCAATTTAGGTTGATTGTAATCTTTCATTTATTTAGGTTCATTTTTTCCTATATAGGCTGATTTTTACTAAAATAGGACAAATGACTCTTTATATATTAGCGTATTCAGTCTATGAAAAGAGTAGAGAAGAATTTCAGTTTCTGTTCATGGCATCAGAGCCTCTCTATGCACTTTTAAATCCAAAAAACCCTGCTCTAATTCTTGGGTACTAGTTTCTGAACTTCTTTCAATTCTTCTTCACTTAATTTTGTTTTTGGCTTCTCATAATGTCATATTCATTTGAGATTCAATCTACTATTATTAGTACCAATAATGAGGCTGAAACATTAGTTCAGTCAAAAGAAGAATTGCAGTAACATACAATCTTCTTATAGGCTCAATGGCCGAAATTATCTTCAATGGTCTCAAGTGGTTAAAACCTTTATCACGGGAAAGGGTAAACTAAGCCATCTTATGGGAACTGGACCTTCCGCTGTAGATGCACGTTTGCAAAATGGGCTGAAGAAGATTCCATGATCATGTCACGGTTGGGGAACTCTATGACACCTGAAGTGAGTCGAACTTGTATGTTTTTAACATTTGGAAGAGATATTTGGGAAATTGTTCCTCAAACCTATTCAAAAATGCAAGATGTTCTGGTAATTTATGAGATCCGAACCAAAATCAATACCACAAAGCAAGGTTACCCTCGGTCACTAAGTACTATAATACTATGAAAAGCTTGTGGCTTGAATTGGACTGAAGTTTCTAATGAACCTCTTGTAGAAAGTAGCTAGCTCATGGAAAGATCGAACCTCACTAACATTCTTAGGGGCAGGCCATTCACGAATTGCCTTCACCTTTTCTTCATCCACATGAATTCCTTCAGAACTAACCACATACCCCAACAACAATAACTTGCTAGTCAAGAAATTGCATTTCTTCAAGTTCAGGTAAAGTTTATTGTGTTGTAAAACTGACAAGACTCTCCTCAAATGTTCTAGATGCTCTTCAATTGTTCTGCTATAGACAAGGATATCATCAAAATAAACAACCACGAGCTTTCCATTAAAAGGTCTAAGCACTTGGTTCATGAGTCTCATAAAAGTGTTTAGGGCATTGGACAACCTAAAGGGCATGACTAACCACTCATACAACCCCTCTTTCGTTTTAAATGCGGTCTTCCACTCATCCGCAGGTCTGATTCGTATTTGGTGATAACCACTTATCAAGTTTAGAGAATACTTGAGAACCACAGAGTTGATTAAGCATGTCATTCAATCTGGGAATAGGAAATCGATATCTCACGATAATTTTGTTAATGACTCTACTGTTAACACACATTCTCCACGATCCATCCTTCTTGGGTGTCAAAAGTGTAGGAACAACACAAGGACTTAAGCTTTCTCAGATCAAGCCCTTTTTCATCAATTCTTCCACTTGTTCTCTTAGAATTTTGGCTTCTTTAGGGTTCATTCTATAATGGGGCAGATTAGGAAGCTTAGCTCCAGGTACTAGATCAATGTGATGTTGAATATCTCTCATAGGAGGCAATTCATTAGGTAATTCGGACTGGACCAGATCTGAAAACTCCTCCAAAAGCGGTTGGACCAGATCTGAATTAGCTCCATTCTTCTCCTCTTTCTCCTCCAATAATTGGTTCTTGACCACCAAGACATGAACCTCTCGGGTCTCCTTAACCTCCTTCTCAAAGTCTTGCCCACTAAGGGTCAGCAATGTCTTTCCCTCCTTTCTAAAAGTCTTTGGCCTATCAAAGGCTACATTTGTGAGTAGCATGGTCACTTTCTTTCCTTCCCATTGGAAGGAGACAGTATTCTCTCTTCCTTTGTGGGTAACATGGTCACTTTTTTGCCTTCCCATTGGAAGGAGACAATATTGTCTCTTCCTTTATAAGTAATATCCATGTCAAATTGCCATGGCCTTCCTAGGAGTATGTGGCTTGCATTCATGTCCACTACATCACAGTAAACAGTAGCCTTGTAAGATTTTCCTATAGAAATAGGAACTTGACATACTTCAGTTACTCGCAATGTTGGCCCATCAGTAAGCCAACCGATGGTGTAGGGACGATGATGTTTCTTAGTAGGAATCATCATATGATCCACCATCTTTCTTGCCACTAAATTCTCATCACTGCAATTATCTACAATCAAGTTACACAACTTACCATTAACAGTACAGAAGGATCTAAAAATGCTTCTCCTTTGTTGTGGCTCCTCAGCATTGGACGAACAAAGTATCTTCTGTACCACTAGATTAACTCTATCCTCAATAAATTCTTCAACAAACTCCTCCTCCTCTTCTTCTTCTCCCTCTTCTTGAAGCTCTTCCAAATCTTCTTCACCTTCATTAAGGTAGTCTCCTTTTTCAACAATGTTGACCATCTTTCTCTCAGGGCAATTACTAGAGATATGTCCACGCTTTTGGCATTTATAACACATGTCTATTTTATGTGGTGCATAAGGGTTGGAACTTTTAGGAACTCCTCTACTGCTATTGCCACCTCTTTCAAAAGGCTTCCTTTTGTCTATTCTTAGATCTTTAGGGGCATTATAGATTTTCAATGTTTCAACTAATGCTTTCCCCTTTTCTACCACTTCACTTGGACTTGGTTGAGTTGATCTCCTAGGGTATTCAAACCTCTTAGGTGCCTTTTCCATCTTTTCAGTTTTCAAGGCCAATTGGTAGGTCTCCTCTACGTTCCAAATAGTGTGCACTCCAAGCCTTTCACTTATGGATGATCTTAATCCTCTAAGATACCTTGAAACTTGCTGCATGTTAGATTCTTCAAGATTATTGTGTGCTGCCAGCCTCAGGAACTCCGAATGATACTCCTCCACACTCCTAGAACCTTGGATGCTAATTTGATAAAGATCAAATAAGTGCAGCTCACAATTAGGGGGTAAAAATCTAAGGAAAAGGGCTTGTTTCAACTTCCTCCAAGATCTGATTGGTGGTTTTCCGTTCCTTTCCCGATTCTTTTGAAGATTACTCTACCAAACTTTAGCACCACTTTTTAATTTATAGCCCACAATTCTCACTAGTTTATCATTTGTGACTTCCATCATCTCTTGAAAACTTTCCACCTCATCAATCCAATCAAGAAAGCCTTCAATGCTTGGATTTCCACTAAAGTAAGGGACTTCAACTTTAATCTTGTAATCATCTTTACCCCTTTGGCCTCTTCTTGGTTGGTCTTGGTTTAGAATTTCTTCATCCAAACTATCTTCCATAAGAGGTAACTGATTCTGCCCGTGAGCTCTCCTATTTTCTGCATTCCTTGGAAGATCAGGTCTACCAATAGGTTGGAGTTGATGTCACGACCCGATACCACATCGGGCCCATGACAACCGCCGCATAGTCGAACTAAAGACACTCACGGTATCCTTAATCCGACTATGCAAGGCTAACTGAAAGTCTATTCTTTCTTTTCCCCACATTGGTTGGAGAGGGGAACGAAGTACGCCTTATAAGGGTGTGGATATCTCTCCCTTACAGACGCGTTTTTCATGGCCTAATGCACGGGATCCCATCGAAACTTCGAGGTTAAATGTGCTTAGGTGAGAATAGTTATAGGATGGATAACCTCCTGGGAAGGCCTCGGGAAAAGCAAAACCGAGAGGGCTTGGCTGAGCCAAGGCCCAAAGCGGACAATATCTGTAAGCAGGTGATTTTGGATGTTATAGTTGAGGTAAACCTCTGCCTTGAGCTCCCGCAAGTGGTATTCCTCCATTATTGGCTTGATTAAGGCCCATAATGGTTAGAAGTTGATCCATACGAGTTGCTAATCCATTAATAGCCTCCAAAACTTCGTCAAATCTTTGGTTATTTCCTTGATCAGCCATGTGCACTGGTTGGTCAAGGATGAAATGTTTGGTTTGACTTTTCTAGGTTTTGGATGAATTTTCAGGGTTTTGGGTGAATTTCTGGGTTGGTAGGGCTAGAAGATAAGCTGGAGGGTGTGGAATAGAAACAAAACTAAGGAAAGACATTGCTGGAAAATGGGCTAAAGGGTGTGGAATAGACACAAACTAAGGAAAGGTAAGGAAGAAATCTAGGAAAATTTTATGAGTAGGTAGGGCTAGAAGATGGGCTGGAGGGTGTGGAATAGAAACAAAACTAAGCAAAAGCAGGGCTGGAAGATGACTGAAGGGTGTGGAACAGACACAAAACTGAGGAAAGGCAAGGAAGAAATCCATGAAAATTTTCTGGTAGTAGGGCTGGAAGGTGGGCTGGAGCAGAAACAAAACAGGAAAGGCACTAGGAAAGAAATCCGGGAAAAACTTGATTTTAATGTCTCTGATACCAACTAACACAGCAGAAGTAATTAGGTAAAGATTTTAGGTTAATCTCAGAACCAAATCCAAGCATAAAAATTAGGATTTAATAAACAAGAAAAGACACTCTCTTAAGAGAATTTCCTGCAAAAGTTTTATTAGAAACAATAACATTTCGGGTTGCCTAAAACATATGTTAACCCTTCCTTTTATATCCCTAATTTGGTATAGTATATAAGAGTCCTAATTCTAATAGGAAAATGATTGATTGAAATCCTTTTCTAAAGCTAACTTATTTCTTTTCTTGCTGGACAAGAAAACCTTCTTAACTAGGAAACTTAAAATAAAATAAAACATAAACAAATCCTAATGGATATAGGAATCATAACAAATCCTCATGGATATAGGAATCATAACAAATCCTTATCCTAATGGGTATATGACAATATAACATATCCTTATGGATTCAATCCTTTATTATAATTATAGATCAAGTTTGGCGTCTAACAACGCATCATGATCACCTAAATATTTAGGAATGTCAAAGTGATTTTGACTAACCGGCATAAACCAACAAAAAGATTTGTCACATATTCTCTAGAGGAGGAAAGGTTTTTCTTGTTCTCAATAGTGCTCTGAAAAAAAGCCTAGAAATTGTTTTTGGATCTCTTTAAACTCAACAATCCTATGACCCGTACCTAACAATAAGGAATGGATGTTGTTCCTATTCCTATTCAACAAAAGAGAGTTATGAAAAATTTTGGTATTCCTATCTCCCTCTTTGAGTCATTTAATACGGGAAGAATGCTTGTAGAACAACTTCTGGTCCCCTAATGCACAAATCAGATTGGTAATGGCTTGATTTTCCTGGGCAACCAAGTGAGGATTATTAGGAAAAAAACATTTTGATCTTGGGTATGATTAAGGGCAGCTTGACAGGTTTCATCTCTAATGTTTACATCTCCTACCTAATTATAATTTAGAGATTTGAGAGTGTTTTTAACTAATTTCAGCTTAGAAACCACACAAAACATAAAAGTTCCCCAAACTTGAGAAGACCAAGGATCTTCTACTATATGAAGAAAATTGTCCTGAGAGGTTAAGAAATTAGAGAATCTGAAAGGAGAATGTCTTCTCTGCTGGTTTCCTAAGGCCCTAATCACTACGAGGGAGTAGTCAGAGATGTTTGGATTTTGAATCACTCTATAGGATCTAGGAAAGCAAGAACTCCAAGCCGAATTGACAGGAGATCTATGTAACCTTCTAGCTATGAAGAGCTCCCCTGATTGTTTATTGGACCAAGTAAAACTAGGTCCACTAGAATTTAAGTCATACAACACACAATCCTCAACACACTTCCTAAAATCCTTCATATCAGTAAGAGCCGAAGTACTAAGAGGTTCAACCTTTTTGGAAAACAGAATTGCATTAAAATCCCCAGCAACTACCCACGGTTTACTACCCACACTCAGCTTGATATTAGAAAGATCAGACCAGAGAGACTTTATGTTATTATAGTTATAAGAGCCATACACACAAGTCAAACAAAAAAACCGAATCACTGGTAAGAGGAGTGACCTCCATGTGAATTAATTGATCTGTAGAAGCAATAGGAGAACACATGTAACAGTCAAGATTCCAGGCTAACACTAATCTAGCATTTGAAGCCTGATCTAAATTGCTATAACTAAGCCATCTAGGAAATAAAGAAGAGAACACATTGTTCAAAAAAGAAAGAGACTTTATTCTAGATTCAATCAAGCAAACAAAAGAATCAGACAGCAACTTAAGGAAAGATTTCACAACTAACTATTTTTTTGGATTATTGAGACCCCTAACATTCCAAAAAACTAAATCCACAAAGACTAGGACTTACAACTTTTGTTTTCTCCTAGATTTCCTACTTTTCCTAATAGTAAAAACCTCCTTTGTATCATCATTAAGACTTGAACTCTGAACTTCAATAGGGCTATTAGGAACCAAATCAGAATTAGGAGAAGTTAGGGAATTACCTAATTTTCTTACAACAGGAGGGTTAAGCATCAGCAAGGCATCCCTCTGGATCTTCTTGACTCTCCTGAACTTCTTTATCACCCCTTTGATCAGTTACAGCCTCTGAAGGTTCCTCTGAAGGTTTGTTATCATTTGGATTGAGCTGTGTTTCCTCATGGACCTGCTTCTGTCTAAGCTCCATTTGTTGATTAGCACTACTTCGTTTTGAAACCTTCTCCATATCCACCACCTTTTGGAACCCACTCTCAAAAAGTCGATCAGTAGGCTTCCATTCCTTCTTCTGTATATAATTTTCAAGTCTCCACTCACACTCTATCTAGATTTCCTTAAAGATAATTTGTCCATCTTCACTATAGGTTGCCAACTGAAAACCCATCGGCCAATTACTCTGTAGTTTTATTTCAACACACATTCTGGCATACTCAACCCTAGACATCTTAGCTGTCTGAGTATCTATTAGGAGCGGTTTCCCCACTGCACTAGCTATTATACCCAATCCCTCATTATTCCAGTATTCATATGGAATATTATGGAACCAAGTCCATATCGGGGCATATCTAATTTCTTCTTGTTCACCAGCAGTCAGACTCCACTTCCTTAAGAATAAAGGTTTCCTTTGAATATGCCAAGGGCCCTTCTCCAATACCAAATTCATTCCCTCTTCAGAATTAAATTTAAACAGGAATTTATTCGAGCTGGTAATCAATGTATCAGTTAAACCGAAAGCTATCCATGTTCTTGATAAAGCTCTTTGAGCTACAGGGTATGCTGGATGCTTACCAATGAAGAAACCAATCAGTGCATTTCGGAATTGGGCTGCTCCTCTCTTCGCTAGCTCCGGCGGAGAGATGACAAATATCTTATCATCCTTAATCTCTGGAGGATAGTAGGCCAAAGCCTTAGCATCCATGGACTGCTACACTCTTGGAGTTGGCTCAATGGTGAGAGGCGTGTTCTTAGAAACAACAAAACTTTGAGGTCTTGGGTTCGAGTCGTGGCCTCACCCTTGACCAAAGAGGACAATACTGATTTGTGTTGGATGTCGCGGTATCACCCGCAAACACACGCCGAGGGTATCACCCCCAAACACCTACGGGTGGGGTGTGAGGTTCAACATTAAAAAGCTTGACCACCCGTATCCACTCTAGGAACAGTCGTAGGATTGTTAGCTTCCTTCAATTCTGTGGACTTGGTAATGAGTGCAGAACCATCCCCTCCTTGAGGTTCAAGCATAACACTTTGACGACCCCCTTCTGCACGTATAATAGCAATTGTCTCATTTAGAGACGATAGGTCTTGTCTTCCTAAAATCTGCACCCTTATAGGATCAAATTCTATGTTTAAACCTGCCAAAAAATCATAAATATGATTCTTTTCCAGAAAACGCTTCAGAATTACTGCATCTTCACTACAACACATTTGGATACAATGATAATGATCCATATCTTGCCACAAGCTTTGTAGGAGACTCGAATATTCAGTGACAGTCCGAGTCTCTTATTTAGTTGCTGAAACTTTCGTCCTAATCTCATAGATCTGTGCGGCATCATTAACTTTGGAATAAGTTTGTCGAATAGCCTCCCAAATCTCCTTGGGAGTTCTGAGGAACATAAATGTGTCACTTATCTCTGGCAGCATCAAGTTCCATAACCAGAACATCACCATTGAGTCTTGTTCGTCCCATGCCACAAATCTTGGATCATCCTGTGAAGGACCAATGCCCATTAAATGGCTCAATTTCCCTCCCCCCTTTAGGAATGTGCAGATCAGTTGTGACCACTTTAAATAGTTCTTCCCATTCAATCGGCATCCAGCTTGAACATTTTGCAAATCTCCGGGTAAGGCAGTTGCAACGTTCTCGACCGTGGAGCTGATGATTTCAGCAAAACTACTAGGTGATTCTGACATGATTGATTAGGTAAGGCTAAGGAAAGGAGCAAGAAATTGAGTGATAAGCCTAGGACGTTGAGAGGGACAGTGGAGATGATGCTCTCGGTCAGTATGTCCAGAGAAACAAATCAGAGTTTTTAGGAAAGAGCCAACAACTCTGATACTATGTGAAAATAATAGCAGAGAAGAATAATTTCATTCTCATAATCAGTAGGTTACAGCCATAGTATATATATACAATTGTCTATACTATATATACAACAGATTCCCTAAGATACATGGAAATCTGTATCTTATCATAATCCCTAAAAATCAGGGATTTATATGATTCCTATACAATCTTCTCGATACTACTACATAATCCGACAAGTTTATATGAGTCCACCATCTAGCTTCGAGAAAACTATCGGCCAACATAAACTATGTAGACTCGAGAAGTCTATTCGTGGCCTTAAGCAGCCTCCAAGAGCATGGTTTGGAAGGTTTGGTAAGGTGGTCAAAAGCTATAGCTATCAAAGTCAAGTAGACCATACTATGTTCTATAAGCATTCTGATAAAGGAAGATTAGAAGTCTTGATTGTCTATGTGGATGACATAATCTTGACAGATGGTGATCTTGAAGAACTTGCAAGGTAAAAAAAGAAACTAGCAGACGAGTTTGAGATTAAAGATCTAGGAATTTTAAAATATTTCCTTGGCATGGAGTTTGTAAGATCTACTTTATTATCAAAATCGGGTAATAGTTCCACCCCATTATGTCATCATTCAACAACTATCGCAGGAGTTTCATGATTACACCATAGGAGGTCATTGGGGTGTACTCAGAACTTTGATAGGACTTGTTATAAATCAAACAACATAAGGTAAATAGATAATTAATGGAGAAGAAAAGATAGATCTGTAGAAGTTCATTAATAACGAGAATGTCACCAATACTGCCCAACAGCACTTATGAGAAGTTGTGAACCTCTACTAATCTCTACAGAGACCCAAGATAAGAAAAATGACCATCCCCTCTCTTTCCTCCCCTAGATTATATATATGAATTATAGTAACAGATTCCTCTCACAAAGATGACATGGCAGCAGCACTTACACCTATACAGACGTAATAACAACTTATCATGACAAAAATAACAACTTCAACAAACTCACACGGACACTAGCTCGTAAAGGAGCCATTATGACAGATCCTTCACAACCCTGTGCCTCCCAGCTTTCCCTTCCTTCTCCTATAGACCAATGGGAGCTTATCAATACTCCCCCCTTTTAAATTCACCTTGTCCTCAAGGTGGAAGGTTGGAAACTGCTGCCAAATCTCACTAGCCAACTCCCAAGTTACTTCAAAGTCGGGCAAATTCTTCCATAAAACCAGCACCTCCACTCCCCGAGGTCCCTGGCGCACCTCCTTAATAGTAGCTAGTTCCACTAGCCACTCCAAGCCTTTATTCAAAGAGGGAGGCAACGATTGCACTTTCTCCAAGTTGCCTACAACGCGTTTCAGTTGTAACACATGGAAGACGGGGTGGATAGCAGCTGTTGGACGCAACTCCAACCTATAGGCCATCGGACCGATACGCTGTAACACTTTGAAAGGGCCAAAAAAACGTGGGGCAATTTCTCATTAACCTTCCAAGCTAACGAACACTTCCGGTAGGGCTACAGTTTCAAAAACACCATGTTGCCCACCTAAATTCCACCTTCCTACGCCGTGCATCAACTTTCTGCTTCATATAGTTCTAGGCAAAACACAGCTGATCCTTCAACACAGTCAAAACTGCATCCCTCTGCTTTAACCTCCAAATCAAAGTTGGCAGTAGACCCGAAAGCTTCATACCGAAAAAGAGGTAAAGGATCCCTCCCATAGATAATCTTAAAAGGGGTAGTGTGTGTCGTAGGAGTGATATGAAGTATTAAACCAATACTCGACCCAAGACAACCATGATGCCCACTCCTGCGGTTTGGATTGCACAAAGCAGCGAAGATAAGTTTCCAAGCTCCTATTAACAAACTCGCTTTGCCCATCACTTTGAGGATGATAGGCGGTGCAACGATTCAACTGAGTGCACTGCAACTTAAAGACTTCGGTCCAAAAATGACTCATAAATATTTTATCGCAGTCAGACACTATGGATCGCGAGAAGCCATGTAGGCATACCACCCCAACGACGAACTCTTCAGCCACATTCTTAGCCGTGAAGGGATGTTTGAGGGCAATGAAATGACAGCATTTGCTTATGCGATCCACAACCTCATAATCGCGAGATTTACGCAGACCCTCAATAAAATCCATACTAATGTCTTCCTAAATTGTATGAGGAATGGGCGAAGGTTGTAACAAACCGGCTGGAGAAAGAGTCTCATACTTCATCTGTTGGCAAATGGGACAGCTGGCCACAAAGTTTTTGACATCAGCTTTCATGCCTTCCTAAAATAACTCCCTACTGAGCAATTTGTATGTTTTGAGAAAACCTCCATGACCCCTAATCGGGGTGCAATGAAATTCAGTCAGTAGTCGTTGCTTCAAAGCCGAATCTTTAGGAATCACCACCTTTCCCAAATAATTGACCAGGCCATTGAATATTGTCCAACCCGGTTTGGCCTCTGGATCCATACTTAAATTTTGCATAATTGCAGCCAATTTTGTGTCGTTACTCACCGTATCCACAACCTCCTTCCAATCCACCATGGAAGCCATGGTAACATGATAAAGTTCCACATAAGATGGAATTCGCGATAATGCATTAGCTACGACATTTTTTCTGCCCGGCTTGTATTGAATGTCAAATTCAAATCCCATCAATTTGGTCATCCAGTGCTGACAGTTTGGAGCCACTAGCCGCTGTTGCAATAAGAAATTCAGCCTCCTTTGATATGTTCTCACCACGAAATGCCTCCCTATAAGGTAATGTCGCCATTTTTGAACCGCAAATACAATTGTCATGAGCTCCCTTTCATATACTAACTTTTGCCAAGCTCTACCATTTAAAGCGTGACTGAGGAACGTGATGGCTCATCCATTTTGCAACAGTACCACGCCCCCATCCTGACGTGTCCATTTCCAGAATAAAATCTTTGCTGAAATCTAGAAGCGACAATACGGGAACCTTCTACATCCTTTAATTGGACCACGACTGCTAAAGCTTCTTCAATCCATACAAAGAAGTCCTTCTTCAAGAGCTTTGTTAAAGGAGCAGTGATTTTGCCATAGTCACGGACGAACCACCAATAATAGCCAGTCAGTCCTAAGAATCCCCTCAACTACTTCTAATTCCTCAACATCGACCACTCTCTCATCACTCTCAACTTTTCTAGATCTGCCATGACCCCTTCAGTTGATATGATGTGGCCCAAATCCTACAGTTGGTCTTTAGCGAAACTGCACTTCTTTTTGTTCACCCACAGTTGGTTTCGTCGCAGAATGCTCAAGACCTCGCAAACATGGCTCAAATGCTCTGCCCAATTACAGCCATAGATTAGGATATCATAAAAAAAACCAAGACATACCTCCTCAATAACCCTTTAAAGATGGAATTCATTAAGGCTTGGAAAGTGGCTGGTGCGTCTGTGAGCCTGAACGGCATCACAAGGAACTCATAATGTCCCTTGTGAGTTTGGAATGTCGTTTTTATGAACATCTTACGGCTCTAGTCAAATTTGGTGATACTCCGACTTCAAGTCCAGTTTCGTAAATATTCTCGCTCCATGTAACTCATCCAACAACTCGTCAATATTTGGAATTGGGAAATGATCTGATACTGTAACCTTGTTGAGGGCTCGGTAATCTACACAAAACTGCCAACTTCCATCTTTCTTTTTTACCAATAGTACGGAACTAGAGAATGGATGCACGCTTGGTCTAATGATACCCGCTTCAAGCATTTCTGCTACCAGCCTCTCAATCTCATTTTCTTGAATGTGAGGATAACGATACGGTTGCACCTTAACCTACTCTGATCCTTCTTTAAGTACAATGGAATGGTTGTGATCACAAAATTGGGGAAGGTTGGTAGCGGCGTAGAAAACGTCTGCAAATTCCTCTAATACTCCCTTCATCTCCGGTAACAAGTCTACGCCATCTTCTTCCGGGCTTTCAGCTTCCAAATTATAAATTCCATCATTACACCTTCCTTCTCTTGGATCACCTTTAGCATTGTTTTTAATGAAACCATCGACTTACAGGGGCCAGGATCCCCTCTGAGTCTAATATGTTATCCCTCCAGTTCAAAAGATATTGTCAAACGTTTCCAATCTGCCTTCGTGATTCCTAACGTTGCTACCCACTTAATCCCAAGAATCAGGTCAGAACTCTGCATCGGGATGGGAAGGTAGTCTTCTACCACCGTCATACCTTACATTTCCAATACCACCTATTTGCAGATCCCTTGACCACGCATTGTTGCCCATTCCCCACTACAACCCTGTAGTTAGCTATGTCATAAACTGGAATCCCTAACTTCTTCACCAAAGCCTGAGCGACAAATTTATGAGTCGCTCAACAGTCGATGAGAACAACTATCGTTTCCTCCATCACTTGCCCCTTCAGCCGCAGTGTACGTGGCTCAGAAAGTCCTACCATATAATTAATGGATAACTCTACTCCCTATAAAGAATTTAACTCATCATCAGAAGGTAATTGCACGTCCCCTAGATAGATTCATCACTTACCAAGATCACATGGAGTTCGTGGTTTCTACACTTGTGCCCTATATGCCATCGTTCCTCACAATGATAACAAAGGCCTTTCTTTCTCCTGCCTTGAGCTTCAACTGCTGTCAACCTTTTGAATTGAGCCCCTGGAGTGTTAGAAGTAATTGTGGTGGTTTTGGTATTTTGGTTTGGGATGATTGAGTTGGAAGAGGCTAGGTGGGTACTGTAAAGTGGGTTTTAGCTTTGGGTGTTGGTTTGAGAATTGAGTGGATTTGGATTTAAGTTCTTGTAAGTGGTCCAAGAAACTGTTTTGAACTCGATTTTGGTTGGATATAAAGGGAGCCATCTGGGGTTATGATTAGGCTGCAGCATACAATTCTTCATTTCAATTTGGGTGGCCACCTCCATAGTCTCCTTTAGGTCCTTCGGGCTCAATAAGAGAAGTTCAGCCCTCACCTGCTCCAAAAGCCCATTAACAAAGACAGCAAATAGTATGGCCTCATCCAGCTAACCCACCGAAGCTACTAGTAATTCAAATTGTGCCCGAAATTCAACAACTAACCTAGTCTGTTTTAATGGAAACAGACGGTGCAATAATGTCCCATAGGCTGGTCCAAGGAAATGCTAAAGTAGTTGCGTCTTCAGTTGGTCCCAGGTGGTGAAGGTGGTGGCTCGTTCTTCAAATCTTAGCCAAGCCTGGGCTTCTCCTTCGAAGCAAATCCCTACAGCTTCAATTTTCTTTGCCTTAGTCAACCAGTTTAGTGTAAAATATCACTCTGCCCTGAAAAACCCACGCATCCAAATCGACTCCATTAAAGACCGGTAACTCCAGCTTCCTCGATAATTTATCCTTGTTCCAAGATTGGCTGGTTTGAGGGGTTGAATCAGTTTCGGGATTTGTGCTTGGGTCTAAGGTGGGTGTGTTAGATGGTGGATGTCCAGTGTGAGTATTAGTCTTTTATGAGGGTTTTGGTCGCTAAGAATAGAGAAAAGCAGGGTTGTAATGTCGTACCTATCTCATGGCAAAGTAGTACCTTATATATGGAAAAGCCGCTAGGTTTAGGTCTTTACGCAGGTCTTTACGTATGCATGGGAGGTTACCAACTACGAATGGGCTGTCGATGCTTGGGTCTGAGACCGAGCCTAGCATGACCAACCCAACCACCTCCCAACCCTTCAAATTTCAGCATACAGTACTTGAAACATATCCATTAAAAACAGTAAGTAGTCAGATAAACAAAACACCATTATGCATCAACCCTTTTGTTTTTACATTGAGAAGCTAAACCAGCACCAAAGTGATATAAAACGATAGACAAGAATGGATATAAAACTAAAATGGAGGGAAAATTTAAAGGTCATTTATTCTACACAAAACATCATTTTATTTATAAGAGTTGAGCTTTAGATAAATTTAGGTCTGAACAACTCAAATTCTAATCTAATTAAAAAAATAAATTATTTTATATTATTAATTTTTAAGAAATTATTTTAAAAAACTTGCCCCCATTATTTTGAACTGATTCTCCTTCCAAAATTAAGGATGACAGCGGGCGCATCTCTTTCTTTTTTTCTGGCTGAATAAAAGACTTGAGTATGTAGAGCAAGAAGAGGACAAGCTTTGGTATAAAATCCGAGTGATTATCGATAAGAACATTGATTCAAGTCTATATGGTGATAAGAACTTTGGCCTGAACTTTTACATTACCTCGGTATACCCTTACATTTCATTGAGTAAAACTCTTTTTAGTTCATTCAAGACTTTTAAAATGCCATTTGGAGCAACATTTCACTGAAATTAAGGTCATACAAAACAGCCGGCCTTGTTAATAACGCATTATTTTTATCCTAAGATAGATTCATGCAAAGAGCATGACAGACAGACAAAATGGATCGTCAGAAACACAAAACTCAAAATTACCTCGACTTCTATGATGCAATGATAAACCTAGAAACAGACAGACACAATAAGACGTAAAAATGTCAAGCTATTACTAGGGTAGTAGTTGTCCTTTTTACAAGAACATATTGATTCTTGCTACATAACATTAGCTTAGCTGGCTTTAGCTTTACAAGACTACTTTTTAAAGTTTTAGGTGCGAAAGAAAAACAAAGTTGAAGGACAGAAACAAAATCCTAAGACTTGAAAGGAACATACAGTACTTTGACAAAAAAGAAATGAATACATAAAGATTCTATAGTTTTCATTCACTCACACTGAATATGTTTTTAAAATATCAAAAATGTTGAATTCATCAATCAATTCAACTTTAAATTAGTCATTTTTTAATCAGAATAATTTTTTATTATTAAAAATTAGTGGAATTATTAATTAACCAACCGATTGTTATAAATTAACTAACTTTAGTAAACAATTACTTTAAAAATCTTAATCTATATTTATTAGCAAATAAATTATTAAAAGAGAACTTTTATTCAATTTTATTGTAAATTACTATTAATTATGTATTTATAGATATTGGCATTTCAATAAATTTTTTTATTTTTATAAATTTTTTTATTTATTATATGCTAATTTTGTGATTTTTTTAATACTGATTTAATTTTAAAGTTTTTTTCTTATAAGTTTAATTTTTGAAACATTGATTTTTTTTCTTTATTCCTTCAAGTAGAGTTTTAAATCAGATAGAATCAATTCTATTAGCAATTAATAAGATAAATATCTCCAAAAATCTTGCTATTATTACGGTGTACGGAAATAGATGGGCCGGCCGGCGGGCTAAGGATTCCCTTTCGTTTTTCGTTTTTGTCTTTTCGTGTGGGAAATGAATCTTTTGAATCGACAATTGGCCGGCTTTGTATTTGTAGATAAATCCAGAGCGTCAGATTCAGAAATTGTCACTTAGGAGTAGGACCCCCATTTAAAAATGGAATAATAGATTTAAAAGTATCCAATTTTTACAAAAATTTTAAAATCTTTGATTTGATGACTAAACGGATATTTATTTGTCATTTAGTGAACACATCATTTTAGTAAAAATAATATTTTAACTTGTTTTGATTTATATAAGTTTTAAAAATTTAGATATTAAAATAATTTTTAAAAAAAAGTTTGATATTAAATTTAAAATCTTAATATATTATTTATTTTATTATTTCTTTAAAAAACTTGTTTTGATTATATTTAAGTAAAATACTATTATTTTGATTAAATTAGGTTAAATTGTTAATCCAAACCAACTTTGTTATCCACTCCACAAGAATGGCACAAATAAATGGAGAGATAGATAAGTCCTTTATTTATTGTTGATTGAGAATCAATCTACAATGAAAAAAGTTATTGATATTTATTATCTACAATTAATATGAAGAGAAAAGCCTACTCTTAATTATATGAAGAAAAAGTCTATTCTTAAGAATCTATTATATAAAGAGAAAGAATAAAGATTCACCAGTACGGTACCCCATGTTTTTTTGTTATGTTCTTCAAGAGTCATTCCATTTGATTCATTCCAGCATAGAACAGGAGACATTTCATACAGACAGACACATTGATTTCCCCAAGTCCCAGGCCTGCACATGCACACTGCATCACTTATCCAACCAGCGTAGTATTTGACTTTCAGTTATAAGATTTTCTCAACATATAATCAAAGTTTTATAGATAATATCAATCACAATCCCTAACCTCTTCGATAAGTCTCCCAAATTCTCAACCCTGTTTGGTCCGGAGGCCTCTGATCTGATCGGGAGAATCGGAGATGGTTTACGAAATTCAAAACGGAGAATCGGGAATGGTGCGGAAATCAAGTTTCAGGTACAATTCACCCTTCGTACAGGTTTGCCTCATCGGGATGGTATGCTTCTGTTGTCCAGGTATGTTCAATGCTCTGTCCGGCATGGGAGGAGGAGGTCAGCTCGATAAAACCGCCTCAAACAACGCCCTGACAGCCCTTTACACGACCTTCGCCATCTTCGGAGTCCTAGGTGGTGGCATCTACAACGTATTGGGCCCCCGCCTCACCCTCGTCTCCGGCTGCAGCACTTACGTCCTCTACGCGGGGTCTTTCCTCTACTACAACCATTACCATCATCAGGTCTTTTCTATCGTCGCGGGTGCCATCCTAGGAGTCGGTGCCGGTCTTCTTTGGGCCGGTGAAGGTGCTATCATGACCTCCTACCCTCCTCCGCATCGCAAGGGCGTTTATATCTCTCTCTTCTGGAGCATCTTCAACATGGGAGGTGTCATCGGAGGTCTCATTCCTTTCATTCTCAATTACCATCGTAGTAAAGCGTCGTCCGTCAACGACGCCACTTACATTGGATTTATGTGTTTCATGCTCGCCGGAACTCTCCTCTCCTTGGCCATTCTTCCCCCAAACAGCGTGGTTCGCGACGACGGCACGCGCTGTTCCACCATTAAGTACTCCAAGGTGTCTACTGAGGTGGTTGAGATTCTCAAGTTGTTTCTC
>JANKOE010000006.1:67463300-67477630 GCA_026284465.1 Erythroxylum citrifolium | reverse complement strand
TTATAATATAAGTAAAACAAATATTAAAATAAATATTAAAACATATAAAAAAGTCAAATAATATTATATAAATCTCAAAATAAACTTGAATATGTGTTTGTGGGTGTTGTGGGAATTATGTGTAAAACATAAAGGTAAAAGAAACTAAAAAATAGGCTCATTAATTGATTTGAAAAATCTACCTGAAAATGTATTTTTTTTAAAAGCTCTAAATTTGAGCTTTCCAAAAAGCTGTATTTCAATTTTCAAAAACGCCAATTTTATAAAAAGAAGGACTTCTAAAATTTTCAGCCAAACACTCAATTTTTTAAAAAATAACTTTTGCGGTGAAAAAATTGCTTATCCACCTTCAAAAAACTGAACTAAACAGACACCTAACCTTAGAGCTCTAAGGTTTTTGCCTTAATCATGGGAAAGCTCTCAAGGTTTTGGACCTCCAAGGTTTTTGCCTTAATCATTGGAAAGTTCCCAGTTAAGATTCAACAAAAGATGCCGTCGGCTAATAACTAACTTGACAGGGTCTGTCTTTCTTTCTTTGCCTTTATAAAAGCATCACGTTTTCCGCTCACGACCGTAGATGACGGAGGAGCGATGGGGACAATAGGTAAGACTGAAGAACTTTGTTCTATCTTTTATTTTTGACCAAAAAAATGTCTAATATCTTTCTCATGTGTATTAATTAATATTCTTCTTTGGCATGTAATTAGTGAACTTAATAAGGAAAATATAGTAATTAATTAGGATATATATTTTTTCAGACCAGAAATTGAGATGCTTTCAGCTTTTTTGTATGTAAAGGGTCCATGGCTAATTAAAACCTTGAGTTAATTATATTAAATCTTTCAATAATTTGATTTTTTTTTTAAAACGGAGGAATCCACAGCCGCTATCGTTTGGATGCGTACTGAATAAACATTCGGATTAACGCAATAGCTTGCAAATCACGTCAATCGAGTACTTCATACTAGGTAAACCCTCTACAATATGCTCGATCGAGAGAGCATAGGTAGGAGGATTCGAACACAAGATCTTTTGGCTCCATGTCCTCCCATTCCACCAACTTGAATCCCTAGGGGGCAATTTGATCATTTTTATCAATTTTTTAAACGAAGGACCAAAATTTAAACTAATAAGACAAAAAATTTAGGGTTTAAAAAAGTTTAACCAATATTAGATTGTCTTAAAGTTTCATAAAGATTAAATAAAATTAAAGAATTTAAAATATTATTGAAAGAAATTATTTTTATCAATCGAAGAATTTGAACTTTAATTTTAAAAAAGATATTATTAAATGATAATTAGTTGATTTATTTTAGTTTACAAAAACTTATTAATTTATAAAAATTGACCGATTAATTAAAAAATTGATCATCGAAAAATTGAAAACTAAACTAAAAAGTTGAACTGGTCAAGGTTTTTACGGTTGAACTGGTTGAATTTTTAATCATTGCTTTTTATTTTAGTTTTAATTTAAAATTTTTTATTTACCCTTTTGTATAATATTTTGTCAATTTTTATAGTCAATTATGATAAAACGACGATGGATTGAAATTTTAAAGATTGAGAAAAGTGGTAATAAATGGAAATAATTAGAAGGTAAATAATAATTTTAAAAATATAAAAATTCAAACTTAAAAAGGTCATATAGGAAGAAGCTTTTGCGGAAACTTAACATAACCTTTTCAGTGAAGTCAAAAGTACAATGGCAAGAGTCAATGAATAATGGGAAATGGGTTTGTCGATATAAATATTCAAATTCTCAATTTTGATTGGAAAGTCGGTCGGTCCAATTCCAAACGTCATTAATGTCTTCCAATTTTGATTTCATACGGCTGCAAAAGAAGATATAAATATTTTTTCTTATATCTAATGATTAAAAAATTTAAACAGGCGGTTCAATAATAAAAAATTTGAACCGTTTAACTTTTTGATTGATTTTTAATTTTTCAGTTCGATTTATTTTAATAACTTTTGTTAGTTAAAAATTAATCAATTTATTAATTAATCTGTCAATTTTTATTAATTAATAAATTCGTATAAATAGAAAATTAATTAATTTTTATTTAATATTATCTTTTTTAAGTAAACTTTACATTTGTCATAATTTCTTTCGATTATATTTTAAATTTTTTAAATTTATTTAATTTTTAACATTTTTTATGATAGTCTAATACCGGTTAAATATTAAAATTCTTGTCTTGGTGGTTTAATTTTCGGTTTGAATTTTAAAACATTGATTCAATTAGGAAAAAGTATTCAAAATTGCCATCACTCTAATTAAGATTAGTATTAGAAAACTTATACATTTTCCAATAAACGTGGAAATTTACTTTGTCGCAGAATATTTACATTATCCAAAGGTAAGGTTCAACGATTTTCATTTCTCATTTTGAGCAATACTTCAACAGTTTTCTTTCTTCAATGTGATTGAACGAAGAATTCAAAGCATAAAACCAAACTTTTGATCCTGAAACAGTAACTTTCAGGTAGGAATTGAAGCCATTAAAACAAAGCCAAAACGTCAGAACTTCTGAAATTCTATAGCCATCATGTGTAACGGATGGTACATCCATCCGCCATTGATAGCGGCCGTCATTGACTGATAAATTAATTGAACAGAGACTTCTCTTTTGGCTTAAATGGAAAATGGTTTTTCTTTTCGCTTGTCTTGTCAGATCATGGTAGGTTAAAAGTTTCTGCTAGATTTCGGGGACTTGCAATCAATACAGTGTCCTGGAAATTAGTATAAATGGGTTTGGAGGTCTGTACTTAGTCTTTGCCAACCAGTTCTCAAGTTCAAGTCTCGGCTAAACCAACACCTTCTGCTCTCCGATACATTAAGTTCAACTCCTTCCTCTAATCAGAATTCTGCCATGGCTTGTAACAGTTTTGGTTTCCAGGTCCTGTCAGTTTTGGTTCTTGTCATTGCAGTTGCTGTACAAGGAGCGCTTGGTAAGTGATTATGGTTCTTATAATCAATGAGTGTGCTATGAGAAAATCCATGTTCGTGTACTGAGTTCTTGATGTGTTTCAGGTGAAGTTACATGCGAGAAACTAAGCCAAGAGACATGTGCATACGCAATCTCAAGTTCAGGCAAGCGGTGTGTGTTGGAGAAACACGTCAGGAGGAGTGGAAAAGAAGCGTACACATGTCGTGCCTCAGAAATAGAAGCTGACAGGTTGAAGAACTGGATCGAAACCGACGAGTGCATCAAAGCTTGTGGGCTTGACAGGAAATCGCTTGGAATCTCATCAGATTCACTCCTGGAGTCACGCTTCACTCAACAACTCTGCTCTCACCAGTGCTATGACAGCTGCCCCAATGTTGTTGATCTTTACTTCAATCTCGCTGCAGGAGAAGGTAACGTTTCAGGTGTTCCTTTTGGTTATTTATCATTCCCGGAATTCATGGACGTCCTCTCAATCATCTATTTTCCTGGTTCTGTTCATTCTTCAGGTGTGTTCCTGCCAAAATTATGCGAGGCTCAGGAGGGAAAATCACGAAGAGAGTTAATGGCGGATTTTAGAAGTGGAGGTGTTGTTGCTCCAGGACCTATACAACCTGCGGCGTTGGCTTCTGCTCCATCACTTCCACCGTTTTAATTCTTACAGGAGATGAAGAACAAATATGAGAGTGTGGATTAGATACTATATAGTATTATGGTACAATTTAATAAAGGAGTTTCGTCAGGCAGGATTTGATAGCAGGAGTGCACTGTGAGCCAGAGATGGTGTGTGTTAGCTTTTGTAGTCATCAATGGCTTTGATATAGCAATCTTCATCTATGTTTATTGTTGTTACTACATACAAAATCAAATAAGTAAAATTTTTACTTAAAATTTTCCAAGGATTGAGTAACATCTAATATGGATTGAAACAATCAACTGAAATACATAATAATTCATAAATTATGAATTTTAAATAAATTAATTAAGAAAATAATCATAAATTATGAATTTTAAATAAATTAATTAAGAAAATAATTTAAAAATAATTGTTGATTCTAATAACTAGTTCATTCGATCAAATCTTGGTGTTTTTCCTCTGTCCCCTTTCCCTATCCCTATCCTGTTTTATTGAATCTCAACTATCCATTTATGCGAGACTCACATAAATAAATGGCTAAGATTCAATGAGACAGGATAGGGACAGAGGATCTGTCCCCCCTTGGCCAATCTATTAAACTATTCAACCAGAATACTGTAAATATGAATGGATAGCTTTTGAGTTGGATGGATGACTGTAAAGGATTCAACACTTCCATACCTAAAAACAGGCACCACAAGATCCTGATTCTGAAATATTACCATCTAATTATGTACAATGTCAAACTTCCAGAGAGTTTGGTCGGTAAACTTCTGACAGATCGATGTACCAGTCCTATAAAGCCGGTCGAACCTTATAGTAATGTCTTAGATATGCCATACGACACTTGTTACTCCGAAGTTTCAGGTTTTGCGAATATGTCATTACCACCTCTGTTCCAGGATTTCTTATCCCAACTGACACACCTGTAAGACTTTCCACTACGTATGGTGGTACTATATAAACAGGTTGTGACAAGCTATAGACTGTCACTTTTTTTTCTTCTTCAGGAATAGAAAAAGTCTCTACAGGAACTTGAAAATGGCAAGGGCCATCTTCCTCTTACTCTCACTGATGCTTGTAGTTTTCAACTTGTGCCACATTAGTTCTGCAAGATCATTACCTTCCTCCAAGAAATTCTCCGCAATTTTTGCACTTGGTGATTCAACAATGGATTCTGGTAACAACAACTATCTCCTGACAGTGCTCAAAGCAAACTTCCCTCCCTATGGTCGAGACTTTCCAGGTCATGTTTCTACAGGGAGATTCTCTAATGGCAGACTAATTCCTGATATGTTGGCTTCATCTCTATTGCACAAAGAGGCCGTTCCTGCATTCCTGAACCCTAACCTATCTGATAAAGACCTGCTTACTGGTGTTAACTTCGCATCAGCTGGATCAGGGTTCGATGAGAATACCAATTTCGTGCTCAATGTTCTTCCTCCTTCAAAGCAACTTTCTAATTTCGGAGATTACATAAAAAGACTCAAAAAAGTTGTTGGGAAAGACAAGGCTAAGGCAATACTTGCTGATTCATTGGTGATCATCAGTGCAGGAACTAATGACATATCTTCTGCGAAGATGTTATTTAATGATACTCAGTACCAGTATAAATTGCTCAATGGAATGGAACACATGGTCAAAGTAATTAAAATCAACCCACCAATCTTCTTGTTCCTCTCATTTTCCATGAAAGTTTTTTCACTGAATCCTGGAAATATATCTTTGCAGGAAGTGCATGATATGGGATGTCGCTCCATGATTGTTGGAAGTCTTCCTCCCGCAGGTTGTCTTCCTATTCGAATGAGCTTGAAGTTCCCGAATATAGCTGATCGCGAATGTATAGATGAACAGAATGCATACGCTCAGTCTTACAATCAAAAGCTTGTAAAGTTGCTGCCACAACTACAGTCCAAGCTTTCAGGAAGTAAACTTGTGTATGCAGATATATATAAGCCCCTAATGGACATGATCAAGAACCCAAAAGAATATGGTAAGCTATTAATAGTTGGATTAATGAGATTGAAAACTATGTGTTATTATCAATTCATATATATACTATTAAATTTTCATAGTATAAAAATCATCCAAATTTGCAAAAAGTTAGGACTCGAAATTTATTATAATAATCAACAACAAGTTCATGTCATCTTAAGAATTCCGCTAAGTTATGGGATCTGGAGAGGTCTAGTATCTTACTCGTAACTAATAAATAGGTTACTTTAATCTAATCATTTTAGATTTAATTTAAATAGCTATTATAATATCATATATATATTGACTTTAAAGTCGGTATAGAATTTTATTTAATTATAAAAGCTCGTTGATATATTGATTTTTAATTAGGTTGAACCAAATTCGACTCCATCTGTTTTCTCTACTCGTAAACATGTCTTTTTAGGTTATATTCGGAATGCTCGAAGTTAAATCTTCAATAAAATTTTATTAAAATGGTAATTTTATATCTATAAAAACTATAATAAAACTCTAAAATTATTATAAAATTTGATTTGATTTGTATCTGGTTTGAAATATGTTTACAGGGTTTGTAGAAACAAAGTTAGGGTGCTGTGGGACTGGACTGGTTGAAATGGGACCTTTGTGCAACGAATTCACAATGTTATGTGAAAATGATGCTGACTTCTTGTTCTGGGACTCAATTCATCCCAGCCAAGCTGCTTATAAGCACATAGCTCAATATATTCTCAAGCATGTTCTTCCCAAGCTGCAATGATCCACCAATTTTGGGCACCTAGATTTTTCAATTTTGTTAGTTAATTGATGTAATAGTTCATTTCTAGAATTTAATCAGACACCATGTTTGAATTGTAGGCCTGAAATTTTTTTGAATGGGCGATAAAAAAAAAGATGTTATTTGGATATAATTTTAGTGTGTTAACCGAACCGATTCAAGTAAACCAAATCAACTCTCTTGAATCTGAACTTGATAACCAAAGTTTAGTTAATCCAAGTCAAATTAGGCCTAGATTAATTTGATTTGATTAAGTTCACGAGTCATGGGACATAAGAAATTAGTTCGAACATGAGTTTGATTTGACCGAATTGGAGAATTCAAGCTTGAACTAATTTTTTGAAGTCCATTCAATCATAACAAATTAGCTAAGCCCGAAACAAGTTAGCTCGAAGCCTGACCGAGTCAAATTCGATCAAATTCAAATTCTAGTATCAAAACATAACTCTATTCTTGTAAGTTAATAAATCACAATCCCCTTTGTCAAACAAACAAGTGAACCTGAAAGCTTTTTATTATAATTAGATTGTAAAATTACAAAAACTAACAAGCAAAAATATTTATTCTCAGGGAAAATATATTTTTCTTCCCTTTACCTGTAATTGGGAATAGATCTCCTGTTTCGGTTATGATTTTCTGTCATGTTTCATTAAATCTTATCTACACATTTACGTGAATCCCACATAAATATATAGGTAAAATTTAATAAAACAAGATTAGAACACCGTAATTGGAACAGAGGATTTTATGTGACAATACAACACCGAATGGTGAACGTCTCAGGCACCAAACTAGGGGAGTTTAGCTGTGGAAATTTGAGCAAGGAAGTGATCTGCTACAATCCTTCGTTGGACTTTTCCACTGGCTGTTTTTGGAAGAGAATCTGTGATGAACACCTTCTTGGGAACCTTAAAAGATGCTAAGTTCTTCTTGCAAAAGCCCAAAACCTCTGCTTCATCAATGTTGGATCCTTCCCTAGGTATTACTGCACAGTTTATCTGTGGAGTACAAATGATAACGTCATTTCGAAAACTTGTTTCCTAAACGAACTAAAGTACAAAGCCATTGATAAGTACATAATTACCAAGTAAATCCCAAGTTAAAACATCCCTTCCGATTGCATTCCAATATAAACAAACAAAACCAGACAAGACCAAAATAGGACAATCTTAGATAAACTACAATTTTAACTTCTGGTGTATGCAAGTACAAAGAAACCGAAAAAGAGGAACATGACAAGGTGTTCTTAACTTTATGAACCTATAAAGGAAATGTGCAAGTTGTTGAGTTATGACTGGTTAACTTTTTACCTCTTCACCGTATTTGTCATCGGGGACACCGAAAGCAACAGCTTCAGCTATGTCTGGATGAGACAGAAGTACTGCATCCACTTCAATTGGTGATATTTTCTCTCCTGAAGATGAACAATCAAATTCCAAGTACTGAGTAAGATAAGAATTATTTAATAGTTATTAATAATCATTAGTCTTATAAATTGTAAAAAATATTACTTTTATAAAATAAAAATTCCTATGATCACCAATAAATTAACAAGTCAAAACATCTGCCTTAAGTAAGTGCATAAAAATTACAGAGCAGTAAGTATTCTTTTAATAACCTGTTCCAAAAAGCATTGAAAGAACAGATTCTACCTTAAAGAGTGTTCTAATCTTTTCGAATCCTCATCAAAATTCAATCTCAATAGGGGTTATAAAAAGGTTCGAGCTTGAAATTAACAGACTCCATTCAAACTCAAGTCACGTCTGAAAGAAAAATAGACTCTGACTTTAGACCAAATTCGAATCAAAAAGTCCAATATTTGATCCAAGAATCGTGTTCAGATAAACGCCCAACTCCACTCATTGTCATCTTTATTCAAAGAACTCAAACAAAGCTATTAAAAAAAGGCCAGTGCACTCCAAAGCGAAAAGCAAAAACAATGGCCAAGAAATGTAATGATGATGCAGTTCCTAATATAGAAATGAAAAGATTCTGTTTGCATGTTAGAACCACTTAATTCATATGGCATTTTCGTCCGGCATATATTCCCAACTCACTAGGTGACCAAAAAGATGACACCTTTAGAAACAAACTTAACGTCAGCATCAACTATAAAGTACTTTATACGCAAATTCTATACTAGATTAGAAGAAGAAAAGGACCCAATAAAAGTTAAACACGATCCATACCTCCACGATTGACGAGCTCCTTAATCCTGCCCACCAAATGCAAATAGCCATCCGGGTCAAAGAACCCGATATCTCCTGTATGAAACCACCCGAATTGAAATGCGGCTTTGTTAGCCTCCGGGTTGTTTTTATAACCTTTTGTCACATTTGGACCCCTAATGCAAACCTCCCCTTTCTCATTCGGACCTTGAGGTACACCGTTCTCATCCAAAATAGCCATCTCTAGACCCACGGGTTTACCCACCGACCCGGCCTTATGCGGGCCATCTTCAGGTAATGGGTTCGAGGACATCATATGGCTGGCCTCCGTCATCGCATAAGCCTCCAAAACCGGAGCTCCGAATGACTCCTCAAGCCGACCGAATATGGCCGGAGCCAACGACGCGCTACAGCTCCTAATGAACCGAAGCTTCGGGTAATCAGGTTCGGGGCGATTGAAATGTCGATCCTGTATGATTTGATGTATCGTAGGGACAGCGGTGTACCACGTAGCGTTATATTTGTTCATGTCTTGCCAAAACGTCGACGCGGAGAACCTGCCCGCCGCCGGGAGAGTCACGGAGGCTCCAGCCACGAGTGAGCTAAGCAACCCGGCCATGAGTCCATGAACGTGAAACAATGGCAACACTATCACAGTCGAGTCCGACTCAGTGAGTTTATACACCGATTTAATATTCTGTACGGAGGCAGCTAAATTGTTCTGAGTCAAAGGCACGCCCTTCGGCCGACTCGTCGTACCAGAGGTGTGGAGGAACAGTGCGACGTCGGATGGATCATTGTCGCCGAGTGAGAGCGAGTTGTTGTCGGAAACAGATTGCTCAATCGATAACGTGATGTGCGCGTTAGCTCCTTCGAGCAAAACGGTGACGTTAGGGATGTTGAGCTTCGAAGCAGCGGTTTGAGCCGACTTGTTGCCTTCTTGTGGAGTCAACAAAAGCTTCGACTCGGAGTCCGCTAAATAGAACTCGAACTCCTCCCTTGTGTAGCTGGCGTTGAGCGGCGCCGCCGTCGCGCGAGCTCTTATAACGGCCAAGAACATAATCACGAACTGCCCAAAAAAAAAAAACAATCGCGAACAATCACAAACAAGAAACTTTAATCAAAACGATCTGCACATAAGAAACACAAAACCACACCTCGATTGTATTAGGGAAGGTTAGTGCAACAACGTCACCGGGATTAACACCGTCGGCGGCGAGGCGAGAAGCGGCGGATTCAACGAGTTCATCGAGGCGGGAGTGACTTAAGTCGAACTTTCCCGAAACAGAAACCGCCCGTAGTTGCGGGAATTTTCCGGCGGCTTGTTTCAAAAGTCCGGTGAGAGTCAAAGTTTCCATTTGGTGACGATCTTTGCGAAGCGAAGAGTCAGGAATACTGAAGAACGAAGGGAGACCAGAAACCAGCTAAAATATTGGGAGAAATCAGAAATGTACGAACTCAAAACCGTCACGTTTCTTGTCGTTTTGGTGGAGGCGCCACATGGAGCAGGTAACTACTTCGTCAAGGCATTGTTTGGTTTGGGGTTATAATAGAATAAGATGGAACGGAACAAACTTCTACTTCCTCTGATTCATAATAAGTGTCGTTTTAAAAAAACGCACGCATATTAAAAAAACTAATAAAATTATATATATACCCTTATTAATTAACATGTGAGAGAAATTGCATACTACTCCCTCTGATTCATAATAAAAGTCTTTTTAGAAGAATTTTAATTATTCAAAATAAGTCTCGTTTGCGACTTTTTATGCATATTTATAATTTTACTTCCAAAATTACTCTTTAATTTCTCTCACATCTTAATTACACAGATTACACATATTATATTTTCAAGGCACTTTAACATGTAATTAATAAGGGTATATCTCTAAAACAGACACTTATTTTGAATAGGAGGGAGTATGATTTTGGTTGTATCGATTAGAAGCGTTTAATTCTAACCTGTTCAATTTTGGTAAGGATTCACCTCAGGTCTAGGGTATTAAAGAGTACTCTACTTGCTTTTTGTTTCCCAACGAAATTGTTTGAACCATTTGTAGGGAAAACATGCTTACTCAACCATTAGAACCAATCGTTGGCGGTGAGTGTCTTGAGTTAATTAACTAACTTGTGTACGTATTGCTGATTGATTAAAGGAAAGAGTTCAAACACGGTTTAAAGAATTAATTCACTTGATAAAATCTACACTTATTATGTTAAGTTTTTGTGTTGAATTAAAGAAGGTTACAATGCATTTATTACTGATGAAAAAAATTTAAATTAAGAATAATTTGATTATAGTTATGATGATTAGAAGTCCAATTGAACATTTATTTTCAGAAAATTAATAATATGGAAACAATTCTAATAAGAGATAACAAGAATGCATTAAAGTCAATAATTTGAACAAGATGAAGTTAAGGAAATTAAGTAAAGTCAAGATCAGGATTAGAAAAGTCACAATGTAATATCTAAAGCTAAAGATTAGTTTCAGTGGCACAAATTTTAGTTAAACATAAAAATTTTACAAATAAGAAGAAAAATTTTATAAAAGGTGATAAAAACTTGATCTATCATGATTAAGACAACATTTAAACTAAATTAAATTGAATTAGATATATTGACACTTACATGATGTTTCTTGATAAAATATCGACTCCAATAACTCTTATATTGATAATACAAGAACAATTAATTTCATATAGAAATATCAATTTAGAGGGAAAGTCTGGGAGTAATTGATAATTAAAGTTGTTCCTTTATGACAAAACAATCTTTTTGTAAAAATACAAAGAAAATATTACGTACATCAAAACCCTTCACAAACCCTCGCAATGCAGGGATTTTTTTTGACTTTTATAGAAATATCAATTTAAGATATTAAAATTAACCAAAAATAAAATAAAATAAAGTTTGGATATAGAAAATGAAGATCTTTTTATGGTTGACATCATTTACATCTTAGCTAGCAGTGTTATGGCTATTATCTTCACCTTTTCTACTCCAACTTAATTATAAAAGTAGATAACATTTTGCAAGATCTTAAATATAAATGCCTTGACACCTTTTGTTGAATGAAAGTATCATATCATTTCACAACTAAACGAAGGCATAAAATTAGTTAACTAAACGTATTGGAAGAATCAAATCACGCAAATAACACTTGAAAGCAAAAGGACTTACTGCAGCCTTTTGTCAACTCAGAATACATAATAAAAACGTTGTATGTTTTTAGACTTTAATTGTTACTCTTGGGGTTTTACAATTTGATTGAAGGAGGTAGGTGGTAAGATATGAGAATCTCATGCGACAACATTTTTGCCTACTTCTTTGAAAGTTAGAACTTCAGTTTTTCTTCATCTTATCTTTAAGATTGAAGGATTTATAATCAACCTTAAGACAACCAAGCATATGAAAGATAAAATGCCAACCTTGAAACACCTTACTTAAATGTATACTCAAAGTCGTTGGCCAGAAATTCAGCATACCCAATAGAACATGTGAATTGAGATTAAAAGCTAAATAGTTTATATGGTTAATTGCAATTTGCAGTTATATATCGAAATGAAGCCAAAAGCAAGCAAGAGAGATTCATATTCCATTACCCTTTATCTGCTTCAAGAGTGGCATGTGCATGAACCTACTAGAATGCTCGTTGAAAAAGAGGCTTGGGCACCTCTTATCATTTACATCAATCAAGTATATATATGTTTAATCTAATTATCGCACGTTGAGTTTTTGTGTTGTAAATTATTAGATAGGAAAGTAATTGGGATTACAATTCAGATAATGACAACATAATCTCGATTCTTGACTTGTTCAATAATGACCAAGTGCACAGTTTGGCAAGAGGGGCCTTAAGTTAAGAGAAGTACTTCGACACACATGTTAAATTTTGATCGTAGATTAAATAAGTAGTGACTATTACTATATTAATGAAGTTTCATATAACCATGCAATCTGTTTCGCGGTAACATAATCTCGACTAGTAATTTCGTCAAGCGTGTTAGTGAATATATAAAACCAATTAAGTTGACCTCACACAACGGCTTAAGCTATTGTGGTAAAATGGTCACTTAATATGGTATTAGAGCCTTTATGATCAAGTGGTCATGAGCTCAAATCCTACCACCCACCTATTATTCAGCACAAGGTAGATTGAGTTTGTGCAAGTTTCAAGTCCAAAGGGCTTTCACTTGAAGGGGTGTGTTAGTGAATAAATAAAACCAATTAAGTTGGTATCACACAACAGCTTAAGCTATTGTGGTAAAATAGTCACTTAATAAAGCGTGTACAGCATGTCACAACAATTTTTAGTTTCTTGACTTCAATCTTTAAGCAATAAAAACTGAAAATATTGAAAGAAGCTTTATTGAAATCGATCTCTTTTTTTTATCGATCACAAAGAACCTAAAATTCTTCTTACCTCATAAAACGATAGCTATACTAATATCACATCTATGAAGCGGATTTAGGAAACATCCAATTCTGTTTGCCGACCAGATGTTTGAGCCGCCATCTAGCTACTTCTAGTGACGTTTCACCAACAAATTGAAGTTATTATGATACCAAATCACATGCACGTGCAATTTGTTATAAAAATGTGACTCATTTGTAGTAAAACAATTAAACAACAGGTACCGTGGTTTTTAGTTTATTTTGACCCAATCGCCAACCTGCCTAACAAAGGGAACTATTCAGCCACCTTTTGCAGGAAAGACCAAATCTAATGCAAGTTGAGGTATCGATTTTATCTTTTGAAGCCATTAATACTTGATCAAGGCAATATTTGACAATTCCCAACTTTATATGGTTCGATAAGAATAAAATAGCTAATAAAATAAAAAAATTAAATCCTCATAATTCAATAGACTTCTTCTCGATTCATAAATTTCCATAAAAGATGATATAATTTTCGAGATCATTTTAATCCTATTATTATATTCAATACAGATTTAATTAGAATTTATAAACATACACATTTATTGAGCGTAGTTAAGATTTAGGGCGTATGTATTAAGCGTACAAACTCTACACAACTTTAGTCATCTAGTGCTTGATTGGTAATGTTTTCAAAAGCTGGTCAACATAGCATATAATATGGCCTTATGGTGATGATTGTGTGAGTAAAGTAAGCAACAACGTGTGATTTCTCGAAGTTCCTTGAGTCTACTTATCAGTCAAGAGTAAAGATTCACTAATATATATAATGATGATCCACTTCACAAAACTACCAAAAGTTGTACATGTTTCGGTCAAAAGTTACCTTTTCTAATATGATACAAGTATTAAGCCTGTTATCTTCTTAAAAGTGATTTATTAGGTAGTTAAGAAATGAACTTGAAGTTCATTTTTGCCTTCTCCATTGGCAACAGTTGATGACCCGAGTCTCCAAAGTGGCTTGTTCTTCGAAAAGGTGTTCAATCCTTCAACTAAGTATTGCAACTCAGAAATCTTCAATTGAGGGTTGATTTCTCTTTTGAATACAATTGATTCTTAAATAACTTAAAGTTGGTAGAAACATTGGTTCACATAGTAGTTTACTTAGGGGCCGTTTGGTTCCACTTTTGTTTTTCTGTTGTTGTTTTTAGTTTCTGTTTTCTGTTTTTAGTTTCTGTTTTTTCTTCTTCTAAAAAACGAAAACCTGTTTGGTTGAGATTTCTAATAAAAACTGAAAATAAAAATATGTTTGGTTTATTACTATTATTATTATTATTATTAACTTATTCTTATAATTATTAATTTTACTTATTATTATTATTATTATTATTATTAATTTTTAATAAGTTATTCTTATTATTATTAATTTTTAATAAGTTATTATT
>JANKOE010000006.1:67444707-67463200 GCA_026284465.1 Erythroxylum citrifolium | reverse complement strand
ACATGTAATTAATAAGGGTATATAAGATATTTCATTAACTTTCTTAATAAACGTGCATTTTCTAAAACGACTCTTATTATGAATCGGAGGGAGTATTAAATTGCCTTGAAATTATAAACTGTGTAATTAAGATGAGAGAGAAATTAAAGGTTAATTTTGTAAGTAAAATTATAAACATACATACAAAGTTAAAAATGACACTTATTTTGAATAATTAAAATGTATCTAAAACGACACTTATTATGAATCGGATGGAGTATTATTTAGGAGCCGTTTAGTTGCACTTCTGATTTTCTATTGCGGTTTTTAGTTTTAGTTTAAATTTTTAGTTTTTAGTTTTTGTTTTTTAATTAAAAAATCTGTTTAGTTAAGATTTTTAATATAAAACTGAAAATAAAAATCTGTTTAGTTGAAAATTGTAAAAAATTAAAAATATAAATATGTTTAATTTTGTCCTCTTATTTCTATTTTTTTGTAACTATACTCTTATATTAATAATTTCTAATATAATATATTATATTTTTAAACTAATTAATTCTTATAGATTAATTAATTGTATTTTTAAATTAATTAAAATATTCTTTAAATTTTATAAAATTTTATTAATATAAAGATTTATATAAAATTTTAAAAATAATAATTAAATTAAAAGTTTTAAAATTAGCATTAAAATAAAAAGTATTTAAAAAATATATGAAAACCGCGACTCCACGACGATAATGTAGATAGAAAACAGGGAAATGTAAGAACTCAAAACGGTTACGTTTCTTGTCGCGTTGGTGGAGGCGCCACTTGGTATAGGTCGGTACTTCGTTTTCTGTTTTACGGTCTTACGGAGGTGATATCTTCGCGATGGAGCATGTTTTACGTTAGGTGTTTTAATTTTGTCCCATTTAATTTAATTTTGTTCATATATAAATTCAAACCACGTTTCGGCTTCTTCGACGGAATGGACGAGGAAGCACATGCGTGGCGGCTAGCTGTCGGTTGGTACTTGGTAGAGAGGATGATTGAAAATTTTGATGCGAACACACTTATTTTTAAACCATTTTTTGTGATTTATTGATTTAAATTTTTTTATCATCGTTTAATAATATTAATATCAATATTATTTTTAATTGATTAAATTTTTTAATCATTGGATTGAATTAATATTATTTTATTTAATTAATAAAATATTATACCTAATCCTAAATTCTAATGATCCAATTTAATTAATGAAAATGATATTATTTTGTTGGATTAATGAAATAAACATATTCATGTTTTCAGGGACTAAAAATAACATATTCGTTATTATTATTTAAAAAACAACATTAATTAGGAATTTCGTGTGGAATAATACGTAACTTTACCTATAACTAATTTTTATTCAAAACCATAACAAGTAGTAATGTTCTGAAATTGATAAGCCAATTCATCTGGATTAAATGCTGAATTTTGTTCATCCATCCATCTTCTGTTCTGTTGGTTTGCTTAGTAAAAGCAGGGGAAGTTGGGGAACAGATCTTCTGCTCCACCAGGCACCAACCCTGTGCCCTCTGTTCCACACAGGGACGGAGCCATGCTTTGGGAGAGGGGGACCATGGCCCCCTCTTTCAAATATATATATTTTTTAATTACTTATATAATTAAAATTTTTAAAATTATAAATATAAGTGGCCCATTTTAAATATCTTTGCATTTAGATGTTGACCTCTGGCTTCTCTTTAAAGTTGAATCTGACTCCGTCCCTGATTCCACAACTAATCCTGAGCACAGGGTTGGTGGAACAAAAGATTTCAAGCTGAGGAAGTTGATATCTCGAGTCTGGATATTCTAAAAAGTCGGCTGCCCCTTCAATGCGGCCTCCAAAGAGAATTATTAAACCACTTTTATGGCTGCTGGCCCAACCGTTCAATTGAAAAAATCGATTACAACTTAGTTTCTATTAAGGTGTTCTAATTCTGTTTGATTAATCTGATCCACGTATTTATATAAACTTCACATAAATATATATATAAGATTTAATAAAACCGATTAAGAATTGGTTAATTGGAATAAAGAATCTAGCCCCAACAATAATAACAACTACAAAATATATTAAAAATTTCGTAAAAATGTAAAATTTGGAGAGGTTTAATAATATGCAATATTATTTTTGTATGATAAAAAAATGTTTCCATTAGGATGTTTTAATTCTGTTTCGGTTAATCTAGTTTACATATTTATATAAATCTCACATAAATGTGTAGATGAGATTTAATATAACAGATTAAAAATTGGTTAATTGGAATAGAGGATTTGATCCCAATAATAACAACAACAACAACAAAACACATTGAAAGTTTCATAAATGTTCTATAAATGTTGACATTATATTATTTTTATATTGTTTCAATGAAACAATATAAAAATGACTTAATTAATTTTTCTAAATTAGTCAAAAATTAGGATCTACTTTTATACATTTTAAATAGTAGGTCTTACTATTATACATTTTATAAAGCGACGTACTATATTAGTGATAGCTCGATTAAGAATGTTGGATTAAGTGAAATAGATATTTTTTTCCTCTTAAGTGCTTAATCAGTAGATAAGGTGGCGTTGACAAAAACTACATGGACTGTCGATTCGTGACGACAGATCTACGATGGCCCAGTTATTGTTGGCATGGAGGAGGACTACATGGACTGTCGATTCGTGACGACAGATCTTCGATGGCCCAGTTATTGTTGGCATGGGGGAGGGAATCCAAAATCAATGGCTGCTCAACCGACTGAACCAAACACGCCAACAGTTCCTCACGTCCAATGTTGATACAACAACTATAAAGAACCAAGTTATGCGGCCCACTTTTTTTTTTTTTTGGTAGGCGTTCATTATTTACCTATTATATTTATTGGGTGTCATCATATCTTTCTTGCAGATATGTTCAAGTTTTAGTTTCCGCGTCTTGGCCTGTAATTTTATTCGTTTGTTTCCTTAAAAAAAATAAAAAAGTAAAAAAACTATAAAGAAACAATTAGCCCCTCAAATCCTCTGGTCCCCTTGAACACGGGGGCTAGAATATAAAAGATATATATATATACCAACCCATCTCAATCATACAGATTCCCTCCTCAAATCCTCTGGTCCCCTTATCATGTACTAACTTTGTACTAACCCATCTCAATCATCTATTTATGTGGAGGGTAAGGGGATTAGAGGATCGCATCTTCTTTATTTTCTTCGTTTAGTTCAAAAATTGTGCATAAATTATCATGAAAATGTACATTCAAAAAAGTGCATAAAACGTCACAAAATTGCTTATTCTGGCTTCCAAATATTAGTGTTTGTTATATATTATGTTGTAAATGTTGATGTTTAAAATATACTTTTAGCCAATTTAAATACGACAATAGGTTGAGTTAAATTAAAATGACACTTTTATAATAGCGTTGATGATGATAATAAATTAAATTCAAATATTTTAATAATAAGGTATGTTTTTTTATTCACACACACGTATATATATGTTCTAAATTTCCATTTTCTAAGCAAATGTAATTAAAATAGATTTGTTACTTTCCTAATACGAATTATTTTTAATTCACAAAAAATAATTTTCTTTTTTTATCCTCCCCGAAAATTTTGCTTTCTTTCCATCCTCTTTTCTTTCACTTCCTCTCATCCTAATTTTACACACCAGGAAAAAAAAAAAACCCTGTTGGAAGCTTTTCATTCTTATTTTTTAAGTTCGTTCTCAATAATTTCTATCAGCAAAAGTGTAACGAAAGAAGAGATCGAAAGCTTCACAGGTTCGGAAAGATGGTATTTACGCATTAAAGGGTTGAAAACCTGACGATAAACCTGACAAATCCCATTTCAGAAATAGTGTTTATGCATTACAAGGTCGAAACCTGACGAACCTGCCAAATCCCATTTCAGGAAATCTTCCAAGCCGACAAATTCGGAAACCCTGACAGGATTGTAACGTGTAAAAGGTGAGATCGGGAATAAGCAACGCGACAGAGAAGATGGGACAGTGTAATATTTTTACAGAAAAATTCTGGCGACAATTTATAACTGCCCATGCAAAGTGTATCGTGTTATTTTCCACACTTTTCATCCTGGTCGGCGCGTTGTACTCCACGCGCCTCCTCCAATCCAATGTAAGTGAACTTTTTTTTATTTGCTTATTAATTGTCATCTTATATAATAGTAAGTTAAGTTACACTTTTCTAGTCTTACTTTATAAATTTTGGGGTTAAACACATTGAATTTGATTTAATGTCCTTTATTTTAACAAAAGAATTTATATGAAAGATAAAAATAATATAAATAAATAAATACATCAACAACAACAACGATCAGTAAAATTTTCATTAAACGGGAGATCTAGAGGGGTCAATATACACAGTCTTATTCTTAATTAAAAAAGAAGCTGTTTCGAATGACATAAATAAGTAAATAATATTTTTAATGTAAAATATTATTTTTTGATTTTAAAAATAAATAATTGATAATTACTAGATATAAATTGTTTAAAATATTTAATAATAAATATATATATTTAAAAATTTAAATTGAATCAAGTTTTGTTAAAATTCGTGTAAAATGTAGGTTATTAGCGGCGGCTCGGCTCTGTTATCAATGTTGTCTACCAAAACTGCCCTTACGGGCTCGGTTGGTATCCCCATAAAGCCGTCAACAAAAATCCAAGTTCAACTGGACTGTACTACGTTAAACCTCACCGGAACCTGTCCCAGAAACCATCCTTCGAGCTTCTCCGATGATCAGAGCCGTTCATCATCATTGTCTCCTACGTGTCCGGATTTCTTCCGTTGGATCCACGAAGACCTCCGGCCGTGGGCACACACCGGCATCTCAAGAGACATGGTGGAGAGAGCTAAAACGACGGCGAATTTCAGGTTGGTGATATTGAATGGGAAGGCATACTTGGAGACTTTCGTCAAGGGGTTTCAGACGAGAGATGTTTTTACTCTGTGGGGGATCCTACAGTTACTACGGAAGTACCCTGGCAAAGTCCCTGATCTGGAGATGATGTTCGATTGTGTCGATTGGCCTGTCGTCCGATCAGCTGACTATAGGGGGCCTAATGCTACTGCACCACCACCATTGTTTCGTTACTGTGGGGACAACAACACCTTGGACGTCGTTTTTCCTGATTGGTCCTTCTGGGGGTGGTAAGGCCTTAAACAATAATATTACCTAGTCCTCATAATTAATCTTCTGTATGTTTTTTTATTTATAAATTATAATTATTTACAAATTATATTATATTTACCAGGAATTACTAATAATAGAGATGTAATTGTAATTAGAGATGATGAATTGATCCAAGTCTAATATAAAGTCAATAAGTTAAATTCAGTTTAACTTAATTTGAGACCAATTCTTGATCTCACTCATTCTCGATTGGTCTCGAATTCTATTTTTTTTCAAACCTAATCAATCATAAAAGTTAAAGGTTTAAAACTGGGTTAATAAGAAATCATTGTATCAAGTTCAATTTGATTAGTTATAATTTTTTTATGTGGGTCATTTGAAAATAATCTCTTTATTAGTTAGAAGCAAGACTGTGCATTACTGTACTTCTTCAAATTCCGCGTATCACTAGAATTTTTGCTAAATTATTGTTTTTGTTATAAAATTGATCAATTTGGGCTTATAATTTTTATAGAACTTTTTAATTAATAACAAATTAGTTAAGTTGAAGTGAGTCTAATTCAAAGTTAACAAATGAAGTTAAGTTTTATATAAGTTTAAATTCGGGTATTAAGAATTAATCTTTTTATCAAGATCGAACTTAATACAACCCTTTGTTAATCCTAGTGTTGATTAATATGTTAATGATTTTACTAATTATGTGTTAGTAGAGATTGATTACAATAGTGTTTTTGTGTAGGGCAGAGACAAATATAAGGCCATGGGAGCACATGTTGAGTGAGCTGAAAGAAGGCAACCACAGGACCACATGGTTAAACAGGGAACCTTATGCTTATTGGAAGGGAAATCCTGACGTAGCAGAGACAAGGCTAGACCTTATGAAATGCAATGTCTCTGAGACTCAGGATTGGAATGCTCGTGTGTACCGTCAGGTGATTAAAGTTTTCTCTCTGAATTCCCATCTCATCTCAGGCTTTTTTGCTTTAGTTCTGAAGTGTTTGTTCAAAAACCTGAAATTTTATGACAGGATTGGGTCCGCGAGTCGCAGGAAGGATACAAGCAATCCAGCCTCGGAAGCCAGTGCAATGACAGGTAACGAAAGCTGAAACTGAAAGTCATTTTACAATTAGGTATGACAATGGATTGACTAGACCTCAGTTTACACTCGGGTCAATTTTTCAGCCCGAGATCGTCTCAAAACTTGATCCACCTTAGAATGTAAGTCCAACGCAATTGGATATGGTACCGATCGAGTTTGACTCCTCTTTAGCTTGAATTGAGCTTAACCGACCCTTCTAAATTAGAACTCACCAAGTTTTATCTGTTGACTTCGCACCAAAATACCATCCCTGTCTACAGTTCCATAATCTTGAATCGTATGTGATCATGATCATGCAGGTATAAGATATACATTGAAGGGTCTGCGTGGTCAGTGAGTCAGAAATACATCCTTGCTTGCGATTCTGTAACCTTGATCGTGAAACCCCATTACTATGACTTCTTCTCAAGAAGTCTGATGCCGATTCAGCAATATTGGCCGATCAAAGAGGATGATAAGTGTAGATCTATTAAGCATGCCGTTGAGTGGGGCAACAGCCACAAGCAAAAGGTAAGTTTCTGAATTGTGTCATTTATCTTTTCATGTTATGATAATTTCTAAGTTGGTTTATATCATCAGGCTCAGGAAATTGGAAAAGCTGCAAGTGAATTCATCCTAAACGACTTGAAGATGGACAACGTGTACGACTACATGTTCCATCTTCTGAATCAGTACTCCAAGCTCCTGACGTTTAAACCTACTGTAGCTAAAAATGCAACTGAGCTTTGTTCAGAGACTATGGCTTGCTCAGCTGACGGGATAGAGAAGAAGTTCATGTTAGAATCACTCGTGACGAGTCCTTCAGAGACGAGTCCATGCACAATGCCTCCTCCTTACGATCCGCCATCTCTTCATGCCTTTCTAAGAAGAAAACAAAGCCTGTTAAAGCAAGTGGAGTTGCGAGAGAAGAAGTATTGGGAAGGTCGACAACAATAATGTGTATAATTTTTTTTATAATCTGATAAATAAATTGAAAAATAGGAGTGTAAATAAAGAGCTGATTATAAATAATACGAATAAGAGTTCTTATAATTTTAAGAATTAATGATTGATTAAAAAATTCAACCAGTTCAATCGATTTAATCGTAAAAATTTTAAATTTGCTGATATTTTAATTTAGTTTTTAATTTTCTGGTTCGATTTACTTTAATAATCCTTATTATTAAAAATTGACCAGTTTATTAATTAATTGGTCATTCTCGTAAATTATTCAATTTTTATAAATAAAAAATCATTTAATTTTTACTTAACAATCTCCTTTCAATCAAATTTTAAATTTTGAATAATTTAAATCAAAGTATTAGTAAGTTATTGAATTTATATAATAATTCGTAAATTATATATTTCCACAAGTTATTTGAAAAACCAATTATTTAAAGTCAAGTCCATTACTTAGAGTCAAATGATACGTTTTAACTAATAAATGATTATACATTTTGGATGGGTATACATTGATAAATTACTAATTGTATATAATAACTTATAAAATTACATATTTCATATAAGTTATTTGACTAACTGATTATTTATAATTAAACTAATTAGTTAGAGTGAAATGGTAAATTCAAACTAATTACTTTTTAGCAAATTTAATGCATTTATGCTTTTGAACAACCGTATTTTATAAACTAATTATCTTAAAAATTGGATTACAAATTAAATCATTAAAATAAAAGGTTTAAAGTTTAAATATTCAATTGGTATTAAAGTCTCATATACAGTAAAGATTGAACAAAATTAAATAATTTGAATTATAATTAAGAAAGAGATCATTAAAAATTTTAATTAGTTTATTATAATTTATATAAAAACTGACTGGTAAGGATTATTAAGGTAAACTAAACTAAAAAAATTAACAAATTATAATTTTTACTATTTAATCGTCAGAATTAGTACAATTTTCAAATACATTAAAATTTATAAACCATATTTTACAATCAAGTGATAGATTATGTGATGTTAGAGGCCGAATGAATAATGAAAGTATAGGAATTTTAATTCATTGGGTAAGTTTGCTCTTATTTATAATTTATTTTCTTTATTTAGGTTTATGAAATTCAACATAGAATAACATAAGTGATAATCCGATAATCTGAGTATTGTTTGGAATCACATCACAATTGGGTTGTCAAAATGTTGTCTTACTGTAGTAACCTGTCTCTTGAGTTGTCAAAGGATTTAAAGTGTTAGACTACGGAGTCATATGAGTGGCATCATATGAGTCATATGAGTGGCATCATATAGAATAAATTTGGTACATTTATGACATGATTTTATGATTGCATTCAAAGGCATAATATTAGCATACACATGTGAATTATGAGTTAGACAAATTGCACATAATTGACATATTCCGGGATATGAGACTAAAATGAATGTGACATGAATGTGCATTTTCAATGTCTTGTACTTTGGTTTACCAATGACAAGAATTGATGGATTATAATTAGTAACTTGGAATTAATTGTTACAATTGAGAAATTGATGAATTAATATGTACATCCAGTATAGGAAAAATGTCAAGTGGTAAGACAAGTTGACATGTGAAAAATTAGGATAACTAAACCTATGAAATAAGTGACACATGACAGTAAAATTGAGTGACAAATGACTTAGAGATTGAATGACAAATGGCTTAAAGATTGAGTAACAAATGGCTTAGGATCTTAGTGACATTTGGCATGATAAGGTGAGGACAAGTGGCTTGCATGCAAACATGACAAGTGTCATTGTATTACATAGACACCTTGCACTTAATAATGTAAACTAATGTAAAAACATCTCCTTTATTATTTCTGCTGTGATTCATCCCTCTCACCACTGAGAACTCACTTCTTCCTTACAGCTTTCAACTTCTGCCTAAGTTTTGTCCATTATCAGCATGTATTTGAGATGATCTTCCATGCATGGAAGGCTAGGTTAGCTTGATAATTAAGGAGGCAATTGAGCTGATTAAGTAAGTAAAATACTGATCTCTTGTGATATATGTAATAGTACTTGATGATGACTGAATTGGGGATGGATTGATTGTGATATTGGTGTATAGGAGTGCTGGAAAATGATGCATGAATGGTAGTTTCTATTATGTTTTTGCATGCATGAAAAACGATAGTTTATGAGCTGTTAAATGAATGATTTTAAGTTGGAATTTGAGATGAAATTGATGAGGAATTGAGGTATAATTAATGGACTGTTATAAAGGTGTTTTGAATCTGGTATGAATATGTTTTAAAGTTGGAAAATTGGGGATGTAAGGGTATGTGTAAGAAGTGATTGCTTAGGATCTAAATGAACATAATTTAGAGAGCCTAAATGTAGCCAAAACAAAAGTATATTAACATGAATTGAGGTAGCTTTTAAGGAAACGTAATTTGGAAATAATACAAGTGTTAGTTGTGCTTTAAACAAAGTGAAATTCGTGGAGAATTGAGGGAAATGGATTGTGCATGTTCGGGGCACTCATCCCATGATCGTAGGAAGGTCCTCCACGATCGTGGGCATTGCTTTGAAATGAAAAACTTCTGTTTTGTGTAATTGTTGAACCATATAAGGATAAGTCACTTTACATTGGTGTATTTGGACTTGATTGAGGCTTGAAATGAACCTAAATTGTTGCTTGATTCATTGGTTAAGGATTTGATAAGTTTAGGTTGTTAATTGATGTCATAACTTAAGGAATGGATTGTCTTAATATCAATGTATTGAAATCTGAAAATTATGAGTTGTTAAAGGAATTAAGATGTTCTTATGAATGCAAATATGATTCAAAGGATATGAGTGATGTGTATTAGATATAAATGAATGAACATTGGAGAACATGAAGTAATTGTGAGTGAGAATTAGATAATTATATAAAGGTATATGATTGATGAATAAATCAAGCTTACTTAAGGTATAAGCCTAATTGCAAAATGGTAGTATACAAGCTATAAAGTTTGAATGATCTGAAAGCATATAAGTACAGTCAAGATCTTTGTATATTAATACATACCCGAAAAGTCAATTGAGCATGCATTGAAACATGATATATATATACATGTGAATGACTGAAAATCATATGATTGACAACTTAATGATGTGTGAAATATGGTTGTATTGCATGAAGATAGATACACAAGTTGATCGTCAACATCCAGACATTGCCAGATCATCAAGATTATAGCTTATTTGGAGCGTACTGTGAGTTAACCTAGATGTATAAACTTAATTATATGTGTTTATGTATGATCTGTATGCTAAATATAAAATGTGAGAATAATTGAATGTGAAATGCCGGAATAAATATGAAATGTGAGAATAATTGAATGTGAAATGCCATAATGAATATGAAATGTGTGAGTAATTGATGTGAATTGCCGGACTTAGATCCAATGAATTTGATACATGTGACAGAAGCACACAGGAATGACAGGTAATGAAACATGACATATGGAATGATGCAACACATTGGAATGCATGATCAAATAAAGGAGTTATGACTGGAGTGACTAACGTGAAAAAAAGCTTTAAGCTCAGAATTGTGCACAAAGAGCCACAGGCTCAGTTGTTAATGAGCTTGGTATCTACAACGAAAATGAAATGAGTCTGGTATTCACAGCGGATACGGGACAGTTAATAGGCCCTTGTTCACAACAAAATTAAATAAAATGGAATCACATGTGCATTTGCATATACATCCTTATATGTATCATATAATTGAATTGAAATGAATTATTGAATTGTTTGAAATACAGTTGAAAAGTAAACGAGGATGTGCTGTAATATGAAATGTTAGTTTACCTGATATACTTATGAAAATATGATAAACTTGATGTACGTGATAAGGCACGATGAAATGTGATGTGATATTCAATACTGGATGATTTGTAATACGTGTTGAATTGGGATATGACTTGTCTTTGTGTATCTGACTTGAGTGAATACATTGATAATAGTTCACTCACTGAGTTCACAAACTCATCAAAATTGCAACGTTGATTTTCATGTTCAGAGGAGATCTAGTTAGATTAATTAGAGCATAGCTATTGCAATTGGACATGAGTTAGCAGCCGGAATCAATTGTAACTGCAGATGTCTCTAGTCATTATGCATCAAAAATAGCATTTCTTACCTATTGTTAAATGTATATGTGAACTCTGAAGTGTAATGATATTTGTGATTTAATATGATTGTGAATGAAATGATTCAAAATGAATGTTTGAAACGCTTTTGATTTGTGATGCCTCCGATAATGTAGTAATGCAATCGTCTTAACGTGTCATCCTCGTTGAATATGTTCTCGAATAATCGTTGATACGTTTGGGCATATGCTCTACGAGAGGGGTATGTTACACCTACTTTCGAACCAACTCAGCAAACAAATGCCTGTCAATCATTATCGACAAGCCATTCTCTTTGCACTCCCAAGTACGATGCAATTCCTACAAAGATGAGGGGATGAGACGCATATTCGGGCATGCCCAATATGCCTACGAGTGGAAACTGACTCAGCAAGAGAATGTGTTGTCGTCGATTTTTTACACTTGATGCCTTTGAGCATGCTTGAGTATGAAGTCAACCCCTGATAATTTGACAATCTGAGTTTAATTGGGCACCGCATTGTACTTAAGTTGCCGAAACGTCACCTTGTTTCAGACCAGTTCAACAATCGAATGTTTCGCCAATTGTTATTGACAAGCCAACCCTTTAATACTCATAAATACGACGTGTTGTCCAAGTTCTACTTTGTTTTTTTTTCTTTGCAACTAATATTCATGAAGTGTACAAATATATATTTCGACAAATTAGTTTCAAAATATAAAACATGACAAATTATGTATAAAGGGAAATTACATTTACTAAAACTTCTTAAGTTTTAAAACATCATTCAAAAAGGAAAAAAAATCCGAAAATTTAAAATTAAAGCAAAAAAAAAGACAATAATATTGATGATATATATAAAAAAAGTTAAATTTTAATTTGTTAAAGGCAATTCTCATGAAATTTGCAGTAGAGAATGAGATCTAAAGTGCTCGAGCTTTTACAATGTCCATGCTCATTTCACTAGGATCCGTTGCTTGTAACTCCACTTGGATACCATCAAGCTCCCTCTTGAACCTATCTTTAGAACTTGCATACACCATTTTACATCTCACTCTCGCTGCATCAGGTGACCTGCAAAAAAAAAGAGACAGACATAGAGAGACTGAGCAATCTCTTCGAGATTGGTAATATAACAAATGGTACATCATTTTAAGTGTTTAATCTTTTAAAGGGTTACGATTCCTTCACAAGAAATTGCATCGGATATAAGTAAACTTATATACAATCAGGACATCTAATAATTTTCTAGCATCAAACAACCCATAACTGTCAATGTATTGAAAGGTTTTCAAAGAGCACAGGGAGAAATTAGAGAATGAGTTATGAGTCCATCCAAATATGCAAATCTCTATTTATCAGACTTTGTCAATTTAGCTCTGATACCAATACAGATGCAACATTTTTTTAATTCGTGATTCATTTCGGATACTGTCACGTAAATTATGGAGAGGGTAGAGAGAGTATAATACCATGCAACGAAGAAGATTTTGCTTTTCTGGCAATTCTCATCGGTGATGAAGTCAAAGTCGTAAACGGCATAGCGACAGTCATCGGCAGGGAAAGAGGCGGTGAAGTCGTCGTAAGTTTCTTCAGGACTTCCAAGTTTCTCTACAACCACTTGCTGAGACTCGATCTTGAACACTATGAATCGATAGTTTCTCTTGGCTTTCAGTTCCAAGAACTTGAGCTTACACTCATCATGCACGGCCATTCCAGACGATGAGTTTGCCTGACCAACAAGAAGTTAGCCGTATTTTGTACACAACAACTTCATCTGATATTAGCAAATACTAAATTGCAAAATATAATTATCCATTTGAGTTTGAGAGAAAACAACAATCATTCATGGGTTTCAGTTTAAAATTGTAGGCAGATGACAGAATGAAAATGATGGTCTGATCATTTATGGGAAGTCAGAACTTCATTGGTACAGATCAGGAAGAAAAAGAATGATGAGAAAGAACAAGTTCCTTATTATCAGAAAGGAGAAGAAAACATTGTAGAACATCGGTTTTAAAGCCTTCCAGGATCAGAAATTATCTGATTCTTCAATGCAATGCAATGTACTATATTATCAGATCAAGCTTAGAGAAGAAAGCATTGTAGAATATCTGTTTCAACGTCTTCCAGGATCAGAAATTATGTGATTCTTCAATGCAATCCAATGTGCTATATTATCAGATCAAACTTTTCTGATTGTGAGGCATCCTGAGAGAGGGAGAAAAAAAGAAGAAAGAAAGAACAAAGAGAGACGAAAGAGAAAAAGCATACCATGTTGTTGTCGTCCAGGGAAGATAGAACAGAAGATGCTTGCGAGAAAGAAAATGGAAAAGGAAAAGGAGAAATTGGAGTGTAGGGGAAAGAGGAGATCAAGAGATCCTTAAGTTTGGGAGAGACAAATATGGGGAAAGACTGAGAGCATTTTGAGGAAGAAACAAGGGTTGGAATTCCTCCAAGCTTCTGTGGATCATGATGTCCACAACTATCATTTCATGACTTTTTTTCTTTTTCCTAAAATAAAAAGTTATATATATATATATATATATATTCGTTTATAAATAGGGTTGGCAATTTTGATTTTTTTAATTAAATTCATCAAAACAATATCATTTGATATTAGTATACCAAACCCAAATATAGAAAAAGGTCTAAATAAATAATTTATTACTATTATCTTAAAATTTTAATTTAAATCGAATTTACTTAATTTAGATTAGATTTAAGAGTTGTTTTAATAAATACGTTCCTTTATTATTTTTTAATAAAAAACTCAAAAACAGACTTTTTATGAAAAATTAAAATTTAATGATTTTTTAAAAATTAACATTTTTTCTAAAATTTAAAGCATAGTAGACTTCTATAAATTTTTGCCTTTCCATTGCAATGAACATTGAGGTGCTCATTAGTCCATTTCTCATTCTTGGTCATTAAAAGCAAAATTGAAAGTAAAAAGCATATTAAATTTATAATTCAAGGATTGTCCTAGGAAAATGACCAAACAAACTATAAAAGCAAATTGCAATTCAGAAATCAGAACCAGCCCACACAAGAAAAATCTGGAGTAAAAGCTTCATTGCAATTGAGAAGTTGATACAGTTGAGTATTGTGTAAACAGCAATTAAACAGGACTAGGAGTTCCTTTTGATGCACATCAACACCTTCCCTCTCAACTTCTTATAAAGTCAACTGATGTTCAAAAAACTCAACCTCCAAGGGATGCATAAAGGTAGGGAGAATCACTGTAATCTCGAAGCGTACACTTTCGATATATTCAGAGAATACAGCCTAGCCCCGAAACGTTCATGACAGAAAACTTATCGACATTCTATCCGACAAAGTTTACTACTTTCGGTCCCTGTTTCTTCTTTGATTTCATTTGATCATCTACTGAACTGCCATGTGTGTCTTCTATCACAAAATCATCATTAAGGTCATCCCCGCTACTAAATTTCGTCACCTTCGGCCTATTGCCATTTTCGATCACTGTAATTAAGGAACAGATTATAGGTTGCGATTAGCATAAAAATATGTATTTAAGACAATGAAGGTTGGATAATAACATCATCTCCTACCTCTATAATTATTAGCTGTGAGAGGACTTTTCTTGCCCTTATCAGGACAATCTTTGGCTAGATGTGTTACACCACCACATATTTTACAGCAACCACCCTATTAAGGGGGGCAAAAAAAAGAAGAAAAGTAATGAAAAGAAGAATGCCAAGATCTCAACTTTCAATAATGAGTAATATGCCAATAGTATAACAGTGAAACATAAAAGGAAAATAATATCGGCAGATAGATAGCTCATAAACTGTTAATGAGATGAGCAGCTCAGGTCTAAAAATATCAAAAAATTTTACCTTTGGGTATACCCCTCGACTATTCTGAGGACAGTCCTTGCTCAAGTGTCCTTGTTCATTACAGATGAAGCAACTTGCGAATTTAGTTCCTCCTGCAGCAGAAAGTGAGTGACGATCGTGACATATAAAAATAAGCGACTGATTTTAAAAGGTTGATCCTTCTTTCGAAGTTAAATCCATAATAAACTTCGTCTTAAAGGTTTTCTTTCCATGTGTTAAGGATCAGAAGACAGCATATAATCATTCATGATGTTCTTAATACCAAATTCCCATGTTCAACCTCAGGGAAAAGTGAACGTGTTTTTGCAGAATGTATCAGTTACACCACATTCTAAGGCCTAGAAGTAACAATTTCTGGATTGATGTCAACCATTATAAATATGGATAACGTTAATTAATCTCACAACCCAAAAATAGGACCTAAAACTATCAACCAAGAAATCTAAGGAAATCACAAACGGAAAACAGAAAACAGAATATTGCACCATGAAGCCTCCATGTTAAACCTAGGGGAAAAGAGAATACTTTTTTGCAGAATGTATCAGTTACACCTCATTCTAAGGCCTAGAAATAACAATTTCCAGGTTTCTATCAACCATTATAAATATGGAAAAGGTTGAGCAATCTCATAACCCCAAAAAAGGTCCTAAAACTATCAATCAAGAAATCTAAGGGAATCACAAAGAAGAAAAGAAAAAAGAACATTGCACCATGAAACCTTCATGTTCAACCTCAGGGAAAAGAGAATGCTCTTTTGCAGACGGCATCAGTGACAACAACAATTTTCGGGTTGATGTCAAACATTATAAATATGGATAAGGCTAACCAATCTCATAAACTATCAATCAAGAAATCTAATGGAATCATAAACAGAAAAAGAAAACAGACACTATCAAAGAGTGTGTCTTTATTTTGTGGGAAACAGAGAAAAAGGGCAAATAAGTAACACAGGAATTCTTCAGATTAAAGGAATAAAAAGGAAGTACCATCTTGAAGAGGGTAAGGACAGTTCGAAAGAGAATGCCCCGTTTCACCGCAATTGTAACAGAATTTGGCGACAATGGTCTCGTCGTTCCTCTTAGGACAGTGTTTCAGGCTATGCCCACGTTGACGACACAACAAACATATCTTCAGACATCATTAGCAAACACAACATGAAATCAAATTACCAGATAAACTAATCGTAACCAAATTGCCCGTTCAACCATCACGAAACACAAACCTTGTTCTTTTCCCATTCGGCTTTCCTGGGGCAAGCTTTGGCAATATGGTCCTGAGCTTTGCATATAAAGCAGGTATCGCCAGGTTTCATTCCAGGTACTCTAAGGGGGCGTTTTCTGAACTTACTTTTACTTGGGTCCTTCGAATCGGTCCTTTGACGTTTAAATTTGCTCTTCTTTTTCATCTTCTTCTTCTTCTTGTTGGTGTCTCCAGGAGGTGCTGACTCTGGTTTAGGAAACAGCTCTGGATGAGCTTCCCTATATCGTTTTTTAGCAAGTTGCTGTCTTTTACTCACCATCTTCACTGAAAGCAAGTAGAAACGAAAGGGTTTAAAGAAGGGATGGTGATGAGCAAGGGTTTACAGAGATCGATCGACCCTGTAGTGATGAGATATGAGAATGGGCTTGTTTGCTCCTCCTTTATTGAGAGAAGTTCTAAATAGATTTTAGCCATAGAACTCGATCAAGCCTACAAGCCCATTGATCTGTATTATTTATTGTTATATATATATATATATATCGGACAATTTTGTCGTTTTTTATAATATTGGATAACTATTAATTGTATTCTTCAGTTTTTCAATAAATTATCGATTAAGTTACGTAATTTAATTTATATAAAGATAATATAGTAACCCAATAAATGATCTAAATTAATGGGTCAAAGTATAAGTAAAAAATAAATCCTAATTAGTATGAACCGAATCCATATCAGCCTTTTGATGAAAAAGCTCGAAGTATATGTCCGGATAGTCCAAAGTCTCAATAGTTAGCTCTCGGTCTTCCTGTCGAAAAATTAAGAATTGCTTTCTTCTCCTTGCTGCATCAAAAAATAAATCACAAGCTTATGAAAAAAACGAGCCGTTTTAGTAAAATTTGTAAAGTTATATTATTAGACTTACCTAAATTCTGCATTCCGACTCGGAAGTTTTCACCTGTTATTGTATATTATAACTTATGTGAAGTTATTATGTTTTTGTAATTGTATATTACACTTAATAATTTGTCCTAATTGATCATATTTTTAAATATTGGAGCTTGTATTAAATAAATGTGTTTTATTTAATTTGAATTAATTTAAATTGATTCAATTATATCATAGAGGAATTATTTATAAATAATTATTATTTGCAATTTAAAGTATTATAAATAATTTAAGGTATAAAACATATAAATTATTTACAAAGGATTCTTTATGATAAAATTGAAAACACAAGTGAAATGAAAAATTATTTCTTTAAAGAAATTAATCTAATAAAAATATAAAACTTTTCTTGTTATTTGGATTTTTAAATACATTCTCCTATTTTAAAATATTTAAAATTACTTTATAGTATTAAAAATATTTAAAAAAATGTATACTAAATTTTAGTTTAATGATTCTAATGTGATTTTTTTTTGGTACAGCAGAAACAAAGAGAAAACAGTTAAAAGAAACTCAACCCCGTAATCACATAATCACATGTCATTAACACTTAATCACATAACAAGATATATTGAAAACAATTTCTCTATCAATTAAGGGTAACACTGCGCACTATTAGATCTTCTCATCCTCTGCGTATTAACAGAACTTTCATTGGATTGTTGGTATTCTTGTAGTAACATAACATCATGTCTTAAATAATTTGATTAATTTTTTAACAACAAAGATTAGTAAACAAAATCAAACCGAAAAGTTAAAAACCGAATGAAAAAGTTGATCTTTTTAAGCTTTTTACTATTAAATACGAACATATTCGGTTTTTAAAATATTGACAAAAATAAGTAAATCTTTATGAGTTCTTACTTTTATTATTATTATACCATTATTGCCTTTCCAACGTTTCCACTTTTCTTATAATGCTCTCTTTAGTCATAACACTCTTCAAGATTGATGGAGGGTCATAGGGAGGGAGGAGAGTGCATGGTCTTCTCTCTGCGGGACTCTTCACCATAGATTCCGTGATGAAGCTCTTGGCGACTCCTTTCACTTCACAGAATATGTTTTCTGGACAAAGCTCACGAGCATTTGGTGGTAAAGTAGGCTTGAAGGTCAAGAGCTTGGAATACTCACTTAATAGATGAAACATGTAATCATA
>JANKOE010000006.1:67426993-67440897 GCA_026284465.1 Erythroxylum citrifolium | reverse complement strand
AAGGGATAAACATAGTCAACCGTCAGAAAATCCGAGTTATGATGAAACAAGTTGTGCCAAGAATGAAGGTGATTTACTTACAGTTGATTCAAGCAGGTGATTGGTGAAGGAAGCACCAATCAGGAGAACGACGATGAAGAAGAAAACAGCACAGGACCTTGCAGTTAGCTTCCAGAATGCCCTGAATATTGTCTCTTTGAATTGCCACTGGTCCATGTTACAGCTAACGATTATCGAAAACCCCTTTGAAGTTCCACGACAGTTTCTAGCTAGAAGATCCAAAACCAGAGAGATTTGAGATTGAGTTTGAGAAAGAGAGGGGAGGGTAAGAACAGGAATGGAGACAATAGTAAACACATAGTTTATAGAATTATAATTTAGACCATCGGTATTTGCAAATTATTATATGTTATCACCAAGAAGAATGGGGAAAGCTGCATATTGTCTTCCATTTTTTACACAAAAGTCTCAGGAAAAACCCGAGGTTGTTGATGTCATGACAGGAACTTGGTTTCGGCTGGAACCAGATGTTTACTTTTCAAACCGATAAATAAAAAGTGAAAAAACAATGGATTGTACTCGTTTCCAGAGAAAAAATGATTACATTATAGTATTAAACGTGCCTTGTGCATGTGATCAGAAGATTATCAAATCATGAAAGCTCAATTCCAACAGTTTTTCTTGTTATTATGTGAAGTTAAACAATTATAGATGATTCTTCCCCACCTGATACTGCATTTTTGGGACAGATCAAAGTCAAATTATTGTCAGAAACATAATCTCTAATCAGGGACGCATCAAATATTGGATTTTTCTGGACGCACCTTGTACCTGCTCCAAGCAACTTCAGGATCTTAGAACTTCTTGACAGGAATCCTGATGTTTTTATGCTGCATCTGATCAGAACTCGAAAAGGGTTTTCTTTCTTTCAGACGGAGTGCAATACCAGAATCTTGAAATTTGCATAACTGAACAAAGTTATAGAGATCCTGTACTGCCTGATTCCAAGACTCAGAAGTCTTGGGATCCTTAGCCCCGGGATGGGGTATGAAGTGACTTTGACGACCTTGCAATGGCATTATTTTCAAAACGTAATTTAGAAAAAGAAAAACTGAACATAATCTCTTCCAAAATTGAATTTATGAGTTGCGTACATCAATGGTAGGTAATTATTTAATTCCAGCCATTCATAAAACAGGTATGGACTCTAAATCGCTCATTTCTTGTTGACCTTTTCAACTAAGATTTCCTTTCCTCATATAGCACCAACGACTCTTGATGAGCATGAGCCATCTTTAACTCCTATTTTCTGTAGCCTTGAGATATTGGTTTGCCATAGGGAAGGCAAAGCAGCTTGAATTTGACTTTAAAAAGATAAAATTTCAGATTTCGGGTCAAACCCAAACTCTAAAGCAATCCACTTCAATAGTGCAACAAACATGCTCAACTGAGGTGATCAAAACAATATTATTTTGTTTACCGAATGAAGTTCGAATTGGTTGAATAAAACAAGGTCATTTGGCTGCCATTCGAAGTCTGATTAGCCACAGGAAAAAGTGCAAATGTCTCATATACAGATGCAAAGCTCTCCACTTAGAACTCATCTTCTGGTTCTGCAGAATACTAGCATCTATACAAGAAATATTTGCTAAGAACAAATCTAAATATTTTGAGAATTTTATGTTTTATACTATCCAATATAATAAGTGAATGGTACAAAAAAGAATACAATTTTCCTTTTACGAGTGCCTAGTCTCGTTGTCCCAGAACTTCTTTTCCCATAACTCGACTTGTTTTATGGTTAACTCTCTTCTCTGTAAAATGGAATGAATAGATGAAGGGTCATAGGGAGGAAGAATGGTGCAGGGGCCAGCATTTGCAGGACCTTTAACCATGGATTCCAACATGAACTTCTTTTCTAGTCCCACGGCAGAGCAAGTCATAAACTCCGAACACAGCTCGATGGCTCTCCGAGGTACGGTGGGCTTGAAGGTTAAGAGCTTAGCATATTCATTCAAGAGATGGAACATGTAGTCATAGACATAGTCCATCTTCAACTCCTCCTGTATGAACTCACTAGCTGCCTTTCCAATGGCCTGAGCCTGGCAAATTCACAGAGAAATAGCTGATTAAAACCACATCGTTTTGTCCAAATCAGGTCAGACTGGATTTAAGATAAGTAATTATTGTTTTACCTTTCCTTTGTGAGTGTTGCCCCAATCAACTGCGAACTTAATAGATCTGCATTTGTCATTTTCCTTTACAGGCCAGAAGTGATGAATTGGTTCCAAACCTCTGGTAAAGAAATCATAGTAATGAGGTTTTACAAGTAAAGTAACACTGTCACAGGCAAGTATGTACTTTTCGCTTACAGACCATGCGGAACCTTCAATGTAGATCTTGTACCTGCATGCATTTCTCATTAGAAGCCAACATTTACTCCCCAAAAAACAAGGATTACGAATTAAAAAGTATTAAATCCAACCCTTTAAAGTTTTAATTAAGTGTTCATATTCTAAAAAGTAATTTTTTGAAAATCATCTAATTTTTTGGAAAAACTTTACACTAAAAAGGAGACAAAAATATCCATCATCAAAGAAATAGAGGAAATCTGAGTACTTCAAACCTATGAATGCATTGGTTGGCCAAGTCTGATTGCTTGTACCCTTGTTGTGACTCACGAATCCAATCCTGAAAAAGAAGGTACTTCTTTCAATACACCGACCTCCAACAACACAGAATCTCCAACAATATAGGAAGTAGCAAACAAGTACCTGTGCATAAACACGAGCATTCCAATCCTTAGTCTCGGTGACATTGCATTTCATAAGATCCTGTCTTGTCTGAGCAACAGCTGGATTACCCTTCCAATAAGCATAAGGTTCCCTGCTCTTCCACTTAACCCTCTTGTTCCCTTCTCTTAACTCACTCAACAACGACTCCCATGGCTTTATGTTAATCTCAGCCCTACAAAGAATCGAACAGAAATGTAATAAAAACCCATCAACGAACTGATCCAAAGTTCGCTTCTTTGAAGCTTAGAGGTGTTTTAAGACTCGGTCTCAGCTCACCATCCCCAGAATGACCAGTCAGGAAAAACAATATCAAGCGTGTGCTCATCCCCACAGTACCGAAACAATGGCGGTGGTGCCGGAGCGTTAGGTCCACTGTGATCGGCGGATCTCACGACAGGCCAGTCCACACAATCGAACATCAACTCCAAATCAGGGACTTTCCCAGGGTACTTGCGTAACAACTGTAGGATCCCCCACACGGTAAAGGTATCCCGACTTTGAAACGACTTCCGGAACCTCTCCACGTAAGCCTTGCCGCCGATCACGACGAGCCTGAAGCTTGCTGTTCGCTTAGCCCTCTCCAACATGTCTCTGCTAATCCCGGTGTGGGCCCATGGTCGGAGATCCTCGTGAATCCAACGGAAGTATTCCGGACACGTGGGACCGTTGGGATGCTCGGTGGAAGTCGTTGGATAGTTCCTGGGGCACGTTCTGGTGCGGTTAAAAGCACTGCAGTTCAGCGGGATCTCTAGTTTGGGTCGAGGGACATTATCGTCAATGTGTCCAAGTTTCGGCTTAACGGCCGCGATTGGCTTCGGAGCCGAGCTTTGTGAGCCAGCCTGAAAGGAGCACGATAATCAATGAATGTCAACCTCAGCCAATCAGAATTCAGACGAGACAAGTTTCTCGATGTGTGGGACCATTCATGGAAACGCATGAAAGACGCGTCGGTTGTTCAACGGCAACAGGTTAGCCGACACGTCGAATCGTATCGGAGTGTAAGAAATTATTAATTAAGGACTCTAAGATTTAAAAATAAACATTAATTAGATTTTTAATTAATACATAAAATTTTATATTAATTAAGGACTCTAAGATTTAAAAATAAACATTAATTAGATTTTTAATTAATACATAAAAATTTATTTAAATTTTAAAAAAATGTTAAATTGGGATTAAGAACATTGAACATTGCATTACAATTAATTAAGTACAAAAAAGAGCATCAAACGGCGGCGTTTTGAGTTAAGTGAAACAGCCACCGACCGTTGTAATATACTCACAGTGGAATTAAGGAGGCGAGTGGAAATCAACGCACCGACGAGGAGGAAGACGAAGAAGATGGTGAGAACAGAAGATCTAGCAGGCAAGTTGGTGAACCCCAGCCGAATTGTGTCCTTGACATGACCGTGAAGCCTGGATCCATGCGACAAGTACCTCTTCATCCACTGTTGCATGCTTTTCCTTCTGATCTCTGACAACTGTTCTTTGCTGATCAGTTTAAGTTCACTGTGTTAAGCTGATCTCTGTTCCAGATGGGCATTTCAGTTCTTGCAGCTTTGTTCTTTCACCGTATTTATACATATATATATGTGTGTGTGTGTGTGGTTGAAGAATTCTAATTCTAAGGTGGTGAAGGAAGGAACTGTATGAGAAAAAGGGAAACTACTCGAACATGTAAAGATGGAGATCTTGATGATAAAGAGAAGAAGTAGAGAGAGGCAAGGAAGATCCAGAAGTGGAGTTTGGAGAAGTAAAATTCTCGTGACGAAGGAGGCTTGGTTGGTACTTCACTTGGTGCGGGAAAAGCAAAGGTAATTATGAAGATGAAGAGGACAAAAGGAAGGTGAAGTTAAGAAGCACAAAAAGGGAGTTTGCAAAAGGGCATTTTCCCTCATAAATCTCTGCGTAATCTTTTCTATAACTTGGCGAATTGTGGTCCAGCTACCATGTTTTCAACCAACACCTTTTTATGCTTATTTGACAAAATTACAAGTTAGTGGCGGGGTTGTTATTTCCATCTTGACCAAAATTAACCATGAGTGTCAACCACGCCTGGGCCTGACCCGAAGTAAAATGATAAATCTTGGACTTAGTTTCTTTGAAAAATCGAACTTTAGACTCTAGCTCGGGCTCAGGCTACCCAAGTCCAGCCCAACTCGAGTCTCGATCTTTATAAACAAAACGATGTCGTTTTATTGAAAACAACGTCATTCTATATTTTAATTTAAAAAAGTTCAAATTGGGCTCAGACTCAAGTTTAGGTTAGCTTGGCTCATACTAGATTGAATTTGGGCTCAATCAGGCCTTGGCCTGGGCCTAGCCCGAGTAGTAGAGTTGTTGTCCCCAAAATTAATGAGAAAAATTTGAATTGATTAATTTTTAAGTTATGTTTGAACTCAGTTCAAGATGTTTAATTTGAAACTTGATTCAACAACATTGAGTAGAAATATCACTAAAATGCAAGGGCTAGAGAGGTCTAATAGTACATAGTATTACTTCTAACTAATAGGGAGATTGTTTCTGAATGACTCACAAGAAGAGAAGAAAAATAAAATAAATTAAAATAATTAAAACATAAAATTTTAAAAAATAAAAATTACAAAATAATAATAATAATGATAAAAATAACAATAATACTCGATTCAAAATCTATTAAAAAATAAAAAATTCAATAGTTTAAATTTAATTAGACTCCCAAAGTCCCAATTAAACTCAAACTCTTAAAAAAAGCAAAGAGTTGACAAAAAGAAAGAAACAAGAACAAGTTTGGCGGATTTGTGCTTGGTAGTAGGTATTAATTCGATTGTTCCGTCCGACCTCATATGAAACGTACCTATCAACCTAGGCATAGTATTTATGGTTTTGGTCCCCAGTTCAACACACATTGATGTAGAGATGACAATTGAGATTGGACTCGGGCAAAATCATAGGATCAGGTCCGTATGGACTGAATCAAGACCAAATTAGGCTTAGGTTGCTCAAGTTGGGCTCAGCTTGAGACTGATACAAAGCCACGTTATTTTTCTATCAAGAATGATTAGGGATAGGATTCTCTGTCTAATAATATAGTGTCTTATTCTGTCTCATAAATCTCAGTCAATCATTTATGCAAGTCTCGTGTTTATTTATGCGGGACTCATGCGGGATATACATAAATGAATGACTGAAATTTATAGAACAAAATAAGAAACTATAATATTGGACAGAAAATCCGAACTCAAATATTTCCTGTCTCATGTAACAAGATAAATGTTACAAATTTAGCTGTATTTTGTACAAAAAGATGGTAAAAGAAGAAGAAGAAGACTAGAGTTTCCTCTCTACTGCTTCTTGTTGTCCCAGTACTTCTTCTCCAACAACTCAACTTCATTAATGGACGACTCTTTTGTATTAATAACAGCATTAAGAGACGGAGGGTCATATGGAGGAAGAATAGTGCAAGGGGCAGCATTTGCAGGACCTTTAACCATGGAAGCCAACATGAACTTCTTCTCTAACCCTTTGGCTGAGCAAGCCATTGTCTCTGAACAGAACTCCGTAGCTCTTGGAGGTATGGTTGGCTTGAACTTCAAGAGCTTAGCATACTCATTCAGGAGATGAAACATGTAGTCATACACATAATCCATCTTCAGGTCCTCCTTGATGAACTCACTTGCTGCTTTCCCCATTGCTTGTGCCTGTCAAAGTTGTAGACTTTGATTCTCAATTATGAATTGCCCTTTGATAAAAGATATTAAGAGTTCACAAAAAATTAGATCTGCGTTTATATACCTCATTTGTGTGGGTATTGCCCCAGTCAACGGCAAACTTAATGGATCTGCATTTGTCATCATCCTTTATAGGCCAATAGTGATGACCTGGAACCAAACTTCTGGTGAAGAAGTCATAGTAATGAGGTTTCACAAGTAAAGTGACACTGTCACAGGCAAGTATATACTTCTCGCTAACTGACCAAGCAGAACCTTCAATGTAGATTTTGTACCTGAACGTACTTGGAATGGATTAAAACTATCATCCAAAGGAAACATTCAAACTGGAATCTTTTTTTACTCATCCAAACCTGTGAATGCATTGGTTTGCCAAGTTAGATTGTTTGAAACCTTCCTTAGATTCTCGAATCCAATCCTAAAAAAGTACGGAATATTATTTCGGATAATTTTTTAAATCCTGAGATGTTCGAATAATTCGATAAGAAGTGTACCTGTGCATAGACTCGAGCATTCCAGTCCTGATTTTCTGTGACATTGCATTTCATAAGATCCTGTCTTGTCTTAGCAACAGCTGGATTACCTTTCCAATAAGCATAAGGGTCCCTGTTCTTCCATTCCATCCTTTTATTCCCTTCCATCAACTCATTCAACAATGGCTCCCATGGTTTGATATTGATCGCAGGCCTACATGATTCGAAGTCAATAAGTCAAATTTGATTATATCGAAGTTATGGAAGTCGAGTTTAAGAGGTTTGAATCTGATCTGTTCCGTTATCAACCCTATCCAAACACCGTGAAGAAAATCATTCCAGGAACATAAAAATCCTTGAAGGGTATCTCACCATCCCCAGAAAGACCAGTCAGGGAATACGATATCGAGCGAATCGTCGTCTCCACAGTAACGGAACAGTGCAGGTGGGGTCGTAGCATTAGGTCCGACATGATCAGCAGATCTAACGACAGGCCAATCAACACAATCGAACATCAACTCCAGATCGGGGACTTTACCAGGGTACTTGCGAAGCAACTGTAAGATCCCCCACAGGGTGAAAACATCTCGACCCTGAAAAGCCTTCTTGTACCACTCAACGTAAGCTTTTCCGTTGACTATGACCAGCCTGAAATAGGCCGTTCTTCTGGCACGCTCCACCGTGTCTCTAGTGATGCCAGTGAGAGCCCATGGTCGGAGGTCCTCGTGAATCCAACGGAAGTGTTCTGGACATGTGGGAGGAAGCCAATTGTCGGTGTTCTGTGCAAAGGTTGTCGGGTAGTTTGTAGGACACGTTCGGGTCTGGTCAAGAGCACTGCAATTGAGTGGGATCTCTATACTGTGTCGGGAGGCATTAAGCTCAACGTGTCCAGGAATTGGATTGGTGATTGAATACAGCTAGAGCCATGCGAAAATCTTTATAAATAAATAATATTGTAATTATGTAAATTTAGTTAAATTAATTAAAGCATAAATAATAAACTTATGTTATAAACTTAAATCGTACTTATTTGTGGCTCTTCCCAAAGAGCTCTGTTAGATAAATCGCAATAAATTCACACCTACAATTACACACTTAAAGCATCGAAAATAAAGAAAAAAATGACACAAAAATTTAACGAGGTTCGGTTAATGATGCCTACATCCTTGAATAAGAGTAGAGAAAATTTCGCTACAAAAAAAACGATACCAATAAAATACATACATCTAAGTTTTTATTTTTCTTTAAATAATAAATCCTTTGTGTGCCCCAAACCAAACTGGTCTAACTTGACTGGTCCTATCAACAATGAGCCCTTCGCTTTCAACATAAATTTCCGTTTTTCTCTAATTCGGATCACATCGCGAGCTTATCGGATCAGGCTGTCTTTCAGATCCACCAAATTTAAAAACAAAATATCAACCAGCTCAAACTTAGTTTGAACTTATAAAATTTTGAGCATAATAAGAAAAAACTCGAAACCCTAATAACAGTGATATATACTCACGGCAGAGTTGAACAGGAGTCGTGTAGGGACTAAGGTACCAACGAGGACGAGCAAGAGGAACATGAGGAGTAAAACAGATGATCTTAAAAGCAAATTCATAACAGACTCTTGAGGTTTCGATTTCGAATCTGTTAACGGAGTTTGTTTTTGGTGGCTTATGATATATAGCCATATAGGAATGGTATAGGAATTGTCAGAGAAGAAAGTACCTCGAAACCTGGAAAGATGGAGGTGTTGCTTAGGGTTGACGGTGAAGATAACTTATATAAGAACGAGGAAGATCCAAAAAAGAAGAGAGTTTCGAGAAGTTGAATCCTTGAATCTTGTGATAATGCTTTCACTTCCATTCTAAATTTGACTTTTAAAGAGTTAAAAACCCTTTGCTTTCTTTTGCTTCGAGATCTGTTTTGCATTAATAAGGGTTTAAGTCTTGTTAGTCTTAACAAGAATACTTCGATTAAGTGTCGTTTTAGATATATTTTAATTATTTAAAATAAGTGTCATTATTAACTTTGTATGCATGTTTATAGTTTTACTTCCAAAATTAACCTTTAATTTATCTCTCATCTTAATTACATAGATTACACAAATTATATTTTCAAGACACTTCAACAAGTAATTAATAAGGGTATATCTATAATTTCATTAGCTTTCTTAATAAGCGTGCATTTTTCTAAAATGACACTTATTATGAATCAGAGGGAGTATTAATTAAGGGTTGAACTCCCCTTTGATCCATTTTTTCTAGGCAACACTTGTTTTTAATCAATTCAAACAACAAATATGTAACGAATATAAGTAGAAATATATTAATTTCTCTTATTTTCTTACGAAGAAATTCAAAACTCTTCGTTCAAATTTATACAATCATATAACCGTCTTAATGATGTACCAAGGATCAACCATAAACTTGTATTAATGTAGAAAATGTAAAAAAGCACCTATTTTACCATCCATTATATGATCAACAAGCTACTGAATTATTTGATCAAGCTCTTGAAAATTTTGATTAACGTGTATAAAAATTGTGTCTCTCTATGTAATTAAGTCTTTCTATGTCTTTCTTAATGTGTGAGCCTCTTAACAGGTTAAAGAAACTGGACGTCCATAAACTTACTTAAGTTGACAGTAGGAGACATTAGTAGTTATTTTTAGTAATCTTATTAGATCTTCTTATCACAGATCCAATAAATACTCAACCCAGCCCGATTAAGGTCTATTTTTTTTACTTAATTTTAGCGCTTTTAATCAGATTCTTTATTAAGCTTCTTTGTTATCTTTAATCCGAATCAAATTTGATTTTCTTAACGGTAATTTTATAAAACTATGTGATTAATACTTGTCAAAGTTACAAAATCACTAAGAAGCCTAACATTAAATTGTTTAAAATTGAGTTGGACAAATTTTGTATAAAAGTTAAACTTAAGTTTGAATTTATCAAATTATTTTTAAGTTTTAAGTTCGGACCGATATGAACTTGACCTGATTCATTATCAATCGTCTAAATATTTAAACATATGTAATTTTGGCCTTGACAGTTTAAGTGTCGATTTTAAAAATTATAAGATAGCTTCAAAATTTTGTTGTCATACCACACATCAAATCCTCTATTTCGGTTATTCCGTTTTAATCATACTCCATTCAATTTTATTCACATATTTATATGCTTAACACTTTAAGTTTCAAATTAAAAAATTATAAAATAACTTCAAAATTTTACTGTCATACTACACATCAAATCTTCTGTTTTAATTACTCTGTTATAACCCTGTTCTATTAAATCTCATCCATATATTTATGTAGAGTCTGTATAAATGTGTGAATAAAATTTAATAAAATAAGATAAAAACATGAAATAGGAGATTTGATATCGTAGTACCAACCCATTATTACGAGGATCATTATGTTCTCAGAAAAGCCATCAGATTTATAACAGTAAAGCCTCTTTATACATTTTGAAGAGACAGAAGAAGATGATTACGTGTTTCAATTCAACGGCTTTTTGTCTGTCTGAATTCCTTGCAGCCTTTGTAAGAGAATATTTAGGGACTGGACTTTATTCAGAGTTACAGTGTTCCTGTACGAGTTCCCCCACCCAGTAACTTCGTGGCTTTTCCATGATCACAACCACCTAAAAGCCATGCATCAATAGATGAGTTCCAGAAATCATTCATCTTTCGTTTTCTAGGTGGACCCATTTTGCAGTTTGAAGAATGATCACAATTCAAAACATGTACCCAAAGCAATTAGAGTTGACATGACGGCCCGGTTCGACAGGATCTGAAGTTAACGGTCATACCTATATTAATCAAATTTCGAGTCGGAAAGGTTGGTTCAAAGCTTGACTTAAACGACCCAATACTTCTTTCGAAACGAACGGAATCTTTTGTTTATTTTATTTTATCTCTATTCTATTTCGTAAGTTTTAACTATTTATTAATATAGAACTTATATAAATAAATGAGTAAGATTTATAAGACATAATAAAGATAGAATAAAATAGACAGAAGATCTGACACTTTCAAAATAACATCATTTTAGTGTAATTATAAAAAAAAATTGATCCAGGCCATTGCCAGTCCTAACGCAACTCTTTACTTTTGTTTACCTTTGTTCTTAGGATACTTTGGCAGCCTCAAAGCTGATTGACAAAGCCTGACTCTCTAGTTACTGTTTCAACCAACTTTTAAGAGACGAAAAGGAGAGGAAGGGACTATATAATCTCTTCTAGCCTGCAGGAAGAGTTCTGTCCCAAATTGGCTTTAATGTAGTGTTCAACATTCTAAACTCGAAGCCATTTGGTGAAAACCATTCTATAGTAATTGATAAACTCCAATCTTATTCAAATTTTAAGTAATTTTCTATACTTAAAATGTAATGAATACGAATGGCTAATTAACTCTGCAGCAACAACCTTAAATACATCAAACCCAGCCCCTTTTCTCCTTATCAGATTCTTACTCAATTCGATAAGGTTTGGACCGACACCAATGATATAATTTTTCAAACTAAGTTTTAAAACTCGATTAACTCAAATATGATCATTGACATCGAGCCATGTTAAGTTAGATTGGATTGATTTTGTCAACTTTAACTCATACTCAAACTTGAGTTTGATAAAATTTTCAAACGTAACTAATTGTGATAAACTTTATTAATACAACGAGTCAAGTTATATTTTACTGAATTTGGAGTTCTAGTATTCAAACCTAACCAAAATCGAACTTGAACTTAATAAAATATTTTGGACTTCAATTACTAAATTTAAGTCGACTCATTGTCATCTCTAATTATAAATGCTAATGCAAATAATACATACCGTAGTGGAAGTAAAAAAATTGCTAGGATTGAGCTCTACAACAATAATCATAGTTGTTGAATTTATTATTACTCATAATTACACCCGTGTAGATTATAATTATAACAAAAATCCACTACAACATCATAATCTGCAATTTACAATTTGAAATCTTGCTTATCAAGATATGTTAGTGTGTTGATGAAGCTCAGTGAAGATGTTGGTAATAAAAACGAGACACCATCATTGGAGACAACATTAATGGAGCAGAAAACACTTGATAGGCCCCAAAAACATGCACGAGATGGGCAAGAACATTAACGTAAAACCATAATTAGAGATGGGGTTCTAAATAAAACTTATCTTTGTTAATTGTTATCACTTTTAGAATGCAGTAAAGTTTAGGTTAAAAAAAAAAAAGCGTGACAGTAAGCTCTTGCACAGAGAGAGGATCGATGTTGATGATGATGAGGAGGAGGAGCTTCGAGGTTGGCGTAAAAGTCTCTCGCTTTTCAAGTCCACGCGTGAACGCTCTCTTGTTCATGCTCTCTTATTTAGAAACCCAATGCTCTTCAGTCTTCTTCCCCCTTCACTCTCTCTTAAAGAAGCTCTCTCTCTTTTGGCCTTTCGTTGTCTTATGCAAACATGTCTGTAAGTCCCTCTCTCTCTCTCTCTCTTCCTCTTACAGGTACATTGATTCACACGAACATTAGGTTTTCGTGAGATTCTGATCAGGAGTTCATGTTGGTATTATAGATTGTTGAGGTTAGAGTTCCGAACTTGGACTGCGAAGGCTGTGCTTCCAAGTTGAAGAAAGCTATGTACAAGATCAAAGGTATGGCTGGCTTTAACTCTCTCTCATTTTTCGCTTCGACCATTGTCAGGAAATTTAATTTCTGATGAAAGATTATTTCCCATGCACTGTAGCTCACATTGTCTGTTTCTGTTTCAGGCGTAGAAGAAGTGGAAATAGACATGGAGTTGCAGAAAGTAACGGTGAGAGGGTACCGGCTGGAGGAGAAGAAGGTGTTGAAGGGTATAAAAAGAGCAGGAAAAGCAGCAGAGCCATGGCCGTTTCCAGGGCACTCTCATTTTGCGTCATTTTACAAATACCCAACTTACATTGTCAACCATTACTATGATTCATACAAGAACGTTGGTTCCAATGGAGTCCACACTTTCTTCCATACTCCTGCAGTTTACTCCATGGCTGTAGCTTCAGACGAGGCCGTTGCTTCCCTTTTCAGTGACGACAATCCTCATGCTTGCTCTATCATGTGAAACTTCCATTTGCTTTTCTTGTTTAAATGATTCTATCCTTTGTTTCTCTGTTGAATTTTTCTGTAATTTTGTCTATTCTCTTTGTTGGAAGAGAAAAGAAATTTTGTTAGTTTTGATTCTCCCGAGTCCTAAGACATAATTCTTAACCAATTGAAAGAGAGCTAAGAGGCTAAGAGCATTAGGTTTGATAATTGGGTTCGGCCCGGTCTGGTATGAAATTAATTTATTAGATTCAATATCCTATCCAAAGCCATGGGTTAGTCCCAATGTTGCGAATACCGTACCAAATTTAATACTATCAGATTAAGTTCTGGCACAATATTATACCAAGACTAGATATCGTTTCGGGTAATTTTTTAAATTTAGGAAATAATTCTCAAATTTTTATAAAATTGCAAAATAGTCCATTGTTATATTATACAATTGTACTGTATATTTTTAACCTTGTCTCCAAAAATTAAAATAATAAATAATAATTATAATTAATATGAAAGAACAATAATTTTAAGATATTTCACATATAAATAATAACCACAATTTATTTTAAAAAAGATAATCATTATCATATAAATATAAAATTAAGAACGATATAAAGAATTTAGAATATTATAATTTTAGTTTTTATTATATAATAAATAATAATTACATCAAACATCCAATAAAATGAATAGTAAATATCCTTAACTCTCAAATTATCATAATTTACAACAAGAGTTCGTGATAAGGGAACAATCAAGTAGAATTGAAATATGAAATAAAAAGGTATATTATTTAATTTACTATCAATTAAATATATTATATATTTAATTAATTAAAATTAATTATTACTAAAATTATAAA
>JANKOE010000006.1:67414564-67426893 GCA_026284465.1 Erythroxylum citrifolium | reverse complement strand
TGAATTCCTTTTGGTGGGGTTCTTCTTTGGGTAATCGTGCTAAGATCCTTTAGGTAAAATGGGAACGACTGTGTGTTCCTAAGAAATTAGGTGGCATGGGCTTTGGTGACTTGAAGTGCTTTAATCTCGCGATGCTGGGCAAGCAGGGTTGGCGGTTTCTAACAAACCCTGATTCTTTAGAAAGCCAAGTTTTCAAGGCCTGGTATTTTCCTAATTCCGATTTCCTTCATGCTAGAGAAGGAAGAAACCCCAGCCTCATTTGAAAAAGTATATTCTCAGCTAAAAGTATTATAGACAAGGGGGTTAGATGGCGGGTGGGTGATGGGGCTTCGATCGGGGTGTTTAAAGATCATTGGCTGCTCAATGATTCTAATTTCTATGTGCTCTCGAATCTACTACAGGGTATGTCTGATATGAAAGTTAATTAGTTGATTGACCCTATTACTTTGAATTGGAATTCTTCTTTGGTAAATGGTATTCTAGCTCCTCAAGAGGCGTCACAAGTTTTCCAAATCCCCATTTCTCCTTCCAGGCTGAAAGATACTCTTTGTTGGCATCCTACTAGGAATGAGATTTATAGTGTGAAGTCTGGTTATAGGGTTGCTACGTCTCTTTTGTCGGAGAATCAAAGCTATGATGTGGTGGGTCCGTGGAATGGCATTTGGGGTGCTCATCTTCCCCCCAAGGTTAAAGAGTTTACCTGGCGTATTTTGCATGACTTTGTTCAGTGTAAATAACACATTCTTATGCATGGGGTTAATTTGGACCCTGCTTGCTCACGCTGTGGTGTTTTGGAGACCATAGACCATGTACTGCTTACCTGCCCTCATGCTCGTAACGTATGGACGTCCTCAGGTATTGCCTTACATAGCAATTCTATTAAAGATTGTATTATTGATTGGCTTCGTCGAGACAATTTGGAACTTCGAGGTCGAGCCCTTATCATTTGTTGGAGTTTGTGGTTTCATCGGAATCTTTTTTGTTGGAAACAACAAGATACTTCCCCATATTCTATTGTGGTTTTTGCAGATGATTACATTTGAGACTGGAAAGTGGCAAAAATTGCGTTTGGGCAAGTGCAGGTTGTTCCCAATATGACTAGCGTTGCTGTAGGGTGGCAACAACCTCCGATTAGCTAGGTAAAATGCAATGTTGACGCTTCGGTTGATAAAAGACGAAACAAGTCAGGTTTTGGGGCTATCCTTCGAGACCATCATGGCAACTTTATTAGGCCATTTTTCTTGTTGTACCAATGCCACTCTCGCAGAAGCCATGTCAATCAGAGAGGCTTTAGCCTGGATTAAAGGGATTCATTTGGACAATGTATTGTTAGAATCAGATTGTTTAAAGGTTATCGATGGTCTCAATTCTAGTTCTTCTAATTTTTCTGAAGTTGGTTTAATGTTTGTTGACTGCCAGGAACTTAAGACTTACTTCCAACACCTGTCCTTCCTATGGACGCCTCTAACTGCTAATAGAGCCGTTCATTCTTTGGCAAGGGTATCTCTTTTACATGCAGATCGTTTTATTTGGCACACACTACCCAGTTTTCTTTTTTCTGTTTTTTTTTTCTGATGTTGCTTCCCTAATACTTAGTTCAGAAAAGGTTTAGGCCGGGGTGTATAGGGTGAAGCCTGTTGGCTCAGGGTTTAATTTTTGCCTCCTCGTTATTGATCTTTATCCCTGGTAGCGTTTTAATGTAAAAACAACCGGAAAAAAAAAAGATTAATCATCTGCTAAACCATCAAATCAAAATTTTAAAATATTGATAACTTATGTGCTGCTTGCATCAAACCTTCACTCAAATCTGGTTTGATAATCTATCAAGCAATTTAATCGAAACACGTAATTTGTAGATTATTATATAGAACTTACCGGACAATTTAAAAAAAATGAAAAGTTGATGAATAGAAACAAAAATCAAGCGGCTCAAAGTTGTTGATCATGTCAATTGTAACATGTCCTCAAAACGTGCCATGTCGGCGGAAGGTGTTCTCTAATCAAATATAAGCATAACTTTCATCTCATTCCATCTTTCCTTAAAGAGCCACAAAGTTCCCACAAATTAAGCTTTCGTTTTTCATCTCAAAGTGATCATCTTCCTCCTCTAATGGCTCAGGTGCATACCCTTTTCAGTCTTCTTCAACAGTTTTATGTTTTTTCTGTTGTTCTTCTTGTCCTTTTCTTTTGATCATTCATGCTTGTGAGATCAAGTATGGTGCGTGTGATGAGCTTTTCTTTCTGCAGAAAGTGGTACTAAAGGTCATGACCATGACCGATGAGAAGACAAAGCAGAAAGCCATCGAAGCTGCTGCTGATATCTACGGTAAATCACAGACCTATAAAGCTGTGAACTTGAACAATTGAAACAAAGATTTTTGCTTTCTTCCTTTGTTCTGATTAAAGATTGGTGGGTTGTACAGGAGTCGATTCAATTGCTGCTGATCTTAAAGATCAGAAGCTAACAGTTATAGGGCTGATGGATACAGTGGCAGTTGTGAAGAAGCTGAAGAAAGTAGGGAAAGTGGACATAATCTCAGTTGGTCCTGCAAAGGAAGAGAAGAAAGAAGAGAAAAAGGAGGAGAAGAAAGAAGAGAAGAAAGAGGATAAGAAAGAGGATAAAAAGTAGTTTAAAAAAAAAGAAGAAGAGCTTCTTCATTGTACACTATACTATAGAGTTCATCTTGTAATAAGTTCTGATTTCCAGAAAAAAAACTATGCCCATCAAAGATTTCTTGTTGGAAATCATTACTAAGCACAAAAGTTGTAATCTTTATGAGTGCAAACATTGATAAGTACGGATTATCATTATCATTATCTATCAAAGATTTCTTGTTGGAAATCGTCACGAAGCACAAAAGTTGTAATCTTTCAGTCCAAACACTGATAAATATGGATTAGTTGATTACCATACCCCTTCCTCTTCGAGAATAAGGTTGGAAATTTAATACTTTAAGCATCAACTTCTGATGCTGATTATTTATCACTGTCGTATTCCTAATAATTCCAGCTGGAGGCTTGACTCTTGAAGCCAAGCCAATGCCGGAAAAGTGAAAGGTGACGGATCCGGTTGTCTTTGTTAGGCCTCAAAGCATCAAATCAACCAATGCTTTGCTGGCTCACACCTGACACAACTCTAGTCATCTCTGACAAATTCAATCATAATCACAAAATTGGCAGCTATTCAAATTATTGGTGAATGACAATTATATAGCTTAATTTTTGAATTTCTTTACATCAAGAACGCGAACTGAATCGACTGCCAACACAAAATTCAATGCCAAACCATCACATCTCTTTTTTGTTACTGTTCTTCATTCAATTACAGATACCAAAACTGAAACAAGAAGTATTCTTTGCTTATTCGTTCGTTTTTCTTAGTTTCCAGCCTCCTGAAGTCTCCTCTCCCCTGTTTCTGCAGTGGCAGAAGTTGAGAACCCTTCAGGACCTGCTAAACAAAACAATGGTTCTCTTATCAGAATGGATTCACAAACCTCCATTGATAATTCCTTGAAGGTTTATGTAAAGACATGCTCTTACCAGTAGAGGAACCGAGAGATTGCTGAGAAGGACGAGACACTTCTTCTCCTTTGCCAAACCACGACCCGACAGCTCCTTTAACCTTACCCACCACTCCCTTCCCAGGGATGAACGCAGAGCTTGGAACTTTTCCTTCCTCATGACTGGCATCAGAGTGACTACCCAATTGCCTCCTAACCTCCTCTGACTCCGTCACTTTCCCTATTTGCTTCTCTGTCTCATCGGTTCTCTCTCTTCTCTTGTGCAAAGCATCTGATATCACTTCAGACAATGCCTTGTCTTCTTCTCTTGGCCTGAACTTTTCTGCTATATAATCCTTCACAGAGACCCCTTTGTCTTGGCCTTCGGTACCTCTTTTAGCTTCCTCATTACCGTGCACTTTTGACAATACAGTGCTTCCTGCTTCGGAGACCTTCTGATACACTGGAGAAAGTTTCTCGGTCACCATGTGCCCTGCTTCTGCAACCTTCTCGTACACTGGACCAAGTTTCTCAGTCATAGTAGTAGCAACCCTTTTTCCATAGCCTACAGGCAATGTATCTGTCCTGGAAGTTTCTTGTCCTGTCCGAGTTCCAGGTTCCTGAGTGTTGTCTTGCTTTATCGGTTCAGGAGATATTTGGTCATGGCTTCCTGTGGAAAGAATTTGTTTTGAACCTTGCTCTCCATCACCGGAGACACTCACTTTGTCAAGGGAACGAAGAACTTGAGAAACACCTGCCACTTCACCTCCTGGAATAGCGTGTAACAGATCAAGATCAATCATACTAAAAACTTAATCCAACTAAACTGAAATCTCAATTCAATTCTTACCAGCACCAGTTGGATCTGCAACTTTTGACTGATAATTTGAAGGAATGTAATCTCCAGGTCGATCCTTTGGAGCATGAGGATCCTCCTCCAAGCTGGTTAATCCTTCCAGGTTAAGTTCAGGTTTCACAGGGACCCTTTTGTCTTGGCCTTCGATACCTCTTTTAGCTTCTTCATTACGGTGCACTTTTGACGATCTTCTACCTTCTTGATTACCGTGCACTTTTGACAACACAGTGCTTCCTGCTTCGGAGACCTTCTGATACACTGGAGAAAGCTTCTCGGTCACCATGTGCCCTGCTTCTGCAACCTTCTCGTATACTGGACCAAGTTTCTCAGTCATAGTAGTAGCAACCCTTTTTCCATAGTCTACAGGCAATGTAGCTGTCCTGGAAGTTTCTTGTCTTGTCCGTGTCTCAGGTTCCTGAGTGTCGTCTTGCTTTATCTGTTCAGGAGATATTTGGTCATGGCTTCCTGTAGAAAGGATTTGTTTTGAACCGTGCTCTCCATCACCGGAGACACTCACTTTGTCAAGGGAACGAAGAACTTGAGAAATACATGCTGCTTCACCTCCTGGAATAGCGTGTAACAGATCAAGATCAATCATACTAAGAACTTAATCCAACTAAACTGAAATCTCAAATTCAATTCTTACCAGCACCAGTTGGATCGGCAACTTTTGACTGATAATTTGAAGGAATGTATTCTCCAGGTCGATCTTTTGGAGCATGAGGATCCTCCTCCAAGCTGGTTAATCCTTCCAGGTTAGGTTCAGGTTTCCCTGCACTAACCTCTTGCTCCTGAACAATTCCAGGAGTTATGGAGGCAGGAGTATTAGTCGGTGCGCGAGGTACTTCCTTAATACCACTCGTTCTTTCAACAGCAACCTTAAGTTGTGGGTTCATAGGATCAGTTCCTTCCATTGCAGGCGATCTCTTCTCATGACCAAGTTCAGAACTTTTCGTAGCACCATAAGCTCCATGGATTTCTGGGTCATCAACCATTTCTTCATCCTCATCATCTTCTTCCTCATCCAAGTCATGATCATCAGGAACATGACCTTCTTCGTGATGGTTGTAACCATGTCCATGTAACTTGAGTGTGTCCTTTAACTTTTTGGCCTTGTCCTTCACTTTCTTAAACACAGACCTCTTCTCATCTTCTGCCATTAAAAAACACCAAGCCTCTCACTAACAAAATCACAAAAACAAGGAAAAAAAAAACAGAATTGCTAGTCTTTCTTCTCACCATCATGCAGTCCAACATCATGGGGCGTCCCCTCCATAGCTAAACAAACAATTTTACTATCTTGGTTGGAATGGAGAAAACTGGTGGAGTACTAGAATGTTTATAGAACCAAGGACGATCCTGAGCTGCCATATCCTGCCACCTTTGCATAAGTGGTGGATCTATAGTAAGTTGACACACGTAGAACAACGACAGGGGTTTGAGGTACTGACACGTACCGTAGGGTGGTGGTACACGCGGCCTCAGTGGCTCAACTTGGAATTTTGATTCGGACATGGAAGATTGGATAAAGATTAATAGTATTGACTATTGAGTCTGCCGACAGGTTCATTCCGTAATCGTCTGCATGTGGTGGTCCACAGAGGAGCAAAAGGACAAACGACGCCGTTGCCGGGGATCGAACCCGGGTCGTCCGCGTGACAGGCGGAAATACTCACCACTATACTACAACGACTTTGTTGTGACTTATGCCAGTTTTAAATATAATATTCAAAATTAGAACTCTTATACAAAAAAGAACATGTAATTAATTTCGCTTTTTTTTAATAAAAATTTAATTAAACACTTAGTTTTCATAATTTATAAGTTAGTTCTTAATATTAACATTTATTTACAAAATGATATTTATTTATATGAAATTTTAATTATTAAAGTATTAATAAAATTTGTTCATAAGAATTATTACACGTATTAATGTTATTATTTTTTTAAACGGAAAGATCCGCGACCGCTATCATTTGGATTTACACTGGGTAAACCTCCGGATGGACACATTAACTTACAAATTACGCGAAAAGGGTACTTCGCACTAAACAAACCCTGTACACCAGGCTCGATCGAGCGAGTGTAAGTAGGAGGATTTGAACACAGGACTTTTTAGCCTAATGCCTCCTAGTTTTTTTATATTTTACATCCATTGCTAATTTATTTGCCGTTATCATCTACTAAATTAGAATGTGAAGATTTATAGCTCTTTTTCATTGTATAAAACAAGGTGGGCAATTGAATCACAAGGAATTTGCAGGTTTCTGAAAGATATAGAACAGAATGTTATTGTATGATTTCAAATTGACAAGGCCTGCCACCTTTTTAACTGCAATTACATGTTCATTGATGAGTAAGAAGAGTTGCCGCAGAGGGTGTCATCTTTTATCTGCTGCTTCCAATCCTGTCACAGAGACTCAAGAGGTGCTAGTTCTTCTTACCATTCCTGAGGTTGCGTATGGTCATTACAAGCTCTTGCCTTTCACCTTCTACCGTAGCAAATTTGAGACTTATTTCTGAATATCTCTCTTCCATTTCTTTTAACTCACTCTCCATGGATTTGTTCCTTTCCTTTAGCAGAGTCATTTCTTTCAATAATTCAGCAAGGTCGGATTCATTCCTGGAATGGAAAGTGCTAAAGTTTCAGTGTAACCAGTAAGTGATAAAGAAAAGCTGAAAGGCTGCAATAGATGTAAAAATCCATTTACTTATCAGAACAAAGGATGCTGATGAAGAATTCTGGTGAATGATTCCAAAGATCTTCAGGATGTTAATAGTACGAACTGAAAGGAAATATCTCGATCATACCTTTCAAGTATCGCGGCATTATCTTCTTTCCTCGCCAGCTTGTTCTTTGTAGTGCTCCTCTTTGAATGTGGCAAATCTTGTATAATGTTTCTTTCTTCAAGCTTCCTGACATCTTGTACTTTATGCAGGTCATCCTTCAGTTGGAGGATTTGCTTCTGCAGAGTTTCTTTCTGCAGTTCTTCTTTCGACAAGCAATGCCTTAATTCCTCATGCTGAGTCCTAAGCATTTCCATTTCTGATAAGAGTTCCTTGATTGTGTTCTCCTTTTCCTCTTTTGATGACCTCAAAGTGCATAGTTCTTCTAGTGTTTTCCCGGTTTCCTTCTTTGCCAATTCAAAGTTTCTTTGCAGTTCATCTCTTTCCCTCTTTGAACTTTCCAATAGATTCCTTGTTTCTGCAAGTGACATCCTCATTTGCTCCAATTGATCTCTTAACTCGCCATCTTGCTTCGAATGTTCACGGACCACATTGCTCTCCCCATTCAGCTTTTCTATCTTGGCTTTCAGCATTTGAATTTCCACTGAAAAGGCCTCTTGTTTTTCTTCTTCACGCTTCTTGACATCTCTTAATTGGTTTGACGCATCTTCTAATTCCAGTGACATCTGCTCCACATGTTTTGTTTTAAAATCTAAATGAGTTGATACTTCTTCCACCTTTATTTTGTTTTGATCCTTAATTAGTACAAGCTCTTCAGCAGCTTCCTGAAGCTTGTCTTCCAGAATTTTGTTCTGCAAACGCAGCTCCTCAGCTTCTGCCATTGCTTTCGCTGTCAGCTTCTCATTCTCATCAAACTTACCAGCCATTTCCACAGAAAGTCTTTTAAATTCCTCCTGCAGCCGCTCTGCTGTACTAGCATACTTCCACCTTGTCTTCCTCAAAGCCTCTTCTGCGCGGATGGCTCTCTGTTCTTGCTCAATCTTGGCATTTGTCATGGCCTCCAGTTCATTTTCAAACACGTGTGACTGCTTCTCTAGCTCTTTCTCCAATCCTTTAACCTGGCTGTCAAGTTCATTGATGGAAATGACAGATTCTGATAACTCTTTTGTCTGTTTCTTGAACTTCCCTTCCAACCATTGCAACTGTGACTCTAGTTCTGTGATTGTGGCTGCAGATTCAGAGCATTCATTTTGTCTCCTCAGTTCTTCTACCTGGTTCTGCTCTAACTTGGAAGAGATAACATGGTTTTCCTGTTTTAAGTCCTCGTAGTCTTGGGTAAGTCGTTCAATATAATTCTCCAGTTTTTCCCTATCTTCCCTGTACATCTCAATTTCATCACAAAGGTCTGTTATCTTTTGCTCCAGTTGATGTAATTCACTCCTATCATTTTCCCCTCCATCCACTTTCTCCAGTTCAGATATTGGTAGTTGTTCTTCATTCTCTTTTGCATTGCATTTGCATCGTTTCTCCAACTCTTGACCATCATTTCTTAGCTCAAGCTTACTAGAAAGACGAGATACTTCCACATCTTTTTGCCCCAACAATTCATCAAGGTCTTGGACAGTATGAATAAGCTCAGCATTAGAATCTTGAGTTTTCTGGAGTTGCAATTGAAGATTGGTCTTCACATCCTTTTCATGACCAAGTTCTCGCCTGATTTCTTCTACTTTAACCCGTAAATCCTTGTTCTCAGCTAGCAATTGTTTCAGAAGTTCTTCTCCACCAGCAGATTTCTGCAAGGATTTGAGCTTTTCACATTCCACCTCGAGTGCATCTTTCTCGACTTTAAGGTCTGCCATCTCTGTTGATAAATCCTGTGCCCTTCTATTTTCTTTCATGATTTGCTTCCTCAAAGACTGCATTTCCAGTTCTGATAAATCTGCCTGCCTCATCAGGTTGGATACTTCAGTTTTAAGTTTTTCAACAGTATCACTCGGTGCATCTTGTGATTCTCTCGGAAGGTTGTCTTCGAGGCTATTTATAGAGTCAAATAAACTTCCATCTGAAGCTGAACCAAGTGACCATTCTGTGCTAGATCTTCGATGCAGACGATTCTTCGGTGTGATGGCATTAGATCCCACATTTGATTTGAAACTGCCCTCCTCTTCATTTTCCAAACTCCTGTCCTGTGACATGAGTAAACGGATGAGTTACAATCTAGAACAACAGTCAATCTTTAAGTTCCAATCTAAAACGAGCTGTAAGTTCTTTCTATGTGCTAAAAGAGAAAGCAGTAATAGATGATATTAGACCCTACTTCAGCAAAACTTTCGCCATTTCTGTCTGCATCCTCATTCTGCATTTGCTTCTTCATGCTTACATCATTTGAAACTTCTGATTTTCCATTTTCCTCAATGTTTCTGAGATTATATACTCTTACTCACTAATTGGAACAACAAAACGAGAAGGGAACAGTAAATCCAAATGAGCAATTAGTATTCAATGTTTACCTTTGATCAATTCCTCCCTGCATCTTTTGAATTGTCACCTGTCCCAATGTTTTGAAGTATGAATCAGATTGGAAGATTTAAAAGACATAACTGCATAAGATTCTGAACTTCAAAGACTATGCTCAAACAAGAAAGTCAATCAATCAGTTCAAATCCTTTTGTTTGGCTAGGTGGAAAATGGAGGGTTAATGAGAGTTAGAGCTAACATTTAGTACTGCTCCAGAGTTTGCAAACTTAAGAGGAAGAGATACAGTCATTGGCTCAGCTTCCTCTGCAAAATCTGCAAAATCAATTGAAGCTTCACCTAGATAGCCAGATTTTGAAGACCCCTGCAAAAAATTACATGAAATCAGAAGGATTAACACATTTAAACGCAAAAGGGCAAAATCTCTGGAGTGTGATTGAATACATACACTTGAAACAATGAAATGATAGATTTTCTCATGAAGCTTCCCAGTCTTCATCTCTTTCACAAGTTTCACAGTTACATAAACAGGCTTTTCCCATGTACAAGTTCCCTCCTGAACTGCGGTTTTCTCTAACTTGAATGTTGGCTTCCCAGCATCCTCTGGCATCAGAGACACAAACAACGCAGGCTTCTTCAACCGTGGCACCTGAAGAACAAGGAAGATCCAAAGCAAAAGCTAAGAGCTTCACGCTTGAGCTTCATATCAGTTAAATTCTCCAGCCCTCTTACTAGCAATGCAACTAAGAATCTTGACGAAGCAAAGCAAAACCCAGATGAGATTTAGTGACAAGAACCTACCTGAGTTGCCTGAAACTGCAATTTGAAAACCATTTTGATCTTTTTCTTCTCGCTTCTCCATGACTTGAACATTGTTTTAGACTTTCGCCACTGGCTTCTCACGGAATCTTCATAGAAAAGCCGACAAATTGTGCTTTCTAAGTTTCAGACAAAACGATGTACCTAAGATGTACATCACAAGTTCCCACAACCACGGAGAAACCAAGACAAAAGCAGAGAGTTCGGACTTCGGACAATAGAACTTAGGATGTCTTGGATCCAAAAGGAAGACGAATACGTTCCATGAGTGAAAGATACTTGACTAGGAGTAGGAGAAGCAGCTCAGCTCCGTAGTCTAGTCTGGTACTAAGCTTGTAAAGCATAATAATGGTATTTCTTCTTTCCTTCTTCTTTAGAATCAAAACAGCTGTCCTCATTAAAGCTTTTCTTTTTAATGCAGTAAGGCACCAAGTGCGGAGGGTTGAATTACATATATGCCCTAACTTTTAGATTATTTTCAATTTAGTAATTCAAATTTTAAAATTTTCAATTATTTTTTTATAACCTTAACAATTTAATGTAAATTTCCAATTTTTAACGTAAATAATTAAATAGTAATTAATTTTTTCATGTCGGTTATATATTATTGGTAAAAAAATTTCGTTAGTTAAATTAGTAAAATATTAATAAAATTATCATTTTGAACTGAATTGTTAAAAATATAAAAGATGATTATTTAATTAAATATTTTTGGCAAAAATTCGAACCAAATTGTTAAACTCGAGACTCGCTTGAAATTCAATTAATTCAAACTTGATTCGTTCAATTTGGATCAAATCATAATTAAATCAAATTTATCAAAAGTCTTTTATTTTATTTTAAATTTTTAAAAATTATTTAACAATTTTTTATCTTGTCACTTTTTATTTATTCATAATTCAAAAATGAATTAGTGCTAATATTATATCAATTTAATAAAAATATAATACACTAAAAGTCATATAATAATTAAATGGTATAATAGCAAGTTAAAGATAATTTTGAAAATATGATAATTAAAATAAATTATAAATAAAATATTTTGATACATATTTCTAAGTTGTTATCATTGATATATTTTAAAGTTTATTTTGTTAATTTATAAATTATAAAATATTAAAAAATCGTTTTTTTTTAATATCATGAGCAAGTGTTTATGGTCTATTTTGGTCAAAACTAAAAAGATAAATTATCTATTTTTCTTTTTTTTTTAATTCGCTTTTAGCAAGACTCTTCCAGTTATACCAATCTAACTGTCTTGTTCTGGGTTTGACTTTCTGGGCAATCTACAGAAAGAAATGACAGCTCAAAAGTAATCAGACTTAGTATTGAAATTACAAATCTTTCTTAGTTTTAGTTAGGCTTATGCTAATAGAGTTTTCATAACTTTTTTTATTTTTTTAAGAAAAACTTTTCTAATAAATCAGTTGACTGTTTGACTATTATTTAAAAATAGTTTTTTTAAAAAAGCTGCATACAATAGACAGTTTGGCAAAATAAAATAAAAAGTACTTTTAATTTTAACTATATTTTATTTTGTAATAAGAAATATTTATGCGTGTAAATATTATTTAAAGTATATTAAACAATATGCAAAGCATAATATATTAATTATTATACAATTTTAAACCATATGAAACATAAATAAAAATATATCTAACCAAATCTTTTATATGAATTATAACATAAGTACAATTAATATCAAAATAAATATTAAAACATATAAAAAAGCTAAATAATATTATATAAATCTCAAATTAAACGTAAAGATGGAACCGTGAGTATTGTGAGAATTATGTGTAAAACATAAGGACAAAAGGGACTAAAAATAAACTCATTAATTGATCTGAAAAATCTACCCAAAAAACGTTTTTTTAAGAAGTTCCAAATTTTGATTTTTTTAAAAAACTGTATTTTAGCTAAAAAAAAATATTTATTAAAGATGTCCTTTTTTAGTTTACAAGTAAACACAATTCCATCTTACAAGAGAT
>JANKOE010000006.1:67370542-67398326 GCA_026284465.1 Erythroxylum citrifolium | reverse complement strand
ACGACGACGACGACGACGACGACGACGACGACGACGACGACGACGACGACGACGACGACGACGACGACGACGACGACGACCCGGAAATTCTTATATTCCCTTAAAAATGTTATTTATATATTTTTTAAAATAAAATATTAATCGTCAAGTAGCTTTCACTTCTTGTTTGCGGATCCAAAGGAGACACGAACAATGTGATTGTCAGAGAACCAAAATAAAACACGCGTCAGCAACCCAATCAGTCTGGAGTTTCGTTTGTTTGCTTGCTTGAGGCTGTAGGTGATTTTGAGGCTGAGCTTAAACTAAAGCCAGAGGATTAGCTTAAACTAAAGCCAGAGAAAGTGAAGATGGGCAAAGGAGCTAAAGCGCTTCCCTTAACGTTCGTGATTCATGTTCTTGGTGTGGCTGGTGCGGTTATGGTTTTAGTTTGGTGCATACACTACAGAGGTGGTTTGGCTTGGGAAGCTAAGAAAAAAGCTCTCATCTTCAATGTAAGTATCTCTATCTCTTTAAATCCCTTGGTTGGTGTCCTGATATTGAGTTTTGGCTTCTCTGTTGAGTTGGATGCTTGTTTGATTCTGTGTTAGAACCATTGATACGGTTTAGTAAAGTGTTGTTAAGTTGTTTGAGTAATTTACTTTGAGAGCTATCCATGTAGAGTTTCTGACCATGTTCTTTGTCACTGGAATTATCAGTTGACTGGGAAATGGAAGGAACTTGTTTGTGGACATTTTCACTTGTTAGGAATGCAGACAATTGATAGAAAAGCTCGAGGAAAACTTACTTAGATGGTAATGGCATCAACTGACATAGGTTTAAAGTTCATATTTATGGGAAATGTTGATTTTAACATCGTGTACCTAGTTCTTTTAAGATACTTGTAGCGTATTAACTTCAGGTTGTTTGTACAAAAACTCTAATTCGTACTTCAGAGACTTACATGCTCTGAGTATCTAGTTAGAAAATTGATTAATAGTCTTTTTTATTGGCTTATAAAATGCTTTAGTCTCTTTTATTCTTTTTGATATGTGACACTGATACCTACCTCCTGATGTCCTCATCAAGACCTATTCTACAATCTAAGATTTCCTTCTTCCTTTTGGTATGGAACTGAAGTAGAAGTTTGGCTGGAGTTGTTCATTGCCCACGGTGGACATCAAGATGAATCCACAATTTAGAATCTCCCCTCTTTTTACAATGTGAAATCGGACTAGAAATTTATCAGGAGTCGTCCATTACTCATGATTCTGTCATTGTCTATTTCTTATCATCTAGGTTCAACTTTGTTTTAATGTCCCAAGTTCAAATTGATCCAACAATAACTCTATATTAGTTAATAGCACCTTATACAAGGATTTGACAATACCAAATTGCCTGGGGTTCCTTTCACCTTTTTAGACACCAAAGTACTTCACAATTTCTGTCAATAGCTTTGCTAATTTGTGTACCAACTCGCTACTTTAATATGACTGGCAATGCCTCATTATGATCACGCCCCACTCGTTTCTCTTTTTCTAAAAAGTTGGTGGCCAATCTATTCATCAATAGGTAGGCCAGACCAAACTATCGAAGAATGCAACCACCTTTAAGTTACTTTCCAGTCAATGGTCAAAACTTGTGTTCGTCGGATGATTGAGCTTATACTTACCCTTAGCAAGCTCCTTTGTTCATTCCAATGTTCCTCATTTTTCACGCGAATGTCCTTTTTCACTAAACTTGTTTCTAGCCATTGCCAAGAGTAGAATCTCATTCTGTCCTTTTGATCTCAGATTCATCCTGTGCTGATGTTAATTGGGTTGGTAATCATAGGAGGTGAAGGTAATAAACCAAACTTTATTATGTTTTATGATAAATCCTGTCAAACTTGTAATAGTTCGCTTCATTAACACACACCAAAAAAAATTGCAGCCATTATAAGTTACAAGTCACTCCCTTTGAAGAGAGGAGAAAAGAAAGTAATACATCTGGTCCTCCACGCTGTTGCACTGATTCTCGGTATTATTGGCATATACACTGCATTCAAATTCCATAACGAGAGCTCCATTGCCAATCTCTACAGCTTACACTCCTGGCTTGGAATTGGAATTATTTCTCTTTATGGTGTTCAGGTACTGTAAAACATTACAACTTCCCCTGACATTAACTAACTTACCACCCCAAGAACTGATATAACTTGTTAATCTGCAGTGGATATTTGGGTTCATATCATTCTTTTACCCTGGAGGGTCATCAGGATTCAAGAGAGCATCACATCCTTGGCATGTGCTATTTGGATTAGTTGTCTACATTCTGGCTGTTGGTAATGCAGCTATAGGGTTCTCGGAGAAGCTGACATTCCTGGAGAACTCAGGACTCTCCAAGCATGGCCCTGAGGCTCTGCTTGTTAATTTCACAGCTCTAGTTGCCATTCTCTATGGTACTTTTGTTATACTTTCTGTTCTAGGTCAGCCTCATGTGAAAGATGACCATAGCTATACATCCATGTGAGTAATGCACTATCTCTTGTGTATTCAAATGAGTCAATAAAAGCTTAGGATGTGTATCAATCTTCTGTAATTGACTTGGATATCAAAATTTCTACAATTAATCTTGTGGCTAAATAGAGCTAGCTTAGGGAACTTCATGTGTATTAAAATATAAATCTCTGTGTGTTTTTTTTATATAAATAAATCTCTGTGTTTTAGATAAGGTAAACGACAGACTTAATTGAATTATTGTTGGAAACGACATTTAATCGCTGACAATGAGTCTTAACTCTTAAGCACCCTTAGCATTCTTTTAAGGATGACAATTTTGATCCGGCTAAAACTAAAGCCAATGAGACAAGTTCATATGATTCAAGTCGCTTAGGAAAACATGACATTATTTTGCCTAAAGGCTAAATAACCAATTAACCGAATTGGTATTCTTTGTTGAATTTTGGTTCTCGAACTAAAAAAAATTGATTCGATCTTTTTTCATTTCTTTCTTATTCATTTTTTCATTCCTTACTCAAACTACCAACCATTTTTTTTCATTTCTTACTCATTCATTTTTTTCATGTCAACTAACGAAGCACTCCCTTAGTCAAAATAATGTTGTTTTTGATTGCCAAACTAAAATAAGCTCGGGTTGACTTATTTTCATTTTATATCGATCATTTATTCCATTAAAATTAGGGATGATAATAGAATGAATTTAAGTCATGCGTTCTTATAATGTTCAGTCCAAATTTGAGTTTGATCAAAATTTCGAACTTTTGGGTTTTAAGTTGAATGGCCTAAAATCTGATCAAATCGAACTTCGTCGATAATTTCAAGTTGAGTCGGACTCACAAAACTTGCTTAAGACATCTTATACGCAACTTGGGTATCCGTCTATGGCCCATCCTTATAAACAATAAAATAGGACCAATTCTTACTCTCATAAAATAAAATAAAATAAAATAGGGCTCATTATTGACCTTATAAAAAATAATAAAAGACGCATATTTTGCTTTTTTATTTTTTATAAGAACCCGAAAGAAGGCAAAAATAGGGGCTCGTTTTTTCCCTTTACCCAGACGGACCTATAAAATACTACTAACGACCCGCTTATACATTTATGTTACTACTTGGGATTCTCCGTTAACTCCAATCATTTTAACTGTTTCTAAACTTCGCTGGAGGTCGACTTGCAGTAATTTCTGCTTCCATCTTCATGCCACTCAAGTTTAGAGGTCCAGAAATGTCAAAGGGAAATGAAAAATGTTCATTAAATGTCTCCGTTCAACTTGGGACCACTTCATATAACTCCAAAGCTTGGGGCTGATCTAATCACATCAAATCCTAGTTACTTATTTTAACTCTGTTTTATTAAATTTAATTCATATATTTATATGAAATTCATACAAATATGTGGATGAAATTTAATAAAATATGATAGCAATACTAAAATTTGCTGATTGATCATTTTAGCTTATTGACTATGTTAAACAGCTAACTATTGTGTTTGGTGATTCAGCTAATTGAGTTGATTGATTAAACTTAATCAGCTAATTTTTAAAAGGCTTAAGAGGACCAACGTTTTTGCCAATAGACACTGACAATTCATTCAGAAAGTTTTGGGTAAATTTTTCTCTCTTTTTTTCTTTAAGCGTCTTCTCTCGACTGTAGCATGGCAACCGGAAGAACACGAGGCAGCGGTAGTCTAGAGGTTACGCAAAGAAGAGGAAACGTGGGAAGCAGCTGTGAGAGATGTGAATAGTAACTTAGGTTCAAAAAGTTCCAACCTTATTTGTCAAATAAGTTGATGGTGTAGGCAAATTGTTTTGTTAAGCTTTTGATTTTTTTAAAGACTTAATTCCAATTAAATGAGCTTAATTGAAGTTAAGTAATTTTAAATTCTTAATAAATTTAAAAAGATGTTTTTAATTATTTGAAAATTGTTTTTCAGGTTAATTTTATTATGAATGTTTTAGAAGTTAATTTAATTTTTTAAATTTAATCATACCCTTATACTTTTTAAAATCATGTCCTTATAAGTCATTTTACATATAAATAGCTAATACTAAACAGTTAATTTTATCAAACATCAAATGACAAACAGCTAATACAATCCGCTAGTTAAATCAGCTGGTATAATCAACTATCAGCTAACAGCTGATAGAATCAACTAACAATTAATGCTATCAACTAATTGTCAAACAGGGCTCTAATCCCCTAATCCAAGACAGGAGAAGAGACTTCTCTTCTCCTATTCTTTAATTTTAGTAATAATCTTCTTTTCTACTTTATACCAAAATATTAATAATTATAAAATTAAATTAGTTTTATTTAATTATAAAAATTTTAAATTAACTAAATTTATTTTCGACTTATTTAATAATTTTTATTATTAAAAACAAACAATTTATTAATTAATCAACTTGTTTTTACAATTTAATTGATTTTTATAAACTAAAATAAATTTATTAATTTTTATTTAAAGTCTCTTTTCTTTCTATTATATTTCAAATTCTTCAATTTCATTTAATCTTTAACTAAATTTATAATATAATTTTCGGCTAAAATTTTAAAACATTCTAAAATGCACATATGTAAGGTTTATCTCTTTTTTAGTTTTTGTTTATCCTTAAAATTTAGCAATATATGAACGACACGTGGCCAAAGAAACCCAGGGACCAAAAACCCCACAACGTGGGAGTTGGAGCAGAACCTAACTTCTCTCCAACCACCGACTGTCCATCGATCCCCTCCTTGTCGGGGCCACCTTTGCTCAGGCGAACCCTCAACGACTCGTCCAATGGCTCAAACCGGCGGTTCCTCAAGTTTAAATTTTATCTTAAAATTTTATAATGTTCAAAAGATACTTTGACGTGGGAGTTACCTACTTTCCTACCTCACCCATTAAATATCACCTTATCATGTTAAAGGATCTGTCGAGAATCTGTTTTCTTAGACCAGTTGTATAATTACTCTTATCGTTTTCCTTTTATACAAAAAAAAAGATACATTCTTTATATTATTACTAAATTTCAGGTCGGGTTTAAACTTAAAAAATAAATTTTAAAAACGATTTAGACGACCTGATTATTTAGTTAAAATGATATCGTTTTAAATCATTCATTTAAATTTAGATTGTATGTTTTTGGCTGGGGAAAAAATTAATAATTTCGTTTATTTAATGTTACGGTTTAATTGTTCCACATCGGTAATAAAAGAGACTGATGTGAAGTTTATAAGTTTAAGGGCTCTCCCACTCTTCAAGCTAGCTTTTGGAGTTAGTTCTCTTATAAAATCTGTAATAATTAGTATCAGAGCTAACACTATTCCTTTAAATCTTTGTGCCATGCCCATGGGTGGTAATGCCAGTATTATAGTGTTCCCCCGAAACTAGAAAAGATCTAGCGCACAGCCAACTTGTAAGTATGTAGGTGGTGATGTCGGTATAGCAGTGTTCGCCAGATGTTAGAAAAAGTTTAGCGCACAGCCAGCCCATCCGTACTTGAGCTGCGAAGCGTGGTGAAATGTTACAGTTTAATTGTCTCATATCAGTAATAAAAGAGACTGAAGTGAAGGTTAAAGATTTATAGGCTCTCTCATCCTTCAAGCTAACTTTTGGGATTGGTTTCTTGTAACATTTAATCAAACATTTTATGGCTGTAAAGTTGAGACAATAGGTCATTACTACGATTTCAGGATGGTTGCCTGACACACCAACCTACCTTTGGGTCACCATTGGAGCTTCTTTTTGTCAATTTGTGACCAATCAAGTTATGTAAATTCAATTACCATATGCTTTTTTCAGCATAGAACAGTGACAATTCATGTTTTGACCCTTAAAAAAGGCTTAGTTATGAGGTGAATGTGTAAGAAGTTATGCTTTTGACAGCTTGAGACAGACTTGACATAGCTCAACCCTTTGCTTGTCCTGAAATCAAGGTTTTATGACTAATCAAAGAGTTATTACATGAAGAACGTAGCTGGAAAGTTATCTAATTAAAGATAACACATTTTGTTTGTAAAAAAAAAAAATCTATGTATTGGAAGTTAAACTATTAAGACAAAAAAATTAAAATTTAAAAGGTTTAATTAATATTAAATTATTATAAAATCAGTTAAAAATTGAATAAAATTAAAAAATTTTGAAATATAATTTAAAGATATTGATTTTTAATCGAAGAATATAAATTTTAATTAAAATTATTGTTAAATAAAATTTAATTGATTTATAAAAATTTATTAATTTATAAAATTGATTAATTAATTAATTAACTAATTATTTTTTAACAAGAAGAATTATTTAAAATAAAGTGAACCGGAAAGTTGAAAATCAAACCAGAAAATTGAACGGTTCAAAGTTTTTACCGTCGAATCGATTGAATCTTTTAATCATTTGTTACAACTCACATTAAAATTTAGATAAAATATATAAACTTCTTATTTAAAAAAATATTAGAAAAACCTTCTGTTTTTTAATTTTGCAAGAAAATCCTTAATTATCAAATTTTTAGAAAAAAATTCTTTTAAAATTTAGTTAAAAAATGACCATGAAATACTATCATTATGAATATTAAACGTTGACTAATTAAATATCTCTAATGTGGCAATACAACTCAACTTTAAAACCTGACTTAAACTAATTAAATTTAACTTAAATTAATAATGTAAAATAATTATAATAAATTATTATTTTAAATTAGATTTAATTAATTCGGTTTAAATTTAAGAGATATTGAATCATCGTGTCAACAATATTTGATTAATTCATATATGATATTCATACTCCATGTCGAGGCGAAAGCTTTTTTGAATAACTGAAAAATAGAAGAAATTTTCTTGAAAAGTTTACAGATCAAGGAGTTTTCTAAAACTTCTTAAATTATAAAGGATATTTACATCTTTTGCCCTAAAAATCTTTAAGATGATAGATCTAACGTAGAATGAAAACATACGCCAACAGAATATTTCGTACTAGGTAAGTCTTGTACGATAGGTTTTGTCGAGAAAGCGTATGTAAAAAAAATCAAATACAAGAATTTTTAGTTTTATACCCGTGTACTCTACCAAGTCAAATCGTAATTTGTGAATTATTGGGACTAGGGAAGGGAGAAGAAAAAGGTTGGCTGGTCCTACGTTGCATACCAATTTGAGAACGAGACAACCAGCTGGTCTGGTCCAGCAACTTTGCTATTTTAGAGATAATGAACGCGCCACAGTGCTTCGTGCGGATATGGTTGGGATTTCGCTGTCTTGGTCATTACCACTTCCAAACTTAATGTGTGGTCCAAAAGTCGCATTGATTGTTTTAATAACTGAACTAGGTACGAAAATTAAACGCTTCAGTTAATATTAAATTAAATATTAAAATATAATTTAAGAAAATTGTTTGTTATTAAAATGAAATTTAATTAAAAATGAAATTACTAAATAAAAGTTAATTAATTTATTTTAATTTAAATTTTTTAATTAATTTAATAAATTAGCCGATTAATTAATAAAAGTTAAAGTTTAATTAAAAATGAGGCTATAAAATATAAATTAATTGATTTATTTTGATTTATAAAAATCAGTTATTTACTAAAATCAACCTATTAAATTAATAAATTAGTTAGTTTTTAACAATAAAAATTATTAAGATAAATCGAACTGAAAAATTGACTAGTTTAAAATTTTAGATCTAAATTTTGGTTCGAATAATTCGATTTTTTATCTTAAAATGACGTCATTTTATTAGAAACTTTTTAATATGACATTGTTTTTGTTAGTAAATTAAGAAACTTGAGATTAAAACAATATTATTTTGAATAATATTGACCAAAATAGTTCAGGTTGAGCCAAGCATTACATGCCTAATTGTTCTGGCATTACACAAGAACAAGAGTACGGTACCTTCTAAAAGAGATCAATTCTTTTGTTTCCGTTTTTGTTTGCTATCTTGTGTTTAAGATTATCCATCCATTTATTAATATTTAATAAATAAATAGATAATCTTAGGTACAGAATGACACACAAAAACGAGAAGAACATTATATTGGCCTGTAGTAGTAATTTGGCCTTTTGCTTAATATTGCTATATTGGCAAAAGGAAAAACATTCCATATAATAGCTTAATGTTTAGGCAAAACTATTCAATTTTTTGTCTTTTCTTTAGGAATAATCTTTTACAATAAATAGATAAATATCAAGACATAAAAGATTATTTAAACTTATTTTTCATGTACAAGTAACGATTTTTAGGACTTTCCTTAATATAGTTTAAGAGATTTTATAAGGTTTACTGTAAAATCCGCATATCGTGTGGCACATACGTTGCACTACGATCAACCTGTTAACATATGAGGAAGGCCTTGGAACGTTATATGGAAATTGGGGATACCGTCTAAGATTAAAGAATTTACTTGGCGTGCTTTGCGTAACATCTTACCAACTAAGGAGTGTTTGCTAAGCAGAAGCATTCCAGTTGACACAAGCTGTCGGTGTGGTTCTGGCATTGAAGATGTCAGCCACGCTCTGCTTCATTTGCGATGTTGCTCAAGCCGTGTGGGATCATTGGGGTAAGGGTGGTGATTTGCTTGCATTGCCCTTCGATGAGTGCTTCACTCAACTTGTTGTTGTTCGTGATAGAGTTGTTGTTGAAGAATTTTGTATGGTTGCTTGAAAAATTTGGTGGATGCATAATCAAATGCTTTGGAGCAACATGTCTTACACTGTGAATTTTATTCTTTCGCATGTTGTTGATTTTATGCAGGAATGGCAAGCTGCTAATGTGCTCCCTCCTACTATTCCACCGATTGCTGCTATTGATAAAGATGTCAGTACCACAGTAAATTCTTGGCACTGCTTCATTGATGCTGCCATCTTTGCCGAGCATCGACAAACCGGTTGTGTCGCTGTTCTTTGTGATATGCATGGTAGTTTTGTCCAAGCTTTCTCTTCTGTCCGCGATGGTGTTCTACTTGCGTTCCAGGCCGAGGCTGTTGCCTTACGCAATGCTTTGAAGTGGCTTGTTGATAATCATCTAGGCAACGGTACAATTTTTACCGATGCTTAGTCCCTATTTCTTGCTATTCGAAGAAATGATATGGAGGACCATTCTGAAGTTGGTTTACTTATTTATGAATATAAGTCTTTGTTAGCTTCTCGTCCTGACATTCGCGTTTGTTGGATTCGTAGAACTCATAATCATCCAGTACACCGTTTGGCGAGGGCTTCTTTATCTTTTAGTTCTTTTATGACTTGGACTATTATTCTGGTTTGTATTCGGTTTCTATTTGATTAATCGGATAAGTATTTTCCCCTTTAAAATTTTTTTTAAAATTTCTTATAATTTTTTGCAAAATCCTTCTCAGAGACTTTAATTAAACAATACCAAACATTACATTTGTACCAATCAAATATTGTTTACACGATGATTCATTAAATATGTCTCAAATTAGTAGTTGTCTTAAATTATTAATTTAAATCAATTTTAATTAGTTCGAACTAGGTTTAAAAGCTAAGTTGGATTATCGTATTAGTTATATTTGAATAGCCCTCGTCTGTTGTTCATGTCTTGAGTGTTTAGTCATTATTTTTTAATTAAAGTCTAAAAAAATATGTTTTTTTATATAAACTGAAAATTAGGACTTTTTCTAAAATTTTAAAAAATATTTTTTTAAAGGACAAGCAATATTTAACATACCAAAACTTTGTTCTTTCATATTCAATTGATTTTTAACCATCTATAATACTATTTTTATAACAGGGTGAAATAATTAAAACCCTTTTTATAAATGATTAAAAAACAAACAAGTTCTGGTCTAGCCATAAAAACCTTAAAACGTATTTTTTTGGTTTGATTTATTTTAATAACTTTTATTATTAAAAATAATTCATTTATTAATTAATAAGTTCTTATAAACTAAAATAAATCAACTAATTTTCATTTAACAATTTTTAATTAAACTTCAAATTTTTCGTTGAGTAAAAACAATCTCTTTCAATTATATTTTAAATTTTTTAATTTTATTCAATCTTTAGTCAATTTTATGACGGTCTAATACTGTTGGACAATTTTGTCCTTTCCCAATAAATTATCGATTAAATTACGTAATTTGATCCAGATAAAGATAATAAAGTGACTTAATAAATTATCTAAATCAAGTGGTAGAAGTCCGGGTAGAAAATAAATCTCAATTAGTATGGACCAGACTCATATCGACCTTGTGATGGGAAGTTCAATATGGAAACTATATATAAATGTTAAAGTCCTCTACAGTTGCTCATATTAATCGTAAGTATAAGGATTCTCTGACCCGTTAAGAGAGCTTATGTTTTGAGAAAACTGTAGAAAAACCTAAATTTCGTGTCGAAAAACACTTTCCATAAAGATCTTAGAAGATTCGTGATTGTTTAGAGCTCGAAAACGTCATCATAATCAGAGATGGAATCGAAATCAAGTATTCCATATTACCTTCGTTTTTAATCATTTTATGTATGATCCTGAGTACATAATAAGGTTTGTACTACGTATTACATATATTTATTGTCTTATCGATTTAACTTTTGATTCAGTTTTTAAAACATATTCTAAAGTTGGATATTTAGCTATCCCATGTAAAATGTAACTTATTTTTTATTGCACTAATTTATTTCCTTTTAATTGAGATAATAATATATAAAATCAAATCAAATTTGGTAGGAAATACTTGAAACATAATAAAATATACGAATCAAGAAAGTTCTTAATGAAGGAAAGATATGGATACACTAATTTACTAATTAGTCGCTTTTCAGAATACCCCACAGTGATTCCTTCAATAGCACGAAACGCAAAGAATCTGATGATTAAAACCATACGAAATATGGAAATCTTGAGCGACGCCGTTTCCGTGCGATGATTTGATTTTTAAATAATATGAGACGCTGTCGTTTGGATAGGGACGCTTTGCAAGTTGCGGCTTCCATTATGAAGTGGACCATCACACCAAACCCAAAAAGAAAAGCATTATTTATCCGCTTAATTACAAAATTATCCCTCCCAAAAGTGAAGGAAAACTTAAACAATTTCATCTTGATATTTATGATAATTGGAGGACTGTTTTATAAATTAAATTCTATGTAACTAAAACTCCAAATTATATATATATATATATATACACCTAAGTTTACAAATTTAAAAAACCAACTAGATCGATGTATTCAAACGTAAAAGTTTCGAATTGTCTAACTTTTCGATTTGGTTTTTAAATTTTCCGTCCGATTTACTTCAATATCAGTTATTGTTTAAAACCAATTAGTTTATTAATTAATCAGTCAATTTTTATAAATTAATAAGTTCTTATAAGCTAAACCAAAATAAATTAATTTTTATGTAAGAATCTCTCTATTTCAATTAAGCTTTAATGTTTTTGATAGATACGGACAAACTTTTCCAATTATATTTCAAATTTTATAGTGTTATTTAATCTTTAATCGGTTTTATGACAGTCTGACACTTCGAAAACAAGGACAACCTTTTCCAATTCTATTTCAAATTTTATAGTGTTATTCAATCTTTAGTCGGTTTTATGACAGTCTGACACTGATTGAATCTTTTAAATCTTAAACTTTGGTTTAACATATGATATAGTTTTTAAAATATTGATTAGAACAACAACTTATAAAAAGTTAAAATATGTTATTAATAATATTTGAATTATTGATTTCTTAAATAATTTATTTTGATTATATAATTTATTAATTTATTTTATGAATTAGATCATTTACTAAATAATTACTTTAAAAAGCTAAAACATAAATAAGAGGGCAAAGTTGAACATTTACAATAAATATTTGGATGATATTAAAAAATAGATAATAGAAAAATTATGACAAGCCCACATTTGACATTGTGTGTCACTCTCTTGCCAACTCATAGCGGGCACCTGCAAATTCTTACCGATTACACTCCAGCTCAGCTCTTTCCTTCTGTACTTACCAACTTCTTCCAACTATAATATCTCAACAAACACCCACTTCCTCTCCATTTCTTTGTTTCTCTGGAAAATTTAGATCCATTTTCTCCTTTTTCTTGTTTGTTGGCTGTTGTTTGATCATTTTTCCTAGTTGGGTTTTAAGTTTCTATGGCAGCGGAAGAGCCTAAGGTGGCGGAAACAGAGACGCCTTCGGAGCCACCACCGGCGCCGGAGGCTGTTCAAGCTCTGGTACATGTGGAAGCTACGAAGGACGTGGCGGAGGAGAAAGCGGTTATCCCCCTTCCTCATCCTCCACCGGAAGAGAAGGTCGATGAGTCTAAAGCAGTTGAGAGTAAGAACAGTGCGTCCCTGCTTTTCTTTTTTATTTTTCAGTCTCTGTTTTTAGTTTAATTAACTTTAATAACCGTTTGGTTGAAGAGAAAATTGAAAAGATGAGTAAAGATTGTAACTTTTAATAAAATTTATCTATTTCAAGTTTTAATGGAACAACCCTTTTGATTTTTTATGCTAATCGTTGATTTCTGTGGTTCTTTTTGTATGAAGAATAGTACTTTTGGTGTGGTTTTGTGCTTTTTGTATCGTTGTTGCTTTATTTCCCTTTTCTTTTTTATTTGCCCTTTTTCTCTTTTGATGCTTTATATCAATCTCTTAATTCAGATTAAAAATTGGGTTCTTGGATTTTGTTAGTAGGATTTTGTTCTGTATTAGGGATTTAGGGTTCATGATTTCAAGCAAGAAAACATTTAAAACTTGACTATGTTGCTTAAAAACAGAGGCCCCTGAGACTGTTGAAGAGAAAAGTGCAGAGGGGTCAATCAACAGAGGTAAGAACATTAAAGATTGTTTGTTCTTTTTCTTTTTTCACTTAAGAGTTCATGCGAGGCCATATGAGTGATGAACAAATTACTCTCAATTCCATGAAGATGCTGTACTTGCAAGGGTTGAAACAGAGAAGAGGATCTCACTTATAAAAGCATGGGAAGAGAGTGAGAAGTCCAAAGCAGAGAACAAGTAAGATCCTGTTTTTCTTCTTTTATCCAAAAGTGGAGTTATACACAATTTTTCTTCTCACCTTGGAAGCTGGCTGGAGCTCTAAGACCATAGACCTTCTAGTTGGTACTTCTTCCTGATTTGAAACTTTCACCAAATAAGTGTCATGGGTTAGGTTAGGACTTAGGAGATACTTTTTAAATTAAGAAACTTTAATTTTTTAATCTTTAAAAGTTTTATTTTTTGTAATTTTTAAAATTTTCTAAAAAACTTGTTTTTAGATTTTGGTTAAAAAATAATAACGAAATATACCTTGGAAAGTGTAGTGTGCTTCTTTTGGGGAAGTAGATCGTGTTCTAGTTTCCATAGTCGAGTTCTTGTTGTGCTCTGTTTCATTTAACAGCTAATGGTGGTAAAAATGTTATTTGAGCAGAGCCCACAAAAGATTGTCCGCCATTGTAGCTTGGGAGAACAGCCGGAAAGCATCTGTTGAAGCTGACCTCAAGAAGCTTGAGGTAACCAAAAACAAAAAAAACTCACACCTTACAAGAAACACTTTTGAAATCTAACCAAAACCCATCTCAAACCTCATCTGTTGCTAATGTCTGGTTGGTGTTGGATTGTTGGAAACGAGCAGGAACAATTGGAGAAGAAGAAGGCAGAATATGCAGAGAAAATGAAGAACAAAATAGCAATGATTCACAAGGAAGCTGAAGAGAAGAGGGCGATGATTGAAGCCAAACGTGGAGAAGACATTCTCAAAGCAGAGGAATCAGCTGCTAAGTATCGTGCAACAGGAACATCTCCAAAGAAGTTGCTTGGATGTTTTTAACCTTAATAAAAGTCTCGCAGATTTGGTTAAAAATGGCTCTACTTAGCTGTATAATTATCGAGAAAATTTGATTTGTTTATTTGGTTGTGGTGGAACAGAGCAAGTATTCGATTCTTCTTGTGTGTATGATGAAGACGAAGTTGATGTTTCTGCGTGTACATTCCATTTTCAGCCACTGTTTAGATTTCTTAAGTTACTGCAATTTGCAAAGAGTGTGGAATCTATTGCTTAGCAGAAAAAGACAGAGTCCACATCTCCTGCTCAATATTATTCTGTCTTATAGAATTTTAGCAATTTATTTTGCGGGCTTAATGCGAGACTCACATAAATAAATGACTGAAATTTATTGGACACAATAAGACATCATAATATTGGACAGAAGATTTGAACTCGAAGAAGACAGTGTTTAGGATAAAGAGGACAGTCCCTGTCTTATAATAATTTATTAATTTATAAAAATTAATTTACTAATTAATAAATTGATCGATTTTTAATAATAAGAGTTATTAAAATAAATTGAATCCAAAAATTAAAAATTAAACCGAAAAATGATACAGTTTAAGATTTTTATAGTTGATTCGACTAAATTGATTGTTTTTGTAATTATTAGATTTTAATAACTTAATCAATTTTTATAAATTAAATTAAATTAAATAATTTTTATTTAACAATTTTTTCATTAAATTTTAATTTTATTTAATAAGAAAAAAATAGTCCTCTCCTGAGTCACTTGCTGTACTGTGACAATCAAGTTTGAATTGGGAACTGAACACATCACCTGGAGAGACATCGCTTAGAAAATTATGATCCTCACTGCAAAATGGTTCATCCCCCAACAAGTAACCATGTACCAGACTATGTTCAGAGGATTGATTCTCATGGAGGTCACCTCCAGAAACCTCCGAGCCAGCTAAATCTGAGAAGCTGTCGAGTGAAAACCACTCAGCAAACATAAGCTTTGGCAAGGAGCTTCTGTTAGGTGATTGGAACATCTGTGGAAGTGACTGATCTGTATAAGTTGACGATTTTTCGAAACTTTCTGATGATTCATAACTTGGGATTCGCATTCCAGGGTTCTTGGAACAGTCTAATGGTTGTGAGTTTGGACTGCTGAGATATTGAGATGTTTTACTAAACCTGTCAGGTTCTGCTTTGAGCAACCGTTTCTTCATATGAGAATGCCAGTAGTTCTTTATCTCATTGTCTGTTCTTCCAGGCAAATGCTGTGCTATTTGAGACCACCTGATCAATGAGACAGATTGGTTTTGGATTTTTGATGATTAGTTTCTGAAAAATCACAGTAATTTGATCCTAAGAGCTCCTATTGTAGTAGATTATTAGGTGGTAAAAATTTCAAACCACCAATTAAAGATTAAAAAATAGCTCTTTACATGTTAATTTAATTAATCCAAAAAGTAAAAAATATACTTTTAATCCTTCAATTTGATTTTATTACGACGACGACAACAACAAAATTTAGTATAAATCTTACTGGTATGCAGGAGAAGTCCAATAGTATACAGCCTTACTCCTAACTAGTAACGAGATTCTTTCTAAATAATTTAATTTCCATTTAATTTTTACATGTTTAACCTTTTCTCATTTTAACATATATATTTCTAAAAGCTATCATTCAAAAATTATTTATTATTTATTTTTTATTTCAATTCTCTAATATATTTAATGCTTAGTTTAGTAATAACTTCTTTTCTCGTTTCAATCTTTATATTTTTAAAAATTATTATTAAAAACTATTTAATCTGTTTATTTTTCATTTTAGAGGTCTAAATATTTAAATTTAGTATTAAATTTACTAATAAGAGGACAAGCTTTGGAGCAACTAATAAAATTTCCCCTTTGTTATCGAAAGGTTACAAATTTGAGTCAAAGAAACAACCTCTTTATAAATGCAAAGCAAGACTCTGTATGATTGACGACCCTCAATCGACCCTTGTAAAACGGGGAGTCTTATGCACTAAATTTACCTTCTTGTTTAATTTACTAATTTACCCTTTTGTTTAATTTACTAATCATTTGTATTAAGTCTTTCATTTATGTTTATTAACAAAAATCACAAGATCTAACATGGTCAGATATGTTATTTCCATTTTTATGTTTAGCTAAGATTCTCCTACTACCACATAAAATTAAAGTTATAATATAGTGATTAGCAAATTTTAAACTTGAAGTAAAATAAAATCAATTAAGTTATTAAAGTAAAGCTTAAAAAATAACTTCATTCTTTTAATTAATTCATTTTTACGAAAATATGTTTTAGAACTAACCTAAAGTCAACAGTTTAGATTTAAGGTGACTAAGTTTTAGGTCGAACTTATATTTAAGAGTCAACTCAAGGCTTGACCCGAATGGCTCGAGACTCGACCCGAGCTTAAAACGAGGCCGGACCGAGCTGGTAAGAGGCCCGGTCCATTATGGTATCTATCTAGAAGAGATGCAAAGAAAATGGGACGGAGCACAATAACGAGTTAGGCTAAAGCTTATTTGTAGGCTTACTTATTGCCTAACAGGCGATGGAGGGCCAAGACTGTTTCCTCTTCTACTGACGAAAACATGCCTCGTTTAAGACCCGGTCTCAAGTAATTCTTCCACCGTAGCCTGCAGCTCTTGCCACTTCTCTGCAATCCTGCAAGAACTCAACCAAAAAAAAGTAGACCATCAATTGTTCAATGTCAAGTAATAGCCATGTTTGTGTGAAGACTTCGTTCAAATCCATAGATTCGTTGTTGATTATGGGAAGAATGATAGGTTTGTTGAATCGAATCAAATTAATAAAACCGGTTTGACATGTACTGATAAAAAGTGGTGGCAGTGTAAGCTCACCAGCATTAACAGGGACAGAGCTCCAGCAGCCATGTCCATGCTTGAGAACGTAGTTTTTGAGTCTCTGGTCTTCTTCAGGAGACCATAAGCCTTTTCTGTGCTTTGGCTTTGGCTTTGGCGTGTCAGAAGATCTACAACCCATTTTCTGTGCAGAGAAGTCACTTCTCTAGTTAATCAGGATCAGTTATAACCTGAAAGAGACAGAGGGAGCTTGTGATGTGTGAAATGGTGATGAACATACAAACCGTTCAAGCCTTGATATATAAAGCAAAGGAGTAGTTGGGGTCTCCAAAAAAAACTATAATAAATAACTAAGTCATTAAGAATATACAAAACTGTTTATTACTTTCAATTAAGTACGAGTAAAGTTATATAATATTAGACCTTTTTAAATTCGGGTTTTTATCAGAATTTTTTTTTATTTATCTTAGACTAAGGTATTCACCGGCTGATTCAGTGACTAATACCCTCGTTAGTTTGTAGGCACCTCACAGGATGGGACAGCTGGCCCAAAGATTTAAGGCTGCTCCATACCCAAAGTCAAGGATCGAACCCCTGACCTTTGGTTAAAGATGGATGAGTCCCTGTCACTCAACCACACCCCTTGAATTTTTTTATCAAAATTTTTACTTGTTCTTTACTTTCTAGTTTTCTTCCAATTTTAGTATTTCAAGCTCTTAAAAAAGCTATAATACTATATAGTTAATTGACTTCTTCATACCAAATTTGGAGGTGTTTATTTCTTTGATGCCTAACCTAAGCAGTTGATCAAATTAAAAATAACTATGTTGAGATGCTAAAGTTATATTAAAAATAAATCTAAATTTGTATAATTCACGTGCCCAGATGAAAAGGGTTGACCTTATTGTTTGGAATTTAATACAATCATTATGTCGAAAGGCCAACTTTAATACACAGTATATTATAGCATTAGATTGGGTTTAATGAACATGGTGGTGTTAATAAGAGTGGATTTGGTTTTGGATTACAAGAGCAGATGATGTCAAACACTATACTATGCTATAATCCCTAGTGGGCTTAGAAAATGAAATGATTCTAAGTCATTCCAGGACCGAAACATAAAGAATGTGAAGTCATTGTCGATCAAACGCATGCATTGTTGTGCAAGATATGATCACTTGTCTAATAGAATGTGGCCTAATTCATGGCCATATATATATATATAAGAATGTGAAGTCATGTCGATCAAACGCATGCATTGTTGTGCAAGATGTGATCACTTGTCTAATAGAATGTGGCCTAATTCATGGTCATATATATATATAGATATATAAATTATAGATATATAAATCCATCCTCTCTTTATTAATTAAGATAACAGATTGTTTTTCATAAAGTTTTCGTAACCGCAAGAGAGTCAAGAGAGAAACCAATTTTAACCAAGAATGCGATAAAGTTTCTCAATTTCTTTTCAATTATAGTATGTTTCGCATCGGGTACGTAATATTACAATTTTACGATTTGCAATAATTGTTTGTTCAAGATTCTAAAGTTATGAATGTCAATTTCGATTTATATCATAAAAATCATAATTTTTACATTGTCTTCATAATTTGGAGCATAATAGGTCGGGATAAGTCTATAAATTTTAATTAGATCGAGTTTGTGGCTTGAGAACATATTGTTTAGGAGTTCAAATTAAAAAAAACATTGCTAATCCTTAGAATTAAGAAATTAAGCTTACAAGATTACGATTTTTGTATGTAATTTATGAATTACTATTTATAAATAAGAATGTATTTATTAAATATTTAAAAGTGTATTAATTACACATTTTTGACCAAAAAAAGGGCAAATCCAAAATTTATTCACCCAAAATATTAATGATATAAATTGCTCTATTACTAATGTATTAGGTCAAGGCCTTGATGAGATTACTTAAGAATCAAATTTACACTAGTAAATTTTCAATCATGACTTTGTCACTTGATATTTGATGTTAAATTTTCAAACAATTTATCTATCTGAAATATATTATTTAAGAATTAAAGAAAGAAAAAAGAGATCTTTAATCCTCAAATTAAGAAACTATGTTAAAGTAATTAAGATTTTTACAAGTAATTTGTGAATTGTTATTTATACATAATAATATATTTTTAAAAAAAGGGTATTAGCTACAACTTCTTCTACCAAAAAAATCGAACAAATTAAAAAATTATTTACCAAAAATATTAATCATACGAATTTCTTAATCATTAATGTATTTACTCAATTTCATAATAACTAAATTAATTATAATGGGAATAAACATGGAATGTCAAAGCCATATAGAATACACTTACATTCATTAACAATTAATTACAATCATTGTATTAGCTAACTAACAAAATTTTTATTAATTTATTTTGGCTAAACTAATTATAATAATGCAATGTATTTTTTTACACAAATTATTGTTTTTAAGAGTGTATATATATTTATGAACATTTTAGACAATTAGAGATGGAAAATGATTTCCCCCAACCATACGTCTCAACTGAATTTCTACTGAGTGGTGTTGTTGTTGTAAAGATGGAAAATGATTGTGTCAACCTTGTTGGTTTATGCCCTATAACCAATCACTTTGGTCGTAGTTTAGTAACAATTATTTAAAGGTATTATTTATTTTGTACATATTTAGATGTATATGATAAAGTCTATGGGATACTTATACATTGCAAATGAAATTATAATGAGATTATAATTATGAGATTCATATTGTATTTATGTATTATCCCTAAATTCTTCTGTTAAAATTACACATTTAATATAATACAAAAAGACTAGCATACGTTATGTTTTTTCTTATGAAGTAATTGATCTCATAGGCTAAAGTATAGAGATACTTTAACAAACGCGTGGGTGTTTGTTATAGAACAAGTTCATTAAACAAACTCCATATGATAAATCAATTTGGAACATTACTTGTATGTTTATGGAATTCTCATTGTGATGATTATATAAGTGATCCTTTGACTTGAGGTCACCAAAGTTATTTTATATAAAGATTGCTATGTTTTGATACTACTTATGATCTATTTAATCATGAGTCATTTAATCGGTATTCATTAGATGTGACATGAACTATATAGAGATAGTTGAGTGATCAAGATAAGATTCATCACCCTAAAGTAACTAGGGAGAATTTTTTGTTGTTCTCGATTAGTATTGATTCGGGAAATCCTTAGCTAAGGTGGAATGACACTTTATAAATAATTTATAAATGTCATTAATTGAATTAATAGTTAATGGCAGAGAACTAATATAATTGGACTCAAAATAGAGAAGACATTAATTCCATACTCTAGGTCTAATTGGAACATTATATGATGAAATAATTGAATTATACGGAAAAATCATACACGAAAAGGTTAGTCAAAACTACTTTGACATTCCTGAATATTTAGGTGGCCATGATGCGTTGCTAAATGCCAATCTTGATTTGTAATTGTAAATTGTTTAATTGGAGAATTAAAGATAAGTTAAAAGGAGTTTTAAGTTATATAATTTTAATTATGAATTAGAATTATAATTCGTAATCATTGCCAATATATTTTAGAACCTCACAGGTCTTACATATAGAATGAGTTGAAGAAAGCAAAGTTAATTTAATCAAGTTAGATTTGATTGTAAAGTTTGAGAAACTTTATGAAAAATGAGATATTTAATAAATAAAGATCAATATGAGATATTAAATCTTATTTGGGCATAATTGGTATTTAATTAGAATTATTTGTAATCCTAATTAAAGTTTAATTGAATTTATAATCTAATTTTAATTAAATTATTAAAACATTCAAAACCTATTATAAATAGGATTAAATTCTATAGAGCTAGGATTTTTGCTTAATCCTCTCTGTAAGAGTTACAGGGTTCTCTCTACCCATTCTGTGGATACTATTAAAGGCTGGACATTTATGCGGCTACAGTGGTTCAGACGAACCAGTTTTGGAAATGATTCAAGGGATATGAAAAGATTAAGATCAAGCTTCGAAATAAGGTACGAATTAAGTTTCCGCTTTATTATGAATTGCGTTAATCATTTTATATAATTAAAGAGATCTTGGTTTTTAGGAAATCAGAGGTTGCAAAAAAATTTCATAATTTTTCTACTACAGCTGGGATCAGATCCTAACCCGGTTTCCCAATAGAGAAATTTATAATGAGATTAGAAATATTTTTCTAATTAGATTAAACTATGTTATTTATATAATTTTGGAAAAGGAGTTTTCTAAATTATAACGAGTAAAAAACAATTTATTGAAAATTATTTTCAATTAAATTTTGTTAAAGGAATCCAGATAACTTAGAAATAGTTTCCAATTGGATTTGAAAATTGTTTTCAAATCAAAATAAATTTCTATTTAGAATAGTAATTTAGTTTTACCTGATCAAAGTACAAACAAAACAAACATTAAAAAGTTCATATCTTTAGTACTTTTCACCATTTCTCTCTTCTCTGTTTTTCTTTATTTATGTAGTCTTCCAATTTATCTTAATAAGCGGCGCCTCGTCCCAGTCACGATCTCCTCTAATAAAACAGCTCCGTCGTGCTTGTCATTCGGTTATTTCTTATTCCTAACAACCGGTAGTTTCGGGCCTTTATAAGCAGTTAAAGAACTGTAAGAGTTGATTCTTCTCAATTTTTTCACTAGTTCAACAGTTCTTTTATTCCTTTGCACAAGTAGTTAAGTTGGGTAACAGTTGGGTTTATTGTTTAGACAGAAAGACAAGAAAAAGATGTTGTCTTGTTAGAGGTTTATAGACCCATCTTTTATACCATTGTGGATGCATTTTTTAGCTTGTTCCAGATCTTCATTGCGATTTTGTGTTCAAAGATTGTTCTTTTTGTTACTTAAAACTCTCATTAGAGAGTACATGTTTTTTCTCTGTTACTCCAAGCTAGAAGGATCTCCTCTCATTGTTCCTTTTTCTAGATTTTTTTCCCTAAACATCATCTTCACCACCATAACCTGTCAACCTCAGCATTTTAGAATGGATCCCTTTGCATTAACCTATAAGACTCCATTGAAACCAAAGTTTTTAGCTTTACTACAAATAGTAGAAGGATAAAAGGAAAAGAAACAATTTTTGGTGCGTATTCATTGCTGCATTTACCATTGTTGATGCATCACTCAAGTTTCCGGAGTTTTTTTCTTCTTATTCTTCTTCTGGTAGGTGAAGCAGTGGAGTTTTCAAGATCTACAAACGAGCTTGCCTATGTTTCTAACCTCACTACCCATATCCAAGTTCTGTGTGTAGAAAGGCTTTGGTCACGGTATCTTTATCACTGTCTAGTTGTCTTAACTTTTATGCTACATGTGTTTTGACTATTGCTTTTAATTTGTTAATTCTTGCATGTCTCTTTCTTCTGCCTGTTTGTTAGATTTGATTTGTATGTGTTTCCCCTGCCGTGTGTATCTGGTTGACCAAATGGGCATCTGCTTGATCAGCTGGTTGGGCTTTTCTTCTTTTTTTTATTATTATTATTATTATTATTATTATTAGTAGTAGTAGTAGTAGTAGTAGTAGTAGTAGTATTAGTATTAGTATTAATATTAGTATTCTTATTCTTATTATTTTATTTTCTAAACTTGCATCACATACTTGAAGATTTTTTTTAACTCTTCATGTCACATTTGTCTGTGGGTTTACCGGAAACAACCTCTAGACATTGTAGGGGTAATATTGCATACTATCAAACCTCCCCAAACCTCGTATTGGTACGGGATTCAACTGGGTGCGATGATGAAGAATAGTAATTTAGTTTATTTAGAAATCAATGAGTTTAATCTAAGTTAAATTTTCCAAGGAGTTGGAAATATTATTTTAGATTATGATGATCAATAATTGTAATTAAAAGAAGCTTGATGTTTTATGCATATGATTGGATTATGAGTGCATAAGATGCATACTTTATTTATATGGTTGATATTTATATTAGATGCATGTTAAATTGTATGTTTTATATGTGTAATATTTTACAGGCAATTTTATGTTTGATGAGATTAATGAAATTAAATCACTCTTTAAAATATTAAGTACATATTGATAATGTGATTATTGCCTTCCATTATTATAAGAATAAATCAGAGTTTTGTTTATTGTAGGCTTGTTAATTAAACTCAAGGCTGCTTTGACCCGAACATGTTTAGCCTTATGATAGTGGGTTCTATTTAACTAAATTTATGTGATTTAAATGAGCAAACTCATGATCACATGAATTTAGAGGCAGGGTTAGGAATAACATATAAGATATGTTTTGGCAAGAGTTATCACCGAGCAGATCTAGGAGTCAAATGAGTTGTGATTAATAAAGTTGTTATCTACCTAATTTAAGTTTTGTTGGTTTGTTAAGCAAACTCAAGATTAACTATATTTGAATGAGATCCTAGCCCACTAATCTTTCTGAATAGTAGTGAGGCCTATTATTTTAAATAAAATAGTGGGAGTAACCAAATGCATGATTAAAGTCATAATCTTATTTAGTAGTCATAACATATAATTAATTACCTGCTTTTCTTACATTTATATTTTGTTCTGAGTGGAATTTACCTTGTTTAGTATAATTGATACCAAGTTAGTGAACCAAATTTCTTGGACATAGGATATGTTTGAGAAGAGTTCTTAAAAGTTAGATAGAAAATTGTATGTCCATTATGTTATATTGCTATAATCATTGTTGAGGATTTGGTGACAAAGTTTTAAAGATATGCCAAAATCATGTAGATGACAAAATATATTGACATTATGAGTTGATTAATATCTCATAAACTTTAATGATAACATGTAAGATATATGTCATCACCGTGATAGCAAGATGTAAAAGGTTGCACAGAGTAGGCTAAAAGGTATAGTACCTTGTTAAAATTGTTCCATTTAATTTAGCCTACTAAAAGCATAATTATGGACTACAATTAAAGGCTTTGCTATAATATGATAATTTTTTTAATAAGAAGAAAATGATTGCATGACTTTTCTTGCCTATATGTGATATGATAGAGATCATGCGTATTTCTAATTCATGCTTAAGAGTATTTGATATTGAATTTAGATTCAACATTATTGTAATGTTCAATGCATGGTTAGAAATAGATTGCTAAGTAAAAGCAGTTGATCCAATTTTATATAAAGAGTTTGTATATGTTGGATCAAAGAAGACTTATGCTTAACATAAGTGGCAAGAATAAAAAGTTGGATAACCGAGACAATCATTTTATGCCATATTGGTTAAATCAACAAAATGAGAATCATAAAGTTACATACAAGGATATGTGTATCCTTTTGATTATGAATCGTACGAAACTTGTCAAGTTGAAGAATAACCAAATCAACCTTTAGTGAAAGGATGATGATGGTATTGAATTGTCAAATCTTACACATATGATGTATGTGATAGAATAACAATTCATAAAAAGGATCATATGTATATTTCATTAGATTACTAATGACCTTATCTAAGTAGAAATTAAACATTGAGAATTCTGAAGCACTTCAACGAGATCATTGTGGTAAGCTTTAAATTTTCGGTTATTTATAAGGAATGATATTCTCTAGTCAATACCTTCACAACTAAATTTATAAGAGTATGGATTTATGTAAAGAGAAAAATACAATATGTGATATTGTATAATGTAATATTATTTCTTCTATAACTATACCTAGTGTAATGACTTATCTTCTGTAGTTCCAATTGAATCAATTAGTAAGATGTCATATTAGATATGAAACACTAAGTCTTTAAAAGAATCAAAGTCAATGATTTGGGGATGTTACGCTTAGTTGAAGCATATATTATCCATTAAGTTTAGCACTAAAATGGGTAATGATAGGCTATGAGATATCAAAAAGTTGGATAAAATCTTACAAACATGTTGTACAAATTGTTTTTTTCAACATATACTTATAGGAGAATGGTTCTCAAGATAAGTAGTGGGAGTAAGATGAGATTTGAAAAGTTCAAATCCCATGACAATACATCTAATTGGAACTAGTTCCTTTAATGATACATTTGATTTATAGTTAAAAGGCTACGAGATATTGAAAGATTCATTTTTATGATGAATTCAAAAAGTTTATTCTAGAAATGGTTGTGAATTTATCATGTCTACAAGAAGGTTTGTGGGAGCATAATAGTCCTCTTCAACGGGAGTACATGGAGACATACTACTAATAGAGAACAACAATTATAACTTTTAATTGTTAAAAATATAATTGTCTAAGAACAACTTTTATTGGATAAGAAAAGGTAACAACTTGATTATAGGAATTATATATATAAAGATAGATTGGATATTGTTCACCTATTCTAAGTCCAAGTACATAAATAATGTACTAAAGATGTTTAGTATTTAAGATATCAGATACTTGTGAAGTATTAATGATATCCATTATTCTATGTATGAGTTGATATTTGAGTTAAGGATATAAGGATATTTACTTTAGAATTAAATGATATTTAATGTCTATTTTACTTAAGAATAATATCTTACAATATTGGAAAGGTTCCAATGTAGTAATGGTTGCTAATTAAGCCATAATACATTTTTTATTTAGTGGAAATGATTATTTGAATCAATAAGTTCTTTAATGAACTAGATGTAGTTCCTTGCATTGTTTATAATAGTAATGTACTATGCAACATTTAAGCCATTGGGCATGCAAAAAAGAGCTAAGGTCTCATCAAAGATCTGAGTATGTATTTAGGCAAATAATAATTATAATGACAATTAAGATGAAAGTTGTAAGATTTAATCAAGTGCTCAATATAGGAAATTTTGTAAAATTCTCTCATTAATCCACTATCTCAACAATAAAATAATTGTCATATAGTGATATGGTATGAGATACTTAAACGAATGGCTTAGAGCAAGTGAGAGATTATTGGTTTATGCCCTATAGCTAATTGTTTTGGTTATAGTTTAGTGACAATTATTTAAAGGTATTATTTTTCTTGTACATGTTTAAATGTATATGATAAAAGTCTATGAGATAATTGTACATTGCAAATGAAATTATAATGAGATTATAATTATGAGATTCATACTGCATTTATGTATTATACCTAAACTGTTCCTGATCATTATTATGTTAATATTGAACATTAATATAATACAAAAGACTAGCACATGTTATGTTTTTCCTTATGAAAAAAGTAATCGATCTCATAGGCTAAAATATAAGGATATTTAAACAAACGTGCTTGTTAGATAACAAGTTCATTGAATAGACCCAACATGAGAAATGTATTTTAAACATTACTTGTATATTTATGGAATTCTCATTATGATGATTGTATAAGTGATCATTTGACTTGAGGTCACCAAAGTTATCTTGTATAAGGATTGCTATGTTTTGATACTACTTATGATCTTTTTAATCATGGGCCATTTAATTGGTAGCCATTGAATGTAGCATGAACTATACAGAGGTAGTTGAGTGATCAAGATAGGATTCATCGCCCTAAAGTAATTAGGGAGAATGTTCTGCTATTCTCGATTAGTATTGATTCGAAGAAATCCTTAGTCAATGTAGAATGACGCTTTGTAAATAGTTTACAAATGTTATTAATTAAATTGATAGCTAATGGCAGAGAACTAATATGATTGGATTCAAAATAAAGTAGACATTAATTCCATGCCCTAGGTCTAATCAGAATATTGTATGATAAAGGATTAAATTATACGAAAAAATCATGCACGGAAAGGTTTGTCAAAACTACTTTGACATTCCTAAATATTTGGGTGGTCATGACGCATTGCTAGATGCCAATCTTGATCTGTAATTATAAACTGTTTAATTGGAGAATTAAAGATAAGTTAAAAGGAGTTTTAATTTATCTAATTTCAATTATGAATTAGAATTATAATTTGTAATCATTGCCAACATATTTGGAAATCTAATGAGTCTCACATATATAATGAGTTGAAGAGAGCAAAGTTAATTTAATCAAGTTGAACTTGATTGTAAAGTTTGAGAAACTTTATGATTAAATATAAGATATTTAATAAATAAGGATCAATACGAGATATTGAATCTAATTTGGGCATAATTGGTATTTAATTAGAATTATTTGTAATTCTAATTAAAGTTTAAATGAAATTAGAATTTAATTTCAATTAAATTACTAAAATGTTCAAAGCTTATTATAAATAGGCTTAAGCTCTATGGAGCTAGCACTTCATGCTTAACCCTCTCTATAAGAGTTACAATGTTCTCTCAACTCATTCTGTGGATATCGTTAGAGGCCGGACACTAGTATGGCTATAGTGGTTGAGACGGATCGATTTCGGAAACGATTCGAGTGATACAACAAGATAAAGAGCAAGCTTTAGAATAAGGTACGAATTAAATTTCCGCTTTATTATGATTTGTGTTAATCATTTTATAGATTTAAATAGATCTTGATTTTCTAGAAATCAAAAGTCACAAAAAGTTTCGTGATTATTCCGCTGCGATCGAGATCGAATCTCAACCCTATTTCCCAACAGACCTGAACGTTGCTTCTTTTTTAATGTGCCACTGCCACCTTACATGTTATTCTTTTCTCATCTTTGCACATTTTAGTTGGAAACTTAGAGCATAAGTTTAATTTTACTAATGTTATCTTAGGCCCCGTTTGTTTTCTTTTTTTTGCCGTTTTTAGTTGTGGTTTTTATTAAAAAGGAAACCATCTATTAAATCACGTTTGGTTAGATTTGTTG
>JANKOE010000006.1:67346258-67370442 GCA_026284465.1 Erythroxylum citrifolium | reverse complement strand
ATGCCTTGCTTTATTTATTCATAAAGTCTGTACACGACTTTGAACAAAACGCGCTAAAGGGGATTGCCTTTAGGGCACTACTCTAACAATCTTACGGTACTGTACATGCATAAGTCGAGTTACACAGGTGTACAAGTCGACTTATAGGTACCGTGCAAGCATAAGTCGAGTTACACAAGTGTACAAGTCGACTTACACTTACAGTAGATACTGTTAAAGGCCAGATATTTGTGTGGCTACAGTGGTTGAGACGAATCGGTTTTGTTAGAGGATACACTTTATGTCTCTACTGAAAAATTTGATTCTTTTTTAGTAGTGCAAAACTGTTCGAGGGATACGACAAGATTAAGATCAAACTTTAGAATAAGGTATGAATTAAGTTTTCGCTTTATTAAGATTTGTGTTAATCATTTTATAAAATTAAAGAGATCTTGGTTTTCAGAAAATCAAAGGTTACAAAAAAAATTCGTAATTTTTCTGTTGCGGACGGGATCGAATCCCGGCTTGGTTTCCCAACAAACCCCACGTTTTATTATATAATTTAATTAGAAATATAGAATGCAAGTATTAAAAGAATATATATGATTTTAGATCTTTTGTTTTATGTTTCAATTTTCACCATCTCTTAATCCAAATTTATTTTGAAAACAACCTCTTTACTTTAAGGATAAGGTTGAGTATTACTGGATCTCCCTAAACCCTGTAATGAGATTTCTACTGAATGTTGTTCTTGTTGTTGTCTTAATCCAAGTTTATTAATTATTCCAAGACTTGGTCATTACTTGTTAACTACAAATGTGACCTATACTCCAAAAAATCTCATAAAGTTGTAAATTTTATTTTTTATGTTTTTAAGCAATTTTTTTGTATAAATTAATACAATTTGAAATTGTTCTAGTAATTATCATTTTATTTGGTGCATATAATTTGTAAAAAATAAATAAAATTTTCACTATAAGATAAAACCTTTATCATAATTTAATATTATAAATAAATAAATGTATATATATAATTCTCCAGGAAATAGTTTTTATATTTTGAATTTTTGTCAAAATTTTAATGTGTACAAAGCTTTTTTTATTGGAATTATGATAAAAATATTTAATCATTGGGTCAACCAATGAGGCTCAAGCATTTTAGTAGGCCCAACAAAGGAAGAAAAATCTTATATACCCTTTCTTAGGGTTTATCACCAAACCTCCAAACCAAGCAACGATACAAAGGAGAGAGATCATAATCAACGATGGATTCGTTTTCTTCGCCGTCAGTTGGATCTGGGTCGTCCCAATTCTCGACGGAGGAGTTCAAGGACCAGTTGAAGACCCAATTGGCTCAAGCTTATGCTCAGGAGTTTCTGGAGACTGTGAGAGACAAATGTTTCGACAAGTGCATCGCAAAGCCTGGGTCCAGCTTGAGTGGAAGCGAGAGTAGCTGTATCTCTAGGTGTGTCGATCGCTATATTGAGGCGACTGGGATTGTTGGCAGAGCTCTTTTCAATGCTCCCCGTTAGTTAGAAACCACAAAAGCTGTGTGCTTTGTGTTGTGGGTATGTTTCAGGTGTTCATTTTGAGACAAATAGTTGTTTTCCTTCATTAGCAAATGTTTATCTTTGTCGCAACACTGGAAAATCTTAACTATTATATGCTTATGTCTGTTGAAAATTTTCAGAAATTTTAGTGCAGAAATATAAAGTTTATGCAGTTTCATTAGCTTGAGAAAGCAGAACTTACCGTCTAGGAAATGCCCTTCTAGCCTGATATTGGTATATGGAGAGTTTCGCTTGGAAGAGAGTGACAAGTGAGAATTTGGGGCCGATACTGGTTGAGATAAGTAAAGCTTCAAACTTTATGGAACTAGAAGTCTGTTTTCTTATCTAACATTCTTGTAGCAGTATGTTCTTATAGGAAATTCAGAAATGAAACACTAAAAGATTAGATTGAATGAGTTGTAATTTTGCAGTTGCTGTTTCGTTTGAACAAGAATTGAGTTCATCTCCAACTTTTGAACTGTTTTACATTTCTAGATGTAATGCTCCTAACCAACAAAACATCTATTTGGAAGATTTTGTCAACCAATGTCAAAAAACAGAATACTGTGAAAACTCTGACCTGCAATTATTGCATCAACTAGAATATCCTTGAATTGATCTGAATCAAGCTTAGAGGATCAGAACAAAGTTCAGATCCAGAAGGGACGTGCCTTCTCATGTTATCCTTGCATTTCTCGTTGAGATCAATCAAATCATGTTTCTCAGAATCAGATCCTCTATGATTTTCTTCGAATTCCTCAATATTACCTTATGTGACCTAAAGAAACAGACATTGTAACCAGGATGGAATCAGCAGAGGTGTATGATTATCTTTGGTATTTTGTTAAAGATTCTGAACTTTCCCCTGATGATAATGTGTCATGATGATATCCGGTAATATGCAAAGATCGACCGGCTGGAGGTTATCCAGGATTTTATGCAAATTCCTCGCCAGGAAGTATTCCGGTGAAGTTTGCTCAGGTTCTCAGACTGTTAAGACTTTCCAACTTTGCTGACTAAACATTGTCTTCTCTTATTATTCTCTTCTTCTTCCTCCTGTATCTGTTTCTGTCTTTTACTGCATACTACAGGCAACTATTTCTTAGCATAAAAAATAAACCTCCATCGAAACAGGCAAGAAGACCAAGAACAGTGGCACTGCATCTATAACCTACTGGCAATTTGACATTTTTTTCCACACCTTTTATTTTTTAAAATATGAATAATACATAAATTATAAAGTTATTTATATTTAGAAAGCTAGAGGAAAAATGTCTGTAAGAGATCATTAATTTTATAATCTCAATAATAAAATTTTAATACTAACTATTAATTTTTTATAACAACTCTTAGTAGAAATTTTGTTGAGTTGCAGAGTCTAGGTAGTGTAGTAGTTTGCAATTTTATTCCTAACTAATAGAGAGACTGTTTTTAAATGATCATATAAAAAATGAAAACTTTTTACTATTTAATTTTAATAATAAATTTATCGACGTTCTAATATGAAACTTTGATTAAAAAAATAATGGGTCAAATTAATTTTAATCAAAATGATAACGAAATTTTACTGGAGACACAAGTATTTTCATATATCCATTTTATTTTTTCAAATAGATTATTAAAAATGTAATTTATGAATTATTGTGTGCATTCGATAATTTTTAAAATATGTATGTAATAAAAAATAATTACTAATTATGTTTTTTAAAATTTTAATTCGATTTAATGCAATTTCGAGATACAAAGATTGTGAGACATGGATGAATACAAGGAGACAATGATATCACTTATTCTTTGAATGATTTAATATTAAAATACATAATTTATAAATTAATATTCCACTTATTGAATATATATTTAAGAAATAGCGAAATCTATTGATGTAAAAAGGAGGATAGCACATTTTGATACAGACAAAGCCTGCTTCCATTGCAAGGCAGATGCGAAGGTGAATGAGTTCCAAGTGATCAAAGAAGCACCAAACATTTCTTACTATATTAACGCAACTGATCTACCTTAACAAATGTGTTAGTTAAACGACCACAGTCTCAGTTGTAGTAATTCTCTCAAATTGGAAAACCAATTTGAGTTCTACTTCTACCCTTTGACTGATTTAAGGTTTGTGTTGCTCAAACATAAACTGTCACACTCAAGACTCTTTGTTTTGTTCGAAAAACAAAGAAAGAAAGGATATTTACCCCCTTGACTGCTCTGTTACAAAGTTTGTGTTGCTTGGGGCATGCACTGACATGGTCAAATACGCTATGGTCGAGTGAAAAAACAAAAAAGAGAAGGATATTTTTGGTAAAAAATTGGAGGCTTTAGACTGACTTTCTTTCCTTTACATTTCGAGGAAAAGAGGCCATAAAAAAAAATGAAAACTTTTAATTGCATCACTCACCTCTCTGTCTGTCTCTAACTGGAAGCCAGCCACATCATCTCTGAGGACTGGATCGTGGTTTCAAGGGAGGATTTTGCTCTCGGTTGTCGAGTGTCTGTATGATTTAGCGAGTGTAAGTTTTGGGATGGAATCATGGATCTGTTTGATTTGAGTTTGGTGTTCTTAGTGTGGTGAATTTAAGGGATCTGATGGGTAATCTCGGTTAAGTTTTGGGTACTTTTTTTGTTGGAATTGGAGTTTGGTGTTGATATTTATTTCAGGGGTGTTTGAATTCCGTGTTTCCGGATTTCAAGTCTGTGTCTTTCTACGCGAACGCTTGTGAATTCTGTTGTTTAACCTGCACTTGTGGCTGATTATTGAGATCTTGTTAATGGAGGCCACTATTTTGTTAGGGTAGAGCTGATGGCTTCATTTCTTTAAGTGGGTTCTTAGTTGTATTTGTGGGTTATTACTCTTTCAGTAGTCTTTCGTGGACTGCCTGTGTTGAATTTTCTTCATACATGTAGAGGATGGTTCAGGGTTAAATTATAAGACTTGTTAAGATTGCTTCTTTTAACTGAATCCCCATTATTGATACTTGATTGTTAAGTTGTTTATCAAGGGTTTGTTGTTACTTGATTCTGATTCTTTGAAAAGCAAATTCATCATATTCTGCGAAGTTGTGGGCATTTGATTACTTTCAAGAAAGTGATTAAAGTTGACCCTTAACTGTTGTTGTTTGACTTCTGGGCTGTTTGGAAGTGCTTCACTAATGATTAGGTAGATTTTGCAATATACCTACTCAACATGATGTACTTGCTTTTGATCTTGTGCAACTTTTGTTACAACGGAATTAAACACGTGTAATTTGTTTGCTTTCGGTTCCGTAGAAAACTCTTATTGAAAGCTTTTCCCACGTGTTTTAGTTTCATTGCTTAAACTCGCAACCATGATAAATCCTGAGTCTATCTAAGAATGTTCTCCATCCGTTTAGGAAGTTTAGATCATATATTTGGATTATGCTGCTTTAGATGACCTTTACTCACATATAGGTGGCAACAGCATATGACTAGGACTACAATCGCAACGTGTTGTGATGTCAATAATACACTGCTAGCTTCTTTGTTGACTTACAATCTACTTTACAACTAGTTGTTAACTTATTTGATATTGAATTTTGGAGTAGTATGTAATGTTCTACCTGACACTACTGAAACACCCTATTCTTAACTTTCTATTATTTGTTAAGTAGTCTTATTAGAGGCTCATTTTGTAGATAATTTTGGTAACACTCTAAACAAAAAGGTAGTGGTATCACGTACTAGTTGGCGTGTGTTCTTCACTTCATTCCATCACTAGGTTCTAGCAATGCTTATATAGTCTAATTCAGCAGATATATGCATGCCCATGGACATTTTGAGCAAGTGTAAGAAAACATATAAACAAATGACATTGCTAATCATAGGCATTATATCATTTTCCCAAGTAGAACATGGGAATAAACCAGGAATTGCAATGAATTTAGCTGCTTAGAGGCTTTATTAACTCATTGTTTATGGAAGTTATGTAGTTGAAGGTATATTGATTCATTGTTTTGTTAATGTAGTATCTGTGATCCATTGAGACCCTTAGGCCATATTTGGAAGTCATGGAAGATGGTTCTGCACTCACAAGAAGATGGGAGGACCTAGACACCGATATGTTGGTGGAGATATTTCGGTCTTTCAGCATAATTGAGTTGATTTCAGGCATTGCTCGTGTTTGCAGTGGATGGCGTAGAGCCTGTTGTGATCCATTGATTTGGAATACTCTTGATTTGTCGAAGCAGAAGTCCAATTTCATCAAAATTCCATTGGATCCATATGTGTATGTGGATGGTCGATCTGACAAGGAATTGACCCGTGTATTAAAAATATCCTTGAATCTCAGCCAGGGAAACACAACATCACTGATTTTTCGCTTCGATCTGTATGTGAGTGACGATCAGCTGACTTATACTGCTGAAAGGTAAGTTACATACTTCATCTTGTTATATAACTTTTAAAGCCTCTTAAAGAAGTTTGCTGCTGAATGTTAGTTAATGGTGAAATGACACGTGCCAGGTGAAATTTAGTGGGATGGAAATGGATGCTATTGGTCCCTGTTTGGGGCAATGCATTACAGTAATATATGAACTTCAGAGCCGTATTTTGCTTTCGATCATCTGGAAAAAAGCTAGCATGAAACAGATGTTTACATTTGTCCCTTGTTAACTAGTTTCTGATGATTGTGCATTGGGAATTATTGCTGTTTTGGATGACTGAAGGTGGATGGTTTGTGGCCAGAATTAGACTAATGCTGAAGGAAGTTCACACTTTTACTTAAGTGTTTTATTTCTTATAAAGTGATGTAGTGTGAACTTGTGATAGACATGTATATTGTACTAACCTATTTATGCCATGGACAGATATCAGCAAATTAAAGGATGCTATTATTGTTTCTATGGGGGAAAATAACAGTCTCTTCTGCTATCAGGATTTTTCTCATAACCTAACCTCCGATTTCTGTGTTCCAGATGCCCCCGTCTTAAAAGACTTGTTCTGCCGGCGTGGAATCGAATAAAGAAAATAACCAAATTGATTCCTATGTGGGCTAATCTTGAATCCCTCACAATGCCTAGCATAGCAAATCCCCAATATCTGATGGAACAAATCGGCAAAAATTGCAATAACTTCCATGAACTCAAGGTTATGGGTCCTTTTGACATTTTGTTTGCATCCACATTGGTTCAATATCTTCCTAATTTGAAGGTTTTGAGCCTCCGTTGCTCAATGCTATATAAGGACGCGTTGGTAATCATCTTGGATGACTTGCACCAACTGGAAGTGCTCAATATATCACATTGCCTGCTGGTAGATGTCCAGCCACCTCCAACACGTAAAAGAGTAATCAGTGAGCTTGACAAAACTATTCTGGAGAAGGCGTCTCGGTTACGCGAATTCTTGACGTGCATGAATAACTCCTGCATCATGTGTCAGCGAACGAAAAATGACGAAGGGCTCATGCGCTGGTACAAGTACGAGGAAGGGCTCTGGAAGGCTGATGAAATCAGCTCTCTTGCTCTTTGATTAGAGCATTTTTCGGTAGTATTTCTCTGGACAGGACGAGGCATGTGAACTCTTTTCTTGGTTATTTACTTTCTGGTAGCTGAAAAATAGAATAAAACCATGTTGAAACAGGCATAAAAGAGAAGCTGTATCCTTTTTCTGTCTGTTTTTTGTTGTTGTTATAAACACATCGTCCTCTAGGTAGCTATGTATGGGATCAAAGGATTCCCCAAATCTGCTCTTTCTGCAGAGTGTTCGGCTTGTGACTGATATGCTAATGTGTATATATATTAGATTAGTCCTACTGTTCATATGCCGCCTTACTGCCTTTTTGCGAGCTTAATCGAAGTGGGGGCCAAAATGAAGTCTAGTTCAGCCTACCAAGTTCGGATTTACCTGAAAGCCAGTTAACTCAAACTTGATTCGGTCCTGTTAAGTCAGGCTGAGTCGGTCTTGTCATCCTTGGGATTAGCTTGTGTTGATTCATGGCAGGTAATTGGTAGACTTCAACTTCTGAATCTGCACATAAAACGTTCTATACAATTATTACTTAATGGAAACATAAACATATCTTAATCATAGACTAATTGCATACATGGGAGCCACTTCCTACTAAACGGTCAAGTTCATCTTTATCTATAATCATGACAACTTAGTCTATCTCTAATCATGATACTTTAATCCGAACACTTTTATTTATTTATTTTTTTGATAAAAAGCGAGGTTTACAACCAAAAGGAAAATTACAGGAAAGTAACACGGGGCAAAGTAACCCCGACAGAATCAGCAAACCCTCTACAGCCTCAGAAAATCAATGTACCCTGACAGATAACCTATAGTTAAAATTGGCTAACTAATCAGCACAACGATTGCCAGCAACAGTGGGTTCACCACCGCATTATGATCACTATTTAGACCTGCCACAACAACGGCCGAATCGATACTTAATTCTACTTGATCATACCCATGCATCCATGCCATCGTCAAACCATGAAAGGCAGGCAAACCATGAAAGACAGGTCATAACTCCGCTTGCCCGGACGAACAAATTCTATAATCCGAACACATTAGCTTCAATCTTACTGGAGGCAAAATTGATTTGACCCGATTCAAAAGAATAGACCCGATGATGGAATGAATGCACCGTAACACAGAAGAACGACAGTTCGAACTAGACAACCAAACCAATATCTGCCAACAAAATCATTATTGAATTATTGACATTACACCAGGCATTTATCACATTTGGTATTTTCCACCTACCCCATTTGACAACCTAGTCCTTTTGAATTTACTTGATTGCCCAAGTCTAGAATTGTCTTTTCAAAACTTAATAATTCAATACACCTATCTTGGATTAAGAAACATAAATTGAAGTTTTTTGTTTTGAAGGAAGTTTGTAATTAGAAAATTAAGAATTCTAAGAAGCCCTTCTTTTCTTTTCATGTCTATAAATGACATTACTTTGCAAATTTCGAATACGAGCGTGCCACGCTCGATTTCACTGTGAGAAATGGTGATAAGAATTATAATGAACACGTTGAAACTGTGAAGTATTGCCCGAAATGAAGATATAAAATTACTGTTTATCTAATCATAATATATTATTAACCATTTTTTAAAATTCTTTACTTATTCTTTTCTTTCCTTACTAATTAACCAAGCTCCCCTTCTAAATAAGCATATGATTAATGATAGGGAAGTCATGAAATTGAAGTGGTCCACCCCTATCTCATGGCAGTGAAAGTAAAGTAAAAGGTATTAAATTTATGTAGATAAACTCATAAAAGAGGACAAAAGAATAAGAAAAAAAAGGAAAATGTCACCATCCGGATTGGTGGAATCTTCAACCTACAATTAAAATAAGATAAAAAATTGAAAAATTCCCAAAAAATTAATTAAAAAAAGCAAAGAAATTGAAATTGACACATCACTTTAATTTAACAAATTACGCTGAAGCTCAGGCCACTCTTTATAATTACTATTAGCTCAGAAAGTCTCTTCTTCGGAAACTGTAACACAAGATGGCTCTGCAGCTATGGGAAACCTGCAAAGAAGCAATCTTGGCCTACACCGGCATGTCGCCGGCGACTTTCTTCACGGTGTTGGCGTTGTTGCTGGCCGTCTACTACTTGGTGACGGGGCTTTTTGCTTCGCCAGTTCCGCCACCGAGACCCAGAAACTCAGAAGAGCAGATGCAACCTCTGCCACCACCTGTGCAGCTCGGTGAAATCACCGAAGAAGAGCTCAAGGTATACGACGGTGCGGATCCCAAAAAGCCCTTGCTCATGGCTATAAAGAGTCAGATTTACGATGTCTCACAGAGCAGGTATCTGTCTAAAGTTTTGATCTTTTTCTTCAAGGGGTCGTTTTGGTTGTGGGCTTCGTGAGATTGGTTTTTTTTTTTTCCTGTATTTTCCTCTTTGGGAGTAGTTGACGGTGGTTTTGGTGTTTTTGGTCTTCTGGGTCAATGTTTGGTGCTGATTCTGCAACGAAAATCTTCGAGAAATGATACTGAATTATCCTTTTGTTTCGGAGTTTTGGGTAGTCTCTAAATTGATTATTCCTTTACTTTCCCATGATATTATTAACTTTTTTAGTTGATAGACAACACTTTTTCTTTTCTTCTCTTCGTCTTTTTGGACCAACTTTTTGTTATTTATGGTCTCCCCTTAAAAGTTGCTATATCTGTTAACTCCATTTTTTTCCTGAATCTTTCAAGGGTTTTGAAGAAATAAATCATTCTGAACTTTATATTACGATGAATCCTTTAAGGGTTATAAGAAATGAATCATATATATATATATACTGCATAATGTGATTAAGATCTTCTGCTCTATATTGTGATTCGATCATTGTGTGAGTGATGATATAGTTTCTCTCCTTTCTTTGTGTTGATCATATGATGTTGATTTCCTTACCGTTGACTTGGATTTATTCTGTGAATCAAGATCCATGAGCGATTAGTCAAACAAAAGAGGAAGATCCATGAAATGTTCAGCAGCTGGTGAACCACGGGTTGGACTTGGACTTGGTTTTTAATTCTAGCATTTAGTTTCAGAATCTGTAACAGGTGACGTTGAAGTGGAAATTAGTAAAATGTAGTGTGTTAGAAGTCACTTTTGTTTCTGGTTGAGTTGGTGTTAAGTGGAGGCAATGGACTTGTCATATGAAGTTGGAGAGAGAATATGATATGGAATCACATGAATTACTGATGAGACTGATACCTATGTGTTTAATTGCATACTTAACTGAAGCAGATAGCAACTCAATATAGTTGTGAATGATCCTGTAGCATGTTTGACTAACATCATTTCTTGGCATAAGTTTTGTATGTAAATTTATGAATCATAACTCTGGGTTTTTTGTGGTTTTGTACATGATTATTTGGCAATGATTAATCACTTGTGTTAAGCATCATTACTACTTCATTGTGTTGCTGAAGATGGACTCCTTGTGTTGAATGTCTTGATTTTTTGCTCATCTACTATCACATAAAAGTGATTATGATTTTCATGTTATCCTGATAAAAGGTGAAGTATGGAGTAATTCATAGTACATTTTGTTACGTGGTTGAAATGATGAAACGAAAAGAAAAAATCATATGAGCACTTCTTGATAAGTTGAAACAGCTGGTAAAATGATCCAGAGATCTATCTATGAGAATTTATGGTACACCTTTGGTTTTTAGGTTATTGAGTTCTATGCATTAGGATTTTGAATTAACGGGTTCAAGTGAACCCCTCTTGAACTGTGATTCTATTGCATTATACAAATGTTCAATCGGTCATTAACCTGTACAGGATGTTTTATGGCCCTGGTGGACCATATGCATTATTTGCTGGAAAGGATGCTAGCAGAGCTCTTGCAAAGATGTCTTTTGAAGATAAAGATCTAACTGGGGATACATCCGGCCTAAGTCCATATGAATTGGAGGCATTGCAGGATTGGGAGTACAAGTTCATGAGCAAGTATGTTAAGGTTGGAACTGTCAAGAGGACAGTTCCAGTTACTGATGGAGCTTCTACTGCTGAATCCGGGGAAGGTGATGCACCCAAGCCAACTGGAGATGGTCCATCAACTACAGCAGCCAAAGACAGTCCATCAGCTAAAGCTACCGAAGATGGTCCATCCACTGTTAAACACGAGGAAACTCCTGCGAGTGGCGAATCCAAGGAGGAGTAATATTAGTGAAGCAATAACAACCTGTGACAAGAAATCTTAAGTGCAGATTCTGAGAGGCACAGATAGAGAGATGTAAGCTTGGATGCATGTACTTTTGGTGAATGTTACTTCGCATATTAGTTAAATTCTCAACATAGCATACTTGCGTAATGAACTTTCTTTAAGAGTTTAGTTTGTTCAATGATAATAAATTGGTATGTTAATCTTTCAGGAGGTGGCTTAGATTCGATTTCTTCTTTAGCCTAACTTGCAATCCATATGAATGCTGAAGCTTTCATGATATAGGAAGTAAAATTGTCATAAAGCTTGCTTTTTAGGACCAACATTTCTTGGCAAACTAAGAGTCAGCTTGAACATAGAGATAACAGGTCTTGATAGTCAAAACTCAATTTAATCAGATCCGAGTTCGGGCTGAGATTAAAACAAATTGAATTCGGGCTGAATTTCAGGCTTGATGGCATCAGCTGTTGCCTGTTAGCCCTCTTCTTGTTCTGTGTCGCCCAGGGTTTGCTCCCTTGTCACTGTTATTCGTTACCTTTAAGATTCACTTATCGTTTTAGTAACTTAGATTTAAGTGATCAACTCGATCTAATTAAGGGTTGCAAGTTTTATTGTATCACCAAAAGTAGCAATGATCTGGATTCAGGGGAAATTGGTAAAAGTATGCAAGTTTGTGTAACATCACTCTATGAACTCTGACCTGGATATAAGACCCGACAAGCTAAGTGATTGGATACACAAACAAGTCCTAGTTGTTTAGTACCCCAACGAAAAAGAAACATATGGCAACTGCTACTTCAGTAGCAGTTCGAATTTCTTTAAATTATTCGTTGACAAGCTCTGGTTCTCTTCATCTGGAAAGAAGCATCCTAACCGAAGAGTTCGTCAATGACATGTTCTTTTTTCTTTAATCAGTTTCTGAGTCAACGTTCTTACCAAAAGTTCACATGATACCCTTATAAATAGATTTTCAGACACTAAAACGAACTCACACATCCTTGTTTCCTCTGCTCCGAAATTCCTTAAACTCCATTTCCAAGCTCTGTTCTTCCATCTCAAAACCATGAAAACTCGCAGCCATTTGTTTCTGATTCTGCAACTCATAATCCTGTTAGCTATGATTAATGACTCTACTTGCAGACCCGTCAAATTGTCTGCACATCAAGTTGCAGAACAGAACACAAACCTCAGTCTCTCTCCACCATTTCCGCAGCAACTTCCTGCTGTTTCTCCGGACGTACAAGCCTGGAACGCCAAGTACAAGAACAGTCCTTTTTATGGTGTGTCTGATAAACGCGTCCCAGGTGGTCCGAATCCACTGCACAACTGATTGGTTTTTCTTCATTTTTTTGTCTCTTAGGAAAATATAATTTGCTGTTCTTTCAGACGCAAAGACCAGTTCTGGTAAAGAATGAGAGAATGAGAGAGGCTCTGTTGAGCAATTTTAGCTCATTCCTTCAAATTCATTTACGAACCAAACTTAGTTTTTGATTTGTACAACACTATGTAACAAAGTTCTTATCATTTACAGATATGAATATATTCAGTTTCTGAGTGGAATTCTAGTCAAGCTAATGTCTGTACATACCACTTTTTCTGATACAAACAAGTATGAACACTCGTTGGTTCTGTCAAAGATTCGAACTTTACTTTCTTCTTATTAATTGCAGCAGAATCAGAACAATTAGATACATCTAAACCTCAAAACAAAACCTTTAGTATGATACATGTAAGCAGATCGCTTGAAATAAAAAACAAGGCTGGAAAATGAAGAACTTGCAGTCCCAGAAGTTCAATTACAAGAATTCTGGGATTAGGTGGTGCTGATTAAGCTTACGATCACCAATGTCTGATATGGATGTTAACTTCTCTACCGATCTTTCCCTATCATCCATGTCTGGGACGACAGAAACCAAATGTGGTTGTTACTTTAAGATTCCGTTACATGCTTCTGTCATATTTTTTATTAATTATATAAGTTTTTAAAAATTAAATAATTCAATTAAATGATTAACAAAATAATATAAACACGAATATTTAAAATCGTTGTCAATTTTTTTAAAATTGAATTGACCGATATGTTAAAATTTCAACATTTAATTGAGAATTTAAAAAATAAATACTGAAATTTAAAAATAAAAAATGTGACATTTTCAATTTATTTTGCCATTTTTTAAATATAAACTAGTTGAGATGTAGAATTGACCATAATTGTTTTATATTATGATATTCACAGAAAGATGAGGTCAAATGGAAAAAAAATTTAAAAAACATTTTTTTTTGGTTATAAAGGAACATAAATCAAAACAATTAAACAAACATCCTAGCTAACGCAGGGATCTGTGATACAAGACTTCGTGCTGATCATGTTTGAGGTGAGCCATTACTGGAATTGGAGGCTCCTGCGGGAGATGGAGTCTTGGGCTTGATATTGTGGAGATAGAGGTCAGACTATCCGCACATTGGTTCCCTTTGCGATACACGTGCTAAAATTTCACCTCTCATGCACGGTGGAGTAGTCCACGAGTACCTACCACCAAGAAAGAATACTCAATCCAGAGAATAATAGAAGAGGAAAGAATATTGATCACTCCTAGAGAATCCACTTCTACGATTACTCGTCGATAACCAATCGTCCATGCTAAGGTAAGACATTTTAATTATATCAGAAGCTGCCTGCAGGTTGACACCATCAAATTATTTGGCTCAAGAAATTATAAAAATATAATTTATAATTTAATATCTTATAATTATTAGTAAAATTTGAAAGTATTAAATTATAAATGACAACTTTGTCATTTGGTGGATTTAGGTTCAGTTTGTCCAATCTGACTTGAAATTAACGAGCTAGACTTAAGTTGACTAAATTTTAGATCTAATTTAAAACAAACGGATCGTAAATTGAACCTGAGCTTAGGCTGTCCAGCTAGGTCTGACACAAAATCTAATATATTGCTTTTAACTTTTTAAAATTAAAAAAAGAAAACAGATTAAATATACCAAGTCGAACTTTGTGCTTATTTGGATGGATTTTTGAGAGATCAATAAGTACTTTTTTCTATCACAAAATCTTTTTTTAAGAAAAATTTGTTTGACTGTAAAATAAAATTTTTTTTTTAATAGATATGACTTTTATGACAGTCAAATACAGTTTTTTAAGAATATCAAATTTGGAGTTTTTTAAAACAACTTCTCAAATGGCGTTTTCGAGTAGATTTTTCATATCAATTAATGAGTCTATTTTTGAGTCTCTTTTGTCCTTATGTTTTACTACAATACTCACAAACCTATATTCACGTTAACTCAACTTGATATTTATTTTGGGATTTATCTAATATTATTTGCCTTTTTTATTTGTTTTAATATTTATTTTTGGTATTAGTTTTGCTTATGTTACAATTCATATAAACGATTTAGTTAGATATATCTCATTTATGTTTATATAGTTTGAAATTATACAATAATTAATATATTGTGCTTTATATATTGTTTAATATGCTTTAAGTAATATTTTTATATATAAATAATTTGTATTATAAAATAAAATATAGTTAAATTAAAAATATTTTTTATTTTTATGTTATCAAACAAAAGATTTTTTTTAAATGACAGCTAAATAATCAACTGATTTTTTAGAAAAATTATTCTCGAAAAAATTCTACAAAAAAAATTCTATGAATAAAAACTCTATTAGTATAAGCCCAACTAAACAGAGAGCATATCTATAGGCCGGCCCAGCCCAGCCCAGCCTGCCCTGTTATCATCCCTAATATAGTGGTTAAATTGTGATTTCCTGTTTTCTTAACAAAGTCTGAACTGGTCCCTTGTAAATAAACCTTCGAACCTGACGCAGCATGTTCAAACAAAACCGCCATTTTCCCTCTGCTTCAAGCTTCCATATCTCTTCATGACTATTACTAAACACTACCTTCTTCTGCTTCTTTTCCTGATACTCTTCTCTCTACTCCATGTTTCAACTTGTCGCAGCTTAAACCCTAACACTACCAACAAACAAGTCTTGACCAAGTATTCTTCCACTCTTCAACTAACCCGAGTCCGATAACAGGAAGATCACGTCTTTGCACAGTGTCTCTCGAGGGCTAGTCCCTGGAGGACCAAACCCACCTCACAGCTGATCATGTGATTGCTTCCTGTGATCCATTTTATTTTTCATTAAACAATTCAACCTCTTCCATTGCCACGTATCATTGGGATGTCCTAAGTTTTTTTTTTAATTTTCGGTAACGACCATTATTTAATCAATCGGTTAGTTCAAACGAAATGATCGGTATATGGTCAACCGTATAACTGACATTACCATTGCTATCCTTAACTTAATTTAATCTACTTAACTTGTTAATTTCACAAGTTTTGGTTTTAATCTTTAATTATTAAGTGATTAACAAGATTTATACGAAAAAAAAAGAAGAATAGGAAAATTCCATGAACTTAAAGCACATTCCACACCAAAGTCCCACTATAGGGCATTAAATCAACACGTTACCTCCACGTTGAAAATGGCAGTGTCTTGCAAAGAAAAGGCTTTTTGGTCTGTAGCCACATGTTCACTCCATTGTTGGACCTTTTTTAAAACTCCCATCTTTGTTTTTTATTCGCTCTCCTTTTGACTAGTGGTGGGTCTGCCGTGTGTTCTTTTACCTTCTTGTGCTTGGGAAGCAACTCACTGTATCACCAAAGACCGAGCCCAATTTCGTCAGAGACACACAAGCACGATACGCGACAACTCTCCGGTTCGGACAGGTGAAAATGTTCCCGTGGCCAGACGATGTAGAAAGTCGAGGAGTTTGAGAAGCACGTGATGTGTTGAGTGTTGACCCTTATCTCTTGTCCGAAAGTTCTCGACTCTCTAGACCCTTCTCAGTTCTAGAGAGAGAAAACGGGGTTTTAGAGAGAGATAGAGAGAGAGGGACTCACGGTCAACGGCGGCGATGGGTGACAGGACGGCGGAAGAGTGGCTGCCGGAGGGATGGAAAATGGAGGTTAGAGTGAGGAAGGACGGTAGAAAGGACAAGGTAATTGGTCGCTCTTAAATTTAAAGGTCTTGATTTGGCACGTCTTTGTACATGTTCTTGAGATCTATGCCTATGGCTCTGTAATTATTTCCAAAGATTTGGTTCTTTTTGGATTTTAAATTTCATGTTCTTGTTATTGATAGCCTTAATTTGTTTAGTCTAGTAAAAAGTTGTGTAATTTAAGGAGATGAGCTTGTTGGAAGCAAGTTTTTCAAGGGCATAACTGAGAACCCATGAAAAGATTTGGAAATGATAGTACTTGGATATCAGATTTGTTAGGCTGTAGAAATCTTATGTTTAAGGTATTTTGAAGCTTTTGTTGTGGGAAGTGGGAAAGAAGATAGATTGAGGGGATCAACTGCAGCTTAAATTTATGTATTAATGTAGTGAAAAATAACTCTACCTTCTATGGTCATGTATGTTTATTGCAGTGTTACTTTCCTCCCTCAGGTGGGGGTAAATTCTACTCGAAGGTTGAGGTGCTTCGCTATCTCAACGATGGGCATGTTCAATCAGAGGAGCAGCGAAAAAGTGCTGATCAGCAATCCTTGGAAAATGTCTGTAAACATGTTCAGCTCCTTCTTGTTTTGTTCAGTTGGATGTTTGATGTTATTCTGGAAATTTTAGGATTGACGTTTTAATTGTCTAAGCAAATTCAGGTTCTAGTTGAGAAGGATAGACCGAAAGAGTTACCACCAGGGTGGATCAAAGAGGTCAAAGTAACAAAGAAGGGTGGTCGAACCAGGAAAGATGCGGTACTCAACCCACACTTCCTGTTTCCTACAGATATTGTTTCCATGCCCCTTTTGAAACGGATAAAACACAAAAAAGGAAACCCTTTTCTCCTCTATCATAACCTATTATTTCCTTTTATATCTGTTTGTTTACGTTTAGCGCGATCTCTGGGTTGGCTATGCTATTGAGTTGATAGAGTTTGTAACATATCTCAATTAGTGGAACTTATATTATCTAACTGAACTTTAATTTTGTACAGTTTTACACTGATCCTGTCAGTGGATTTGTATTCCGCTCTATGAAGGATACACTTCGTTACATTGACACTGGGGAGATAGGAAGACTAGCACTGAAGCCAAAGGACGGAGGCAACAGAAATCTGGTCATAGAAGACGATAAAACTTGTGTGAGTGTGGCAATGCTTGGATTCAACTAGTTACTTTTTTTAACTTATTGATTATCATTGTTCTTATGTTGACATTTTTGTCAGGTTATTCTTTTGTTGCTTTATTAAAAGTGTCAAGTGTGCGGGTGGTGAGGTGGGAATTGTTGAGATATGGAGCCTGATAATCAGTTTTATATTCTCCTAGGCAGATAAATATGCTGTATTCTCCTAGTGTACTGTCATCAAAAACAATTCACAGTGAATAAAAATCTAGCTGCCCGTAGACATAGCCATATTTTGGTAAACCACGTAAATCTGTATGTGTTTGCTATTTTCGCACTTATTTCTTTGATTATTGTGATTGATCGTCTGTAACAGGAATAGTGAACATAACATGAAAAAACAAAGCCTGTTTACAGTGTGAGCTTGTGGTCACAGACTTAAGTATCTGTGCGCAAAATTGAGAGACTTTCCCTATTCCTGGGGCAGTTTATATTCAAGACATGGATTGCTTTTTTTTTGTTTATATTTTAACAATAATCCCAAATTCGAATCAATATAGAACGTGCCCAGCATGAACTTACCAGCATTTAAATAGCTGAAATTGATTTCAATGCCAAATTGATTCATTTAATGTAGGGGATTAGTCTAGTTCACTTTAGATAATACTTAAGCAGCTGCATCTGGTCTATAAAGGATTTAGTTACACGTTAGTTTTTGTGTGTGGTTCAATCTTGGAAATAGACAGCGGATGCTATGGAAGTATGGAGATCCTTCTGAAATTGAAGGTTAACCCTATGCCTACAGACTTCTTTTCTGTTAACTGGTACTAGTTTTTATCAGCGTACAAATTTTTAACACTTGTATTAAGCATTCCTGAAAATGCAACACTATTTGTTGTTTTGTTCTGGTTTATCAGTTACCTATGCAACAATTTTATTAATTATTTTGGCCCTTTCTGCTTTACTTCAGTCTACAGCTGCAGCCAAGAAACTGAAAGTGATGACAACTGAAAGGACAAGTTTGAAATCTAATGATCAGAGCCCCAAATCACCAGCAATCGTAGAGGATAAACAGAGATCTGATTCACTTGGTGTGGATGAAAGCACGCATGCAGTTGAAATTGCTTCTGGTCTGATTAAATTCATGAACTTCATTTTTATGTGTGTATCATTGTGTCTGAGCTTGTCCGCCAGTGTGCCTGAATGAGTGTGTAATGGCTTTTCTTGTACCTTCCCTTTCTGTAAGCCTGACAGCCCAGGGAATGAATACGTGATAGAGCCAGTGGTTATTTGTGATGATAATATTTGCTATCCTATCAAAACTTTGGATCCAATTTGAGTGATCTTGATGGTGCAGGTGGAATGAGAATCGAATCTTGCAGATCAACATTGCCAAGGGGAAGGGATTCAGAAGAAAATGAAGTAAATACTGATGCATCTGAGAGTTATAAACACTCAGTGGAATTAATAAAGGATGAAAATAAAAAGACTGGGCTGAACAAATCTAAGAAGAAAAAAGTTCTTGACCTGCCTCGTCGAGCTTCAAAACGACTTGCTGGTGTTCATCTTGATCCTAAACCAAAAATGGAACTGACAGATCGAGGCCACCAAGCTGCCAGTGAGCAGCCCTCTGATGTAGGTGCCAATGCAGGTGAGGCTTCAAGTGAGAGCCACCATAGTATTACAAAAGTACCTAGTCCATCTGAACTAGTTGTGAACATAGAAAGAGGAAATAACGGTGATGAGTACAGAAGTGCCATTCTTGAGAATCCTGGGAATGTTGGTGATATTGCTGACGAAAAGACAGAATTGCCTCTCAACCTGCCGCTTGGCGAGTTATGGCAGGACCCATGCATTGCTTTTGCAATAAAAACTCTCACTGGTGCTTCCTTTGACACTTCAGATAGCCCAAAAGTGTCAAATGATACTAAAGCTGGGACACTGAACACTGTGGATGAAAATGCAGAGAAAGAAGACAGAGGCAATGCAGTTGACAGAAAGGGCGAATGTCCTTTTCTAGATAACTTGGCTAATGCAGAAGAACGTGCCAGAGAAGTAAAAGCCTGTGAGAAGGGTGACGATAAGCCAGGGTCCGGCCTCAGCTTGCCTATTGTGGATGTCTGGGCTGACCCTTGCATTGAATTTGCAATAAAAACTCTTACAGGTGCAATTCCTCTGGATTACAATCTAGTTGGTCCAGACTTTCCGCAGTCAAGCTCATGCCATTCACAAGAACGAAGTGGTTCATCCTTGCCAAATGGAGATGACCGTTACCAAAACGAATTTGTGTGCCAGCAGTTATGCAGTCCGGGAAGGTCCGTCTTTTATGGAGCAACTCTGGTGGAGCCTGCATTAACGTATGGGACCAGAGGGAATTCAGGAGACTCAGGTGGAGCTACACGACACCATGGAGAACAGAGAGTCAACCAGCATCTGTGATCGGACTGTTAGCTTATAAACTTGGTAGTGATTCAAATGTACAGAATAGGAAAGTAGAGAACTTTTGTATTACTGTGTGTTAGCAGGCCCTTCTTAGAACATACTTTTTCTTGATCGTTCACGCAATGCAGCAAGTTATCTCGGATCAGATTTGAACTTGCCCAGAAACATTTTTCTTTCAGATGAAAACCTTTGTGTAAGTTGGTTTCAAGTCAAATCTTCTGGAGTCGGACCTATGTTCTTCGCACAGCCTTAATGCAGGAAATGATGTTACTTTTTGAGTTATCAGCTTATCAATTTTTTTACTCGAAACATAAAATTTGTTTGTCAGCTCAAAAAAGATTTTTGGGCTCAGATCAATTTCTGTAGATTTCAATTATTGGATAAATGGATGATATTAAAATAGAATAGGTATAGAATAATGGGAACATCTAAGTTTGACCTGAATGTGATTGTTTTGACCGGTTTGAATATTGAGAACATTGACCTTCGAGCAAAATACTGAGATTTTGGACAGAAGTTATGGGCCTGAGATTTAGACTTACTCGAAAAAACAGAACAATCTCGTTTTTCGTAGCCTAGTAGATTCAGAGACCAAATTGTTCAACCGATCCTCTTTATAGCTCAAAGAAGGCGCGAATCCTACTAGTTGCCGCCAAAACTCCCAGTGAACTTCCTTGCATCTCCGATTCATTGATCGCTTACAAAATGCAGATTCAAGTGAAATGTAGCTGCGGAGAAGAGGATTGTCCAGAATGGGCGATCGTGGAACTACAAGGAGTAATCGAAGCACAGGCCTCGTTTCAACATCGCCTCCAAAACCTCCAAATAGGGCAGCTTTGTCGTCCTTCTTCTCAGGTTTTACTCTCTCTTACTAAAGCACTGATCTTTTCGCTTCTCTGTTAGTGAAGTTCGGATCTTTTCGCTAACCCAGAAAATGAAGAGATTGGTTTGAATGTATCTCTCATGATTTGGTTGGATTGTTCAGGAAGTGTACACACTTACTATTGGGTATCATGAATTGACAGGGTCAAAAGTGACCCTGAAGAAGCCTTTGGTGGTCTTGAAGAAAGTGAAGCTTATGGATGTGGATCAAGAAAATGGAAACAGCAATAACTCGTCTAATGTAGAACTGCAAGTTGTGGGGATTATTCGCCACAAAATTTTGTTCAAAACCAGACCCAAAGCCATAACATCCAGTGAGTTTGATATGAATGTTTCACTAAGTTTGGTTTCTGATCAGGCATGAGATCTTCTAGAAAGCTTGTCTTTTGATCTGATGGCATAAAAACTCTCTAGAGAAAGTTTGTTTATAGGTTTTATTCCCTTATTCTAATGTTTTCTATTCACCATTATTGAACAGAAATATATTGTTGTGCCATCGTATTACTGAAATTCTGTTAGTCTAATTCTGAGTAGTAATACGTCCCTGGACTCTGCAAAATTTGATTGATCACAATTCTGTATATTTTCTCAGAACCCCAACTGGAGGTCAAGGAAAGAGCTAGTTCTGCAGCTTCAATGTTTCCAAACTGATCCAAAGGAAGTATTATGGCATGAAGGACTCAATTAGTGTGGCCAAGTACAGTTTATGTTATGGATATCTCAATATTCACTAGATGCCAACTTGAAGTTTGTTGCTTTATCTCATCTTTGTTTCTCCTATCAGCAATTAACCTTTATGAACATATCATATCAGTAAAGTTTCAATTTTAGCTCCAAGATTCTTGTGTACCTTCAGTAATATCCTTCATATGCAACTATCAAGGTCTCACAAGGAGCCGAGGCGGCTTCTTTTTTGGACCCCGGATGAAATCCGATTAACGTTGGGCAGACTTGAAAAGTCTCATTCATTTAACAAAACGATATCAGTTTTTCACCAATTTCAGATTGTTTCAGGCTGAGCCAAATCAGCGGATGAAATCCTGGCTTAAAGCCGGCTAAAATCTCGATCAAAATAGGCTGTCTGTCGACTTCAGGTGCAGCCCAACCAGGCATAGGCCGCTTTGCTTCCCTACTCACTGGCATTATCCTGCATAAAACTTGATAATTGCATGTATACAATGAAGAAATAGAACCAATTTGAATCACATTTTATCATTTATATCCTCTAAAAATTGGCAGTCATAACAAAAGGCACTATATGATGTATAATCTGGTAATGTTACCAGTTTAAGTGCAAAAATGACTTATAGTCGAGTAGAATTTTAATGTAAACCCTGTCTATTTACAGAAGCAACAAAAGCAGAAACAAAGGTTTGCCAACTTTATGAGTTTCCACTAAGCACCAGGGCCAGCTACACCAGCACGAACTCTCAAGACTTCAGTTCTTTTGCTTCGTTCCATTTCACTTACAAGCCATTCTACACTCTCCTTAATACCCATCCTGCAACCAGATTTAATGCATAATATCAGTTTGCTACATTTTGGTTGAGGAGATCACATGATCACATTCAGTTCCTATAAGCACAAATTGATCCTCATTCTGTAAAAGCTACTCACCCATCATGTGCTGAAACAGCTTCAAACATGTAAACCCTTTCATCCAACTTCTTAAGATCTAAGTATCGAGCAAGTTCTTCGGCTGACACAGCTTCAGAAAGATCCTGTCATCATAATGATGTCAATGTTGTGACAACCGAAAACATTCTTTTTGCTCAAAGTTTGTAAATGAACTAGTCAACAAACATTCACGTACAGGTTACTGAAATTTAGTATCAAGATCCATAACATTCTTTGCACCTAAAATGAAATTTAGATATACCTGCTTATTTGCCAGTATCAAAAGGGGAGCCCCTCGCAAATCCTCATGCCTCAGAACTTTTTCTGTTAGAAATGGTTTCAGTATATCATAAACATACATGTTGAAAGCAATTAATCTGTATTATAAAGCAAACATGTTGTGACTCACCCAATGCGGATTTTGAATCTTCAAACCGTGAAGGGCAAGCAGCATCGATAACATACACAACAGCATGTGCCTCTTCATAGTATTTCTCCCAAATTGAACGAAGACCAGGCTGAAAAGACAGAAAAATTCTATGTTAAAAACATAACTGCTTTTATAGACAGACATTGGTGGCTCACCACATTTTGGAAAAGCAAGAAGTTTTATTTGCAACTTTATCCATTGCTTATATCTAACTGGCACCTTACTAGGAATAAAGATTGATCAAAGAACAAGGTCAAATTCTTGGTTAGGCAATTTATCGGTGTGGCCAATGTCTCTATACAGCCCCACTATGTTAGATATTAAACATAACAACCAAAATAGGCACTACATAGCCCTCATTGTTGAAACAGTACATTAAGGCTGTCGAAACATACCTGCCCTCCTAAGTCCCAGAACACAAGTTTTGCATTTGATACTTCAAGGCGTCCAATATTTAGTCCAACGGTGGGAACAATTCGATCAGGAGGCAGGCCTTCCAAGTTTGAGTATACCGACTTTAACTTCTCCAGTAAAGTCTACAATTTGACATTGAAAATTAAGTTACCGAACTGCAGAATTCATGATTTATTGAAGGCATTAAGCAGGATAGCACACATTAGAAAATTTATAGAGCTGAAAAGATGAATTACTGTTTTCCCAGCCTTGTCAATTCCAAGAATGAGCACATGGAACTCTGTCTTACTGAAGATATATTTCCAAAGTCCATAAAACAATGAGAACATTTCTGCTTGGTATGCTTATAGTTTATAATCAGGTTTTCCTCCCAATCGTCACGTTTGCACTTATTCTAATCCAATCTCTCTCATTCTTATAAAAACAACCCTGTCATATAGATATCAAAGGTATGAGTTTGATGTGAAACAAAGCGATAATGTCATGAATCATTGGATTCCAGACGTAATATAATATACTTTCACCAGTTCTATTTCCAACTATTGATTTGATTCAGGATTTGATTGATACAAATCACTACAAAGGGCTATAGAAGGAAAGCAATGTAATCTCACATGCAATTATGTGTGTGCTTCAGTGCTTGCAAGAATAGTATGATAGAGAAATAAAAGATTCCTGTTGAGTAGATAGTTTACCTAACTACCTCAAAACAAGTTTAGAGCACATAATAATCTTAAATCTGAATGAACTTAAAAACACACAGAGTTGACCAGAAAATGCATATAACTTCCAGGAGTAAGCACGAATAAACCCAAGAGAAAAAGAATTCCCAAATCAGTATTGTAACAGAAATGGTCATGAGCTAGTTTACATAACATCTGCGACTGTGAAAACACAAAGTCCAGAAGAAATCCTCGATGATTACATACAACAGCTACTTACAATAAAATCACAATGAGATTAGATCACGTTTTTAATTCAAATACTCAAAAGCCTCACTGCAATTATCAAAAACAATGCCACAAGTACTCATTCCAAATCAGATCACTCAATCAACCTTTTCAT
>JANKOE010000006.1:67330145-67346054 GCA_026284465.1 Erythroxylum citrifolium | reverse complement strand
CATTAAGAACCCACATAAAAACCCAGATCAAGAAAACAGATTTATCATGAATAGGTAGCAGATAATCATCAAAGTGGTGACATGAAAGCCCCAATTGATAAGGTCACGACAATACCTAAAAATCCAAAAGCAACCCGAGTTCAGAGATACTTTTGATGCCGGTGATTGATGAACAAAACGGAGAGATCCTACAGAGTTGGCTCAGTCATTTATTAACTCCTTAAGGAAATCTCTCTTCTCTCCGTTTCACCACTAACTCTTCTGCTTCATGTTCCAATTTCTGTCCTATTTTCTTAATTCTTTTACAGTATTGCCCTCTCTGTAAATTCCATTTTACGATTTAAGGACCAGATCATGCCACGTATCAGCACGAATTATTTTTGGTCAACAGCTCACGTGGCGTGATCTTACTATTGATCCTATAAGGTCCCGATTATTTTAATATCTAATTGAATTAATAATCGGTTTAAGTTAATTTTTAAAATTTTAATTTTAATTTAACTTTCACTAATTTATCATTCTAAAAAATCATTTAACTAATTGAAATAAAATTAGAAAATTCACATCTCTTGTCTTTACTCTTTACCCATGTTTTAAAAATCAGACCGAAAATTAAACTGACAAGTTAAAAGATTTAAGTTTTAAAAAGTTCAACTAGTATTATTAACCATCTCCAGATCTCGCTTTATTGCGGGACTTCGGACTGAGTGTGATGATGAATTAGTATTAGACTGTTATAAAATTGAATAAAATTAAAAAATGTTAAAGATGATTGAAGAAAATTGTCCTTAATTATTGAAAATTTTAAATTTTAATTAAAAATGTTAAATAAAAATTAATTGATTTATTTTGTTTTATAAAAATGATTAACTTACAAAAAAATAAATTAATGAATAAACTAATCAATTTTAACAACAAATATTATTAAACTAAATCAAACCTAAAAATTAAGAACTAAATTAAAAAAATTAGCAAATTTAAATTTTTTATTATTAAACAAAACTCAATTTTTAAAATATTTGTGATACAATAATAATAATCTAATAAAAATCTTCCAAGATGCGAAGAAAAAGAAAGTCTTTCTTACTAATAACTAGATATGCCATTTCAGTTCTATGGGGGCTCAATCGTGAATATGGAACTACATAAGGGCAGTACCGGAAAAGAAATATAGTCCTTAAGAAAAGTAGAAAAATGGGGAAAGCGCAAGAAAGAGGAGAGTCATCGTAATCCCATAAGAAGAAACAAAGCGAATACAGGTACAAATCTCTTCTCCAATTTATTATCCAATTTTCAGTTGAGATTTTTTTGTAATATACCCATTTTCTATTTTCCGTTTGATTCTCGAGAAAGCTCGGTGAAGTTGTGAAAACAAATGGAAAGATTATACTTTTTGTACGGTTCAACTTTTTGATCCTCTCTTGCTGTTTGAGGGATTAGTTAGATAACGTGTAGCTTCATTGCATTAGGTAATTTAAATTCATAATATTGTGTTGGGTGCTATAATGTATCTTTATCATCGCATCAAAACTTAAAAGCCAACCTTGTAAAAGGGAAAGAGTTATTATAAATGGTTTTTCCCAATTTAGATTCGATGTTTTGGCTACTTTCACCGTATAGATATGCTGAAAGATTCATTACATTTTCTTGATATCCCCATGTGTTTTGAGTGAGAATGGTTGTGATTGTTGTACCTGCTACTGATAAGGGAGTTCTTTTATCTTGTTTGTAGGCAATGGATACATTTCTCAGCCTTTTATCTGTTAGGAGTTGTATGGTTATTGATTATTTACAACAAAGTTGAAGTTTTGTTTTAAGTTGGGATATTATTGAGTTTGAGGCACCTTCAAAATTTTCCAATATTCACCAAATTTAGTGTAAATGGAATGTTTTAGTCTCCTTGAACATTAGCTCTTTTCGGATATAGTTTTGATCCTTAAATTTGTTCGGTTCAGCTAGTTGATATTTTCCCTTGTTCCTGATACGAGAATTATGCTGTTGAGTCTCAAAATCATTGTCTAAAAGTTATTTGACTTACTATTCCTAGAGTTTGTATGGATTGTTGATGGTTTTGTCTTGGTAACTCCTCTTACATGGGCAATCAACTGTTCTCTCAACTCATTTTTATTACCGTTCTTGGAATTTGGTGGAGAAAGGCCTTCTGATTATTACATGGTTTCTTATATAACTTCGGGCCTTTGTCTATCTTTGTTGTTATGCAGCATATCTGTTGCCTTGTTTGATAACCTACATTTAACTTCTTGTTTTCTCATGTCTAAATGCAATCAGGTCAATCAGCAACTGTTTACGTGAGATCGGTGATTGTTGGAGATAGCAAGATCTGAAAAATGAAGTAACTTCAAACTGTTTTGTGCCAATAGTTCCCTTTATTTACTTCACGTCTCTTAAGATTTTGTTGCAGCAGTGTTGCTTTTTATGTTACTTCCCTACTGCTAAAAAGATTGCTTCTGCTTTCGGTGTATTTCTCCTGACATTAACTTTATATTCTCTGGTGGCACCTTTGATTAATATCACTACATGTTGGATCATAATGTGATGTCGTTTGAGATTCTTAGAACTTGCTGTCATTGATATGCTTCTTGCGAATTTGCATGTGCCTGTTATTGGCCTGATTAGTCAATCTGGATCATATGTTTCTTATGGTCCACAGAAGATAGTTGAATTCTTTATGGTCAAGCTTAAGCATATCTAGGCCCATTTACAAAATGTTGCTTTCTGATAGCATGATGTCAATATAATGCATATTCTGGAGAATCAAGTGAACCTTCCATTAATTGATACAGAGGAACCGCGGAATATCTGTTTGCCACAAAAAAAAAAAAGATATTCTTATGCTGCTCAGTAGGAAGTTACTACTGGACACTTTGGCAGGTGCAATTGTTTTTCTGTTCATTTCTTCTAGAAATTAAGTTATTTTGCTCCTGGCTTAGTTCATAAATATGTGCTACATGGATGGCATTCAAAAACGGTATCTTGTCGTAGAGTTTACAAGCTAGAAGACATGTAATGTTAGTCATGGGAATATATGTGTTAAAGAGTCCAAACTAGAGTTCTGGCCTCTAATTTTTGTTACGTATTCGTGTCATAATTTCTTATACTGATGTGCCTGTTTACTTGCAACTGAAGTGTGTTGCTTTATTTGCATTCCACTGACTTGAGCTAGTAATTATGATATGTTAATTTCATCAAATTCTCAGGAGTCACAGGAGTCGTGTAAAATGGGATGAAGCTAATCTGGGTGAAATTGAAGCCAATAAGCCTGTAAGGCAGAAAATCACTGAACCCAAGACTCCATATCACCCAATGATTGATGATGATGGTATGTCAATTTATCTTCGTTTCTCCTAAACTAAAAGCAGGCAAAGCATTTGCTCGTGTTTGGTGGATAGAAGTCAATGAAAGCCTCCGCCACACCCAAGAAAAAGACTTTACGTTAAGCTTTTTCTTTATGAGATTACTAAAACATTACTATTTTCCTAGTTTAAAATTGCCAGTTTTTCCTTTATTGCTATAGATTCTTTGTCCCCTAGGCGGGGTAGTTTTGATGAACCTACTGGTGATACGAAATATGCCGAGGAACTGCGGAATGCATTGGATACTATGGCATCTTCTAGTAGAAATCCCAACAGGCGATCCAGCGGTTGGACATCATCCGAAGATGAGGCAGATCCCGTGGAGCAAGATGGAGAAGGTTGGTCATGTAGTCGTACTGGTTTTCACTCCCAACTTATTTCAAATTCTCATAAAAAGTGAGGCCATTTGTTTTGATGGCTGATGGGTATTTCTCTTGCTGCTGACAGATTCTGAAACAGATAGGAGTGCAAGCTTTAGGGAGCACCGACGAGTTCACTACGATGAGTTTCATAAAGTCAAGGAACTCCGGCAGAAGGGTTCATATTTTGACGACGAAGAGGAAGAAGTCAACGTAACGGAGAGGAAAAGAACAGCATAGTTCGATTGTTCTGCAATTGTTCTGCAGTAAGTGCTTGTGTCAAAGATATGAACAACTTTAGAAGGTACAGACAATTTGCCTCTGCAAGGCTCTCTTACCTTGAACTAGTGGAGAGCAAAAGAAGGCTATTGAGCCAATTTGATACTCACTGTTTATGGCATTCCCTTCTTTTTAATATTTTTGGTGGTGTTTTTACATTTGCATGTAAATACTATGTTTTATTAGGTTCAATTTACAATTTGGATTTGAATATTCAGATTCGATCGAGTTTGAGCATTTTGGGTTGTTTTTGTTATAATGATCAGTGAGATTTTAACTAAATTGTTATTGTTGTTGTTCGAGTTTTGAGTATTCTTGGTTCGGGTTGGTTCAGCTCCTATTGTTATTTATAATATTCATAATTTTATGTTAATATTTACAAAATATAAATAAAGTATTGTTTCTATTATTATTTTACGTAATAAGTATTATTTTAAGAATATAAATTTAAATAATTACTCAAACTTTTTGTTAAATATTAAAATACAAATTATACTCTCTTTTTTTAGTTATGTGGAATATTCACTAACAAACAAATCGGACAATGAATGAAATATGAATCCTATCGAAACCCTTATCTACAGCATACACAGAAAACAGAAGTACAACAACTTCCGACAATGTCCTCCCAAGCTTCATCAGCCTCGACTTTAGCCTCTGAAATATGCGGCCAGATAGCCTCTATCTTCTCCAAGCCCACCAATCCTTATCCACCACCGTTGGACACCATGGCTGGTCACATCGCCGTCGCTGGTCAAAAGGGCCGCATCTTCCTCTACGGAGTTGGTCGTGAGGGTCTTATGCTTAAAGGTCTCTGCATGCGATTAGCTCATCTGGGTCTTTCTGCTCACTTCGTGTTCGACATGACAACTCCTCCAATCTCCTCCAAGGACCTACTGATAGCATCCGCCGGCCCGGGGGGATTCTCCACAGTCGACGCGATTTGCTCGGTGGCTAAATCGGCCGGTGCCCAAGTCCTGCTCTTGACTTCTCAGCCGAAGACAGGATCGTGCGTGAAGCATGCCAGTGTTACCTGCTATGTGCCCGCGCAGACCATGGCCGATGATGAGGGGAAATCACGGCCATTGATGCCTATGGGAAGTGTTTACGAAGGAGCGTTGTTTGTGTTGTTTGAGATGGTGGTTTATAAGTTGGGCCAGACTCTGGGTCAGAGTCCTGAGGCCATCAGGTCCCGCCACACCAATCTTGAATGAGTTTGTGCTTTTGTGTTGGCTCTATGTTATGGCTCTTACGAATGAGTAATAAACTTTTTTACGCCTGATTGATCGGTGATATAGACCTTTTTTTTTAGAACTTTTTTTAAAAGAAATCTTTAAAAAGCTTATTTGGCTGTTATTTTTTTAAAAAAAAATTTGAAAGAGCTACTTAGGAAAATTTGTTTGGTAACATAAAAACAAAACACTTTTAATTTTAACTATATTTTATTTTATAATAAAAATTATTTATGCATATAAAATAATTTTAAATTATATGAAGCATAAATAAAAATATATGTAATCAAATCTTTTATATAAATTATAGTATAAATAAACTAATATTAAAATAAATATTAAAACATATAAAAAGTTAAATAATATTATATAAGTCACAAAATAAATATTCAAGTTAAGTAAATACTTAAATACATAATAAACGGAAAGATGAGTTTGTGAAAATTGTAAAAATTATGTGTAAAACATAAGGACAAAATGGAGTAAAAAATAAGCTCATTAATTAATCTGAAAAGTTGACATAAAAAGCGTTTTTTCAGAAGCTTCAAATTTAAGCTTTTTAAAAAGTTATATTTTGACTGCTGAAAAGTTACATCTATTAAAAAAGTATTTTTTTTAATTTTACAACTCAATTAAAAAAAATTTTGTAATAAAGAAAAGTATTTATTAGTCCATCCAAGCAAAAGTACTTGTCAAAATATAATGCTGAGGTTGATTTGATAATAATCTCAATACATGGTACCTTAGTCATCAAACCTTACTAGAGTCTAATCTCACATCATCAATGACAGTCAACTTTGAATTTAACACCTCCACCAAAAATATCTCTCCTTCATTATTGTTTGAAGAACAGTATCTTAGAAGATATATTCAAACTTGTCTTACAAATCAGATATTAATGTAGATATTTCTTGAAGCTTCTAGTTTGTTTATGAATATTCTTTAAAATTATTCTTGATGGTTCCTTCTTTATTTAATTTTAGTTCATGTTTTACTTTATAATATTGACGAGTCTTATAACAATTAGTAAAGTTATCCTTTTATGATTAAAAGGTTCGAGTTATAGAAATATATCTTTGTAAAAATATAAAGGAAAGATCGTATATTATTAAATTATATTAATAAAAAAATATTATTTTAATTTAGCTAGAATTTGACCCAAAACCAATAAATAAAATTCAAGTTAATCAAGATTTGAACAGAATTTAAGTTTAAATTGAAAAAAAATCAAACCTAATTTTAGGTTCAAGAAGATCATCCCAACTCGATTAGAATATCATCGGAGCTAAAAAAAATCAAAAAGTATAAAAATAAAGAAAAGCTTAAATATAATTTTTGCACTTTTTAGTTCAATCCAATAGTTTAGATTAGACCATACTTTGGCTGTACTCATGCTTATTTAAAATTGTCTAGGCCAAGACCATAAATGCTACATTTGAAGCACCTAAAATTAGGTATGACAAATTTTGCTTACATTCTTTTGACTCTGTCTAGCTCGACCGAAAGTGAATAGATTTCAGCCTGAGTTAATTGAGTTTTAAATCAAGTTAAATTATTTTGTTAATTTTAAGTTAGATTGAACTCGAACTTTAACTATCGATTATCCTAAATCTCAATTTTTTTAACGTAACATCAATTTTATTTTTAAAAATTAAAAAAATTCAATCAAACTTAATCTCAACATGCCAACTCAACTCATTGTCATACTACATATTGGTACACGCGTGCGCACGCACGAGCATACACACATATATATGTGTGTATGTATAATACTTTAAGAAGGCAACTTTAGTATAATAAATTTAAAATGTAATTTTATACGATCTAAAGAAACAAGAACATTAATTCATAGGTTGTCAACTTAGACCTAACCTGGAGGATGACTGATCCAATAATTTAACGACTGGATAACCGCCACTCTCCCTCAAAAATATCAACCCCCAAAAGAAAAGATTTTTATGGTGTTTGTTTGTTACTTTTGTTGGTCGTTCAGGCATGGATTCTTCCGTTGTTCCTCTTAAAAATATCTTTTCCTTTCTGTTCTCTCCTTTAATCTTAGATATTTTCTTCCTCTCCTCCCTTCTATCCCACCCTCGAGAATACGCTCAACCGCTCCTACTCGCTTAGTATTATTGTGCCTTTATTAATCATTTGAAGAATTATTTTCATTCTAGTTGTAAACTTTTAAAGTTTAGGATATTAAAAAGATAATTATTTTAAATTATTTCATGATAGTAAAAGTTTTTTTAAATTTTAAAATCTAAGCAAAGTTGAATTAACCTAAATTAATCTTGTAAGAATTCATAAACAATCTCTTTACTAATTAGAAGTAAGGTTATATATTAATAGATCTCGTATTAGCGTGATCAGATAAAAATAAAGAATTAACCTTTAAAGGTCACTAAAACAGTATAGTAGTTATTAGGAGATGTTTACTCGCAATACGCAAATTATCGTATAGAAAGTCTAACTCAATGTCCTTTCTCCCTTTTTCAAGTGTAAGTCTTGGACAAGGCTTACGAGCATACAACTTAGCTTCTCAGGATAGGTGTATGGGGAAAGTAAGATTGTTATACCTTCAGGGTCTCTAAGCAAGGACTCCTAACTTAATTGAAAACAAAAAGAGTTAGACTTTGCAGTTTATCAGGTACTCGCAGATCTGGACTCTATTAGGTATATCCTGTTATTTTTATTTTCATTTATTTATATATTTATTGTAATTTTATTTACATAATAATTTAGGATGCTAATTTTACCTATTTTTTCTGTACCCTGCATTACTCTTATATTATCTCATTTGCATGAGAGTCTACCAGAAACAACCTCTATATTATGTAAGGATAAGGCTGCGTACTATCAGACCTCCCCAAACTCCACTTTATTGCTGGACTTTGGACTGAATGTGATAATGATGGTGATGTATTAGCGAAATTTTTACTAAATTGTTGTTTAATATTATAAGAACTTTGTTGTACAATATATTTTAAATGATTCATATTATTAATTATATTCATTTTAATTTTTTAAATTAAATTTATTGAATATATATATATATATATATATATAATTCATGTATTTTCATTATAATAAGAGGATTTTAATTTTATAAGAAATTTAATAATTTAAAGTAATAACAAATAAATAAAAATAAAATATTTTAAATGTAAATTGACATGATCATTATAAGATAAATTAACAAAAATTTATTATATAATTGTCAATTAAGAAGTTTTAGTGGCTAATAGTTTTGAATATTTTTTAGAAAAGAAAAATAAATTAAAGCAAGAATAAGTCCAACGCGCGTTGGTTGGAATAGCGAGTGTAGATATTTTTGTTTTGTGTAAAAAAATGTTGAATTGTATCGCTATATATATAAACCCATCTAAGAGTTGTTCTACCTGAAAATTCCAACCCATAAAGCAACATATAAAAGTCATAATCTAAGCCCCACCAAAGTTGTTTGCCGGCGACCCTTTTCCGGGAACATGGAACCCAACGTCCCCAAGAAGCAAACGGAGCAGTGGACGAACGAGAAGCACTTCCATTTCCTGAACTCCATGGAAGCGTCTTTTGTCCGTAGAATGCTGGAAAATGACGACAGGTTTCTTCGGCTTGATCGTTACTTGCCTGACACCTCCGAATCCACTCTAGATTTGAAGTCACAAAGAAGAACGAAACAACCTTCTTCAGGTATCAAGAAAAGAGTCTTATCTCTTCTACTATGTTCCCTTCTGCTTATGCATGCATTTTGAGAAGTACCATTTATGTTCAAGTTCACGTCTTTGCTCGATCGTTGCTCATGGAATTGATATGTTCTCGTTATTGTTAGAGTTGCAGAGGGGTAGTGAATTATGTAGCAACCATTGTTAGACATCGTATTTACCAAAAGAAAAAATGTTGAATGATCCTTTTTTTGGTCTAATGTGAAAAGAATCGATTCAGTGTTGTTCTTTTGAAGCCAGAAAGATGGGAAGATTTTTATGGAAGCTAAAGATATTTAGTAAAGCACTAAATCTCTGGTCAATAAACGTGCACAAACTGACTTCTGATCCGAGCCGTAGTCCAAAGAACACTTTAAGAATTAGCTTTTGTAGACATTTTTGGTGTAGATTCACTTCGTGTTCTTCTATGCACTTTCCTTCCTATCACTATGGACTATAATAATGGTCTTTAGCTTTTTGGGTATTTGCAAACAGAAACGCTTGGCAAAAGAACCAGAACAATGGAGGCCAGGACCGACAGGAGAACAAGGAGAGTATCATCTCATCGACACGATCCATCCCAAGATCAGGTTGGTGAGAAACTATTATGGAGTTTATGATAAATCAGGATTCAGGATCAGAATTGATTGAAACCATCTCTTTTCTACCATGACCCCACTTCATTATAGCTCCTTTTCTTGAAACTTTCTTCAGAAATTTTGGAACCCATATAGAGTTTGGTGTTCTTGATCATTTACCAATCTGGGGTTCATTCATTTTCGCTGCTGCAGGTGGTCCCTCAGCTTGGGAACAGATCTGGTGATAGAGATTGAAGGAGACCCTCAAATTTAACACCAGTGGCACCTGTCAACTTTCCAAGATACCTCCTTCGGTGTTTGCCTTGTTACTTTGTTTTTTCCTTTTTCTTGGTTCATAGTAATTCTAAGTCAGTGACTTATCCATGGGAGCTGTCATTAGTGTATTGTAGCTGAAAGAGTAGGTGATGTTTCGTGGCTTAGAGAAGGATGTATTTGTCTTGTAAATATCCCAAATTGGAACTGATGTATTTGTTTGAAAGTTGAACACTTTTCTGACGGAACACTTAGTTGATTGGCTTTATTTAGAGATGATAATAGGATAGGTCGGTTTAGGTGCTCTTCTGAGTAGTAGATGACGGTGGACAAGCCCAAAAAGTGAGCTTTTGATAAAAAATAAGTTTTAAAAATCTTACTTTTTAAGTTTGAATTTGATTTGAAATTTTGTCAATCTGAATTATGTTTATTAATTTTGGTTAAGTAAAATTAAGATTAAAATATTAAAAGAATGTTTATACTTTTATCAATGTTTTTAAACTGCTAATATGGAATGATTAAGGTTTAATCAATATTAGATTATCGTGATTAAAAAATTTAAAATTTAATTTAAAAAGAAATTATTTTAATTTTTAAAAATTTATTAATTAATAAAAATATTAGTTTTTAATAATAATAGTTCATCATTATAGGTCTGATAGTGCGCAGCCTTATTATTAATAACAATAATTATTAAGTTAATCGTTTGATCGTTTCAAAACTTTTACGATTAAATTTTTTAATAATTATTTTTTATTAAGATGATGTAACCTAACAAAAGATATTTATTTTGGGCAAAGCCAGATTTTTGTTGATAATAATTGAATTGCATACATTTAATATAACTTATTTGGTAAAAAGATGATAAAGGGGACAGAGACAGGTGACAAGAAAAGAGATACCAATCTTCTCTTATCCTATTAGAACCTTATCTTCTAGATAGGATTTGTTTGGTCAACCTTTTCATTAAAGTGATGCATGAGGAGTTGCAGGTCTACAGGTAGAAGGTGCTGCTCAAAAAATCCCTCCCTCAAAGTCGTAAGACTCTTCTACAAAAAATCTTAATTTTACATTTATTCGAAAATGTAATTTACGGGTTGTTTCCGTCCGAATGATCAAAAGAACTGTGGTAATGTACGATCTGCTGTTAAGTTGACAGCTTTCCTCCATTTCTTTTCCCTCTTAACCGGTTTGGTCATTGTGGTCCAGATGATCACCAGTTGTAAGTTTTATGATTACATATATAATACTATATAAAATTGTCAACAGCGAAACGAATTCAACGAAATATTTTCTTTTATTTTGCATTTTGTTATAATTATCAATATTTTATTAAATCATTAAAAAATATTTAAGGTTCAAAAATTATTATAAAATTAGCTAAAAATTAAATAAATTTAAGGAATTTAAAATATGATTAAAATATATTTTCTTTACCTATTGAAAATTTTGAAGTTAAATTAACAAATTAATTAATTTATAATAATTTATTAATTTACAAAAATTGATTGTCAATTTTAACAACAAGAGTTATTAAAGTAAATTAACTGAAAAAATTTAACAGATTAAAATTTTTACGATCAACCGACCGAACCAATTTATTTTTTAATCATTCATAATTATCGTCTTATATTTTATAATTATTTTCATATTATCTAAAAATTTTGGAAGTGCTTGTAATCATTTTTTTTAGACGGAGAAACCCACAGTCGCTATCATTTGGATACGCATTGGGTAAACCTTTGAATTGAAGCAATAGCCTGCAAATCAGACCAACCGTACACTCCATACTAGACAAGCCCTATACGATAAATTCAATCAAGATAGTGTAAGTAAGGAGATTCAAACACAGAATCTTTCGATCTCATACTTCTCACTCTACCAACTCGACCACCTCCTAAAAGTTGCTTGTAATCGCAATATAACATAACATCTAATCTAGAATTTAAAATATATAACAAAACTAATAAATTAGGTAGTTTTTTATTAATATATAATAAAGTCGGATTCAAACTCAAAAATTTCTTTTATTTTATCTTAATTTTGATTGAATTCAAATAAAACAATTTGATGTAAATTTTTCTTTTATATTTTTATAAATTTTTTTATAAAAATAATAAAAGAATACCTTTATCTTCTAACACTTTTTGATCATATTCTTTGTTTTAAGAAAATGACATGAAAGACAGCAATGTAATTGTGATGGATAATTGTATTTTGTTTTTTATTGGTGCCGAAGAGATAAACAGAATAAAAAAGTTGGAGAAATTGTATGGTTGTGAAGATTGCAATTATTTTCATATTAATTTTAATTTTATATAGAAATAGGATAGGACCCATAGATCATGTCCCATTTCACAAAGTTCCCGAAACATCTTCAGATTTTGGACCTTTTTGACAGCTTGCAATAAAGGAATGAAAACGACCATTTACCCAACATTTAAAAAAACTTAATCGAAAAAATTTAAATTATTTAATTTTTAATTCAACCAAGAACTTTTATGTATTTTAATAATTTTTGTTATTAAATTAATTTATTAATTAACAGTCAAAATTTTAAATTAATAACTTCTTATAAATTAAATTAAATTAATTAATTTTTATTTAATATTTTTAATTAGATTTTAAAATTTTTAATTTTATTTAATTTTTAGACGATTTAATTATCTTTTAAACCTTAAACCTCTTATCTTGGTTAAACTTTCGGTATAGTTTTTAAAACATTAATATTTAAATAAATCATTAGTTATAAATTAGTATTTTTTAAGAATATTTAATTATTAAAAAATAAATTCATCGATGAATTATAATAAAATTTCCGGTTGTCTTTAGTTGATAAAGCTGTGATATATGATTTTAAATTAAAGAATATGAATTATATTGTAGTTAAATCTTATTTAATGGCATTATTGAATTAAAGATTATGAATGATTCATGTATAAGAGTAGGGAATCAATTAACGGGTTTTATTAAATTAAGGATGGAGTTCAGAATTAATAAATTATTTAAAATCAATTAAATTAAGTTTATTGTTTGCTCTTAGCTTAGATACAAAAGACCAGGGAAAGAGCAATCACTCATTTTTTGTTAAATCAATTTTGTTTAGGATATTTAATTGTTAATACTAAAGTTTATTAATAAATTATAATCAATTCTAAATATGAATTATCTTATAAGTAACATTTATTAAGCCAATTGCATCATTTAACTAAAAATTATAAATGATATTAAATTTTAAAAATGTAAAAAATTAATTTAGAATTGGTTATTTCAAATAAATTTTATTCCATAATACCAAATAATTAAAAAATTCAATTGGTTCAGCTTATTCAAATGGAAAAATATTGAATATTTCAATTTTTCGGTTCGATTTATTTTAATAAATTTTGTTGTTAAAAACTAATCAAAGTCGGCTATTTCATAAATTAATAAGTTCTTATAAATTAAAATAAATAAATACATTTTTATTTAATAATATTTTTCAATTAAATTTTAAATTTTCTATAAATAAGAAAATTAATATTTTAAATTTTAAATTTTATTTTATTTTTAATGAGTAAGTAGGGACATAAATGTCATTTTACGGGGAAGTTCACGTCCTACCTATTTTTGGACAGGCACGGGTCGCACTGTAAATTCCAAATCTTTACCACCGTGCAGTTACTAATAACTTTTCGACACGTGGAAGTGATGCGAAAGTTTGAATAATGAACAATAAGGGGAAGTTTCTCGAAGAGACGTAACGCAACTTCTAGTTGTTTCCTTTATCTCTCTCTTTCTCTCTCTTCCTTCAGCTTCTCTACTCGCCATTTCTTCTTCTTCTCTATCTGTCTCCGTTTCTCTTTCGGAACATTCTAGAACCAGCTTCTCTCTGTTTCTCTCGTAATCTCCATTGTCATACCTGTAATTAATCATTGAAGACCCCTCATCTAGTGTTTTAATTAATTATCCAACAGAGACGGCCATGGCGCCGCCGCCGTCGCCAGTGGAGCAAAACGGCGAACAGTCCCCCGGAGACTCGCAGAGGTCCTTGCCGACGCCGTTTTTGACCAAGACTTATCAACTTGTAGACGATCACAACATCGATGATGTGATTTCGTGGAATGAAGATGGATCTAGCTTTATAGTTTGGAATCCTATGGCTTTTGCCCGAGATTTGCTTCCCAAGTATTTCAAACACAACAACTTCTCTAGCTTCGTTCGCCAATTGAACACTTACGTGAGTTATCTGATCATCTCGTTCAAGTTTCGTTCCTTTTGTTAATAGCTTTCGAAGTTATTGATTGAATTCTCTCCGGTTCTTGTAGGGATTTAGGAAGGTAGTACCCGATCGATGGGAATTCTCTAACGACTGTTTCAGAAGAGGACAGAAGAGGCTGTTGTGCGATATACAGAGACGCAAAATCTCGATGCAAACGTCTGGGACTGTAACGGCGCCTCCGTCACCGGTAACTGTAGCGGCTGTAGCGATACCGACGGCTAAACCTAAAATATCTCCGTCGAGTTCCGGAGACGAGCAGGTAATCTCAACGACCTCGTCGCCGTCGGCCGTGCCGCCGGTAATCGGGCCAAACGCAGATCTGTTGAATGAGAACGAGAGACTGAGGAAAGAGAACGTGCAGTTAAGAAAGGAGGTGACGGAGATGAAGAGCCTTTGTAGTAATATATTCGCCCTGGTTTCCAAGCACGCGGGCTGTCAACCGGAGAGCGGTTACCGGCCGTCGGAGATGGAAATTCAGCTGATGACTAAGCCGTTGGATTTGTTACCGATGAAGCAACATGCCGGCGAGGAGGAGTCGAGTGCGAAATTGTTCGGTGTCGCAATTGGTACGAAAAGAGGGAGAGAAACGGAAAACGGAGCTACCCTGGGTGGGTCGCCGGAGTTGCACCTTCAACAACCGGGATCTGACGTGGTAAAATCAGAGCCGCCTGATTCTTCCAACACTGAATGATGTAATCAGATAGCTTTAGAAAGTGCCACGAAACTAAATCGGAGGGCGTGTAATATATAGAATTTTTTTGTCTTTTTTTGGTGATAAGGTTTAATCTAATGTAGATTTAGCTTAGATCTGTAATTGTAGGGCACGTGCTTTAATCCGGTCACGTGAGCTCTGAAACTTTGGGGGACCAACATCAAGAAGTTTCTTTCATTTTCCTTTTGCTCTTTCTCTTTGATATGAAAGAGAAATATCTCTTCTTTTTCTCTTTTAGGCTTCTTTTTCTTTTCCTTTTATGGAAACCTTTTGATGGGCTGGACTTATTATGTGGAACTCATTTGTGTATTGGCAAACCGATTGATTGTTACAAAGATTGGGTAAGCTCTATTAAATTAACCTTAGTATTACATTGATTTTAAGAACTTATTCAAGATATATTTTCATATTTTAAAATTTTTATATAAATTTATTGGGAACAAATCTTATTGTTGTTGTTGCAGGTTCTATCTAGCTCTTAACTTTAGTTTCGCTTCTGTTCAAGCCACGTTCACTTGCTTCTATTCCAGGCCTCAATCTTTCCTCTGCTTAGCTCTCAACTTCCCCCTCACTTCATGCAACATACGCCTGCTTCATCTTCTTCACAAACATTTGTTTCTCTTCCTTCCCAAAAAACCTTCCCTCTCTAGTTGTTTGGGCTTTTTTGTCATTTCCAAGCCCTTAAAGTCTTGGAAAAAGGACTTTGGCATGTGATGAACCCGGTGTGGGATCTCACATTCTCCACCCCCTTAGGGCTCAGTCTAGCTGTCACAACGATTCCGGTACTAGCTCTGATACTATTTATAACAGCCCAGACCACCCGCCTCTAAATATTGTCCGCTTTAGGTTGCCCCTCGGGCCAAACCTCTCACGGTTTTGCTCTTCCCACCCTTGAGAAGACGTGTCTTGTGGGGAGAGGTATTCATACCCTTATAAGACATACTTCATTCTCCTCTCCAACCGATGTGAGATCTCACAGATAGAGCTCTCTCGATGAAGAAATTCTAGTCTATACTGCAAGGAGAAGACACCTTATTGGTAAACTGACTCTATGCTTATGTCCTAAAAGGTCAAAGTATATGGACTGTTAATCTAAGTCCTTCCACTCTTGGTTTCTATCACAATTATTGAAGATAAAGG
>JANKOE010000006.1:67308336-67323414 GCA_026284465.1 Erythroxylum citrifolium | reverse complement strand
AATGAAGGGATCCTTAGCTCAAAAGAAAGCTCTTGTCTTCCTCTACCTTTTTCTCTTCTTGAACAACCTCAAAATCTTTCTTGAGGGCTAACAAAGTTGAAACCCTAGCTTGTTTCTCTTATTTCTTTCTTTCTTTCTCTTCTTTTCTTCATATCTCTCTCTCTCTTATCTCTTATCTCATTCATTTTCGCTATTCTCTTCTTCTTATCCTTCCATTTTTGTTCTTCTCCCTTCTTAAAATGAAAGACAATACTTCTTCTTCCAATTATGCCCTTAATGAGTCCAAAAAGTCGATTTTATCCTTCTTTATAGGCTTATGTTCTTTTAAACTTAAGTGTCTTGCCAAAAATATCCTTAACCATTCTTACATAACACTTTCATCCAAAAAAAATATCCTCCATTGTCTTAAGTCTCTAATGCCTCCAAAATCATTCAATTTGATTCAGTGTTTAGAGAGATATACTTCAAACATTTTTGCACTGCTCTTGTCCAAAACAATATACTATACACAACTTCCATTTGAAATTTAAACATTTTAGAGATGGAATTAGATTCCAATTTCTTCATAACATTTGTAGCTTTATGTCTCTAGTTTATCACAAATCAGAAATCATCTCATTTGGGTCAGTAAAGCTCCAAAAATCATTAAAATACTGAAGTATATTCAGTGGGATAACACCAATTCATATTACTCAAGAACACATTCACTATACCCGTCCCACTCTTTTCACTCAACCTTTTTTATTTCATTTCAGCTAGCTTTAATTTTTAGTGGAGATATAGAGAAAAGTCTTATGAATCCAATGGTTTAAGAATCAAGTCATTTGGAGGTCTAGTGAAGAAGTTATGGTCAAAAGAAGCAACCATGTTTTTTACCTCAATCATACTGAACCTGTTTTGGGGAAGTAGCTATAACTTTCTGTAGAACTTTATGATTGAGGTGTTCTTTGAATGTTTCGAAAGAAGACTTCAAGAGCTACAACTCTCATGAAGACTACAAAGTCAAGTTCTTTAATCTGAGAGGTCAAAAATAGAACAAAATATAGGATGTCATTTTGAGGCATAAGTGACATCATCAGACGATACAAGGTTGGGAAAATTGTCATAACTTTCCCTATAGATATCGGATCATGGTGTTGTTTATATTTTTGGAAAGAAGCCTTCAAGATATACAACTTTCATGGGGACCTCAAAGACCAATTCCATCGTTTGAAGGGTAGAAAATGGATCAGACGATGCATGACATCATTATGAAACGATGGTGACATCATTAGACGATACAAGATTGGGAAAATTTTCATAACTTTCCCTATAGATATCGGATTTAGGTGCTATTTATATGCTTGGAAAGAGGACTTTAAGATCTACAACTTTTATGAAGACCTAAAAGGCCAATTCTGTCATATAGAGGATCAAATTTTGGATAGAATATATTCTAGCCAAAGTGAGACGAATGTTGATGTCATACTGAGATGAATCAGAAAAATGGCTATAACTTTCAGTACGGAACTTAGATTCAGGTATTCTTTATATGAATAGAAAGAGGACTTCAAGATCTACAACTCTCATGAAGACCTTAAAGACTAATCCCGTCATCCAGAGGATCAAATTTGGGCTAGAATATGTTCTGGCCAAAGTGAGACGATGTTGACGTCATGAGATGAATGCTGACGTTATACTAAGATGAATTGGAAAAATGGGTATTACTTTCGGTATAGAACTCAGATTCAGGTGTTCTTTATATGAGTAGATATAGGACTTCAAGATCTACAACTCTCATGAAGACCTTAAAGACCAATTCCATCATCTAGAGGATCAAATTTGGGCTAGAATATGTTCTGGCCAAAGTGAGACGATGCTGAAGTCATGAGACGAATGCTGACGTCATCCTAAGACAAATCGGAAAAATGGGTATAACTTTTGGTATAGAACTTGGATTCAGGTGTTCTTTAGATGAATAGAAAGAGGACTTCAAGATCTACAACTCTCATGAAGACCTTAAAGACTAATTCCATCATCTAGAGGATCAAATTTGGGCTAGAATATGTTCTGGCCAAACTGATACGATGTTGACCTCATGAGATGAATGCTAACGTAATACTGAGACGAATCGGAAAAATGGGTATAACTTTCGGTACAGAGCTCAGATTCTGGTGTTCTTTAGATAAATAAAAAGAGGACTTCAAGATCTACAACTCTCATTAAGGCCTTAAAGACCAATTTTGTCATCTAGAGGATCAAATTTGGGCTAAAATATGTTCTGGCCAAAGTGAGACGAATGTTGATGTCATGAGACTAATGCTGACGTCATACTGAGACGAATCAAAATGAGACGGTCAAATTGAGACGTAAAAAGTCAAACTAAGATGATGAAACCTCATAACTTTTAATGCTCGTATCTTTCAGCTCCGATATCCAAAATTTTCATGTTATATACCGTTGGAAAGATAAAAGAAAGATCTACAACTTTTCAGAAGGCAACTTTGCTTAAATCTGTTTATATCAATCCCAAATTTGCCACTAAAGTTCGAAGGCAAATTTTCCATTCATACACCAACACTACACCCAATTCTTAACTTCATGACAAATTTTGGGATTTTTAGAGACAGAATTGAAATTCAACGTCTCCATATGAAATGTAGCCCTATATCTCTAGTTTAATTCAAATCAAGAATCTTCTCGTTTGGACATCTAGAACAAACGTTGTGGCTAAAATTCTGAACCATACTCAGTGAACATTTTACATATCAACTATTTATTTCAAAATCTTTTCTTACACAACTCATACCAAGATCACTCTTCTACTTCATTTACTCCTTATTCTGAACTCCATTTCAAATCAACATTATCCATAATGAAAATCAGACCAATGAATAATCATGAACACGAATAACAGAACATACACATATATACCTATTCTTCATCAATTTACTACACAATATTGCTCTCATTTTACTTCTAACTTTCATCTTAATTCTTTCTATTTCAAAAATCTCTTATCCACCAAAAACACCATAGCAAATCTTGAATCTATCCACATTTCTCATTTCCTATTTTACTCTTGTCTATCATTTCTAGTTTAAAAAATTCTTCATTCATTTGTTCTTAACTCGTGACTAACCACCCAAAATTTCTTATCCAATAGTTCTAATTTTTTACGAAAAGTTCGGGGTCCAACATACCTTCTTACTCAAACTACGTTTGACAACATGCTCCCCCTCAATCCTTACTTTTTCAATAGAATCTGTATCCTCCTTTTCTTGATTCTTCAAGCCCATTTTACTGACAGTTGTCGCGTTAATGACATTTTCAACGTTCATCTTCATTCTGTTTCCTCTCTTAAGAAAAATTCCTAAATCTCTGAAGATTCTTATCAGTAGCATACCATATGGTAGGGCATTCGAGTGTCTCTTCGACTTCACCATGTAATTGAGGATTAGGTGTGGAAGATCTATGGGTTGGTGGTTGAGTAGATGGAACAAGCATTGCTTATCTATCATCGTTACCACATTCTTCGATCCTATTCTTAGTATAACACAATGGAAGAGTAGCGCATGTAAAACCCTAGCCTTTGGTACAGGAGTTGGGGTCTTCTTCTCCTTTGGGTCACTACATCCATAGAGTAGTTGATTGAGATGTGCCTTCTCTACACTGGCTTGAGTCATCCATCTTGTTTTATGAACGACCTTTGCTCCAACACATGGGCACTCAGTAGCTTTCTCGATTGACTCCAGTGTTACAATGACCAACAATCTATCCACCATTGATACTAAAGTATCGTCTACAGCTTTTGCATTCTTCTAGAAATCATATACTTCATTCAAGTAAACTGTATCAAGGACCTGAAAGAAGTGCTTCCATCCAGCTGCATCAATCTTTGGTTCGATGTCCATTTTGTTGGGTCTGGGATTTGGTACCTGGGGATACAGGTCCAGCCATAGGCCCCTAGCATACCCCCGCGGCCCACACAATTGGTACTGTCCTCTTTGGTCTGGGAATCCCTCTCCAGGATTTGAACACAAGACCTCAAGGTTTAATAGCTTCCACATGCTCGCCTCTTACCATTGAGCTAAGTTAGTGGGATTCTTTTTGGAGAAAAGACCCCTTTTCTGGTGCTTTAAAAGTGGGCAACTAATACTTAGAAGAACAAAGGATTGTTAGAGGTATTGCTAGTTGAGAAAAATTTAGAGTTATTTACCTTTTCCTTTAAAGCACAGGCTCTTAAAGTCCTGGAAGAAGGATCTTGGCATGTGATGAACCTTCCACTATTTCTCCAAAGCTAGTAGCTGGGGTTCCAACCTGAAACAAAAAAGCTAAAGTTAGTTCCTTTGTGGGTTAATCTGTATAATGTTCCATTGGAATATTGGACAACAAAGGGCCTTAGTATGATTTCAAGTTATTTAGGGTAGCCTCTATGCATTGATGAAAATACAAGAAAAAGGAAAAGGTTAGGCTATGCTCGGCTATGTATTACTATGGATATCTCTAAGGATTTACCATACTAAATCCCCATTATGAGGTTAGGATTTAATGGAACATTATATGAAGATACTATCATAGTGGACTACTATTGGAAGCCTTCTTTGAAGCTACAAGGAAAAAGGTAGATACCAACTAGGAAACTCTTCAAGAAAGGGAGTTATATGGAACTAATTGGTCTAGATCAAGATGATAAGAATGGAAATGATGAGCAGGTAATATCTCAAAATGTGTCCCAAGAAGAACTAGTCATAAGGGATCAAAATCAGATGGATAACGCTGGAAATGAGGAGCTGAAACCAAGTCATAACGTGTCCAAAGTTAACCCAGCACTTACTAATTTAAATGTGGAAATCCAACCTAAGCAAAAAGTAGAAACAAGCACTACTAAAGAAGATTTTAAAGAAGGCATACCAACTGTACAAGAGGGTGAAAAAGGAGATGATATGGAGGCAACCTCATCCCTTTCAACATCGAGCAATGTTGAAGGGAAAGAGGCTGCAAAATAGTTTACTAGTGTCAAAAGGAGGAAGGGTACTAAGAGCAAAGGCCAAAACTCCAAAGCCATTTCTTTATGATTGTAGTTTGGAATGTTAGGGGCTTTAATTGCCCCAAAAAGCTCTTAGCTTTAAAGGATTATCAAGTATCTTAATAAGCTATGTAGTAAGTGACAGTTCCTCTCTAATCATTAAGTTCATGCTTATGACAGAATTATTGTTGGTTTTGATCCCCGAATAGTAGACATTGAGGTGCTAGAAATGGAGATACAGGTTGTGCACATGAAGTGACATTTTGTTGAGCAGAATACATCTTTTTTTTGCCTCGGTAGTGTATGGTTTTAACCATGTTTTTCAAAAGAAGGATCTTTGGGAGAGCTTACTAAGTTTCCAAAGAAGAGTGGTAGGCCCTTGGCTTATTTCAGGAGATTTTAATTCTACTCTCTATAGAATGGAAGCAGAAGGACATTTTTCCTTAAGAAATTACTCTACTGATTTCAAGGATTGCGTTGATCAGTTAGGAGTTCTAGACCTGAAGGCAATTAATCATTTTTCTCTTAGAGCAGTAAGCAAAAAAATGGATGGTCTCTCAAGAAAAAGCTAAACCGAGTTATGGTCAACCAAGCATGGTTATAACAATTCTCAAAAAGTAAGGCCTCTCTCGTAGACCCTATGTTTTCGAACCATATCCTAATAACTGTGGAGGATTTGTTCCTAAACGTGAAGCGTTGCCATCCTTTTAGATTTAACAAATGTTTGGTTGATGTAGAGGGATTTCATTACTGCTTCAAGGAAGGGGTGAAAACTAATGTCAATGGTACTCTCCAATTCAAATGTATATAGAAGCTTAAGTTAATCAGAGAGGCCTTAAATACACTGAAGAAATGTATAAGGGAGAACACTTTTCAAGCTATATCAGTATCCAGAGACAAGTTGTCCCAAGTTCAGCATACTCTTTCCTATAACCTTGGGAAGAGTTTCCTCTTATCTTGGGAGAAATCTGCACTTTTAGACTATTTGCAAGCTCCAAACAATCATGCTAGTGTTATGGAGTAGAGGGCTAGGGTTAAATGGCTTAAAGAAGGTGACAAAAATTCTAAATTCTTCTTCAGCTCAACAATTGCTAAGGAGAATTATAACTCTATAAAGGAAATTACCATGCCAGACTGGAGGAAGATAAGTGAACATGAGGACTTGTTGAAAGAAGCTGAGAGGTTCTTCAAAGATTTCTATATCTCTCAAAATACAGCTGTGCACACTTAATTCTTAGATTCTGTTATTCATAACAAGTTATCCAATGAAGAGAAAACTTTATTAACTAAAACTGTTGAAGATTCAGAAATAGAGAAGGTTGTCTTCCAAATGAATCCTAAAAGGACTCCAGTATCTGAAGGGTTTAATGAGTTCTTTTTTCAGAAAGCATGGCTTAAGATTGCCTCGATGGTGAAACCAGTTGTCAAATAATTTTTCTCTTCAGGAATTCTTTTAAAGGAAATTAACAAAACCTATCTTTGCTTAGTCCCTAAACTAAGCAATCCAACATTTTGGGAGGACTATAGGCCTATTGCTTGCTAAATTTCTTATATAAAGTGATTGCAAAGATTATTGCCAACAAACTAAAAATTGTTTTAGAGTCCTTCATTAGTGATAATCAAAGTGCTTTCTTATAGGGAAAACAATTAGGGGGTAACATTTTCATAGTACAAGAATTGCTTAGAAGTTACTCAAGGAAGAAAGCTCCAAAGAATTGTGTTTTCAAAATATATTTTAAGAAGGCATTTGACAATGAAGAATGGAACTTTATATTGAGACTACTTAAAGTGATGGGTTTTCTAAGGGTGTTCATCAAATGCATTGAAGCTTATATTACTACCCCTTCTTATGCTATTATGGTTAATGAAACTCTTACAAAAAAATTTCATGGGAAAAAAGGACTTAGGCAAGGGGATCCTATGTCTCCTTATTTATTCATATTATGCATGGAGGCTCTAACTTCTCTCTTGAATTATAATACTAGAGGGGTTCAAGGTTTAAACATCATAGCCGATGCAAGAAAGTCTCTTTGGTGAACTTATGCTTTGCAAATGGTTTTTTTTTTCTATTCTCTAAGACTAGTGAGGTTTCTATCAAGCTCCTAATGGCTTCTTTGAACCAATTTAGCTATATGTTTAGACTGACAGTTAATTATAATAAAAGGCGCTTTGTTCTCTCTAAAAGTGCAGAGCACATGGAAGGGCGAGTTTCCTCCTCAACTAAAATGCTACGAAAACAAACTCCTCTATGCTATCTAATTCTATCAATCACTTCCAGAAGGATCCAATTTTGGGAATGTTATCCTCTCATTGAAAGAATTCAAAAGAGACTGTCCTCTTGGACCAACCAAGCTCTATCTTTTGGCGGAAGGTTACAACTAGTAAATTTAGTACTTAACTTCATGCATACTTATTGGTCCTTGAATATGGTGATTGCAAGGGGAGTAATTAAATCATTGAAAAAGCTAACGGGAAACTTTCTATGGGGAGGAGGTGTCCCTAATAAAGGACGTGCTAAAGTTAAGTGGATTGATGTTTGCAGATCTAAGAGGGAGGGAGGACTGAGAATTATTCTTATAAATTTGTCTAATTAAGCTCTCTTTATGAAGAAATTTTGTTCTATACTGCAAGGAAAGTGTGAGATCCCATATCGGTTGGAGAGGGGAACGAAGTATGCCTTATAAGGATATAGATACCTCTTCCTTACAGACGCATTTTTCATGGCCTAATGCTCCGAGTCCCATCAAAACTCCGAGGTTAAATGTGCTTGGGTGAGAGTAGTTCTAGGATTGGTGACCTCTTAGGAAGGCCTCGAAAAAAGCAAATCCGTGAGGGCTTGGAAAAGCGAACAATATCTGTAAGCCGGTGATTTGGGATGTTACAAGTAGTATCAGAGCCAGTACCCAAACCATTGTGCCAGCTAGGCTGGATCCCAAAGAGGGCTGGGCCCTAAGGGGGTGGAGAGTGTGAGATCCCACATCAGTTGGAGCGTTGAACGAAGTACGCCTTATAAGGGTACAGATACTTCTCCCTTATAGACGTGTTTTTCATGGCCTAATACACCGGATCCCATTGGAACTCCGAGATTAAATGTGCTTAGGTGAGAGTAGTTCTAAGATAGGTGACCTCCTGGGAAGGTCTCGGGAAAAGCAAAACCGTGAGGGCTTGGTTGGGCTAAGGCCCAAAGTGGACATATCTATAAGCGAGTGATCAGGGATGTTACAGAGAGAACACCTTATGGGGAAAATGGCACCATGCTTATGTCCTAAAAGGTCAAAGTATATAGACTATTAACCCAAAGTCCTCCCACTCTTGGTTTCTATCACAACTATTGAAGATAAAGGAAGAATTAGGTTCTGAAATTTCATGCAAGATAAGGGATGGAGTGAAGGCTAGTTTTTTTTTATGACAATTAGACAGGAAATGGACAACTAATCAGGAATCAGATTGCTATTCAATCATTGAGCCACCTTCCCTCTTCTGCTAAAGTTAAGACCTTTATTAGGGAGGGGCAATGAGAGGCATTCCCAGTAGAAATTCAATACCTATAACCCAACTGCTCCCTTAACTTATTGATACCTGACTAACACATTTGAACCGCAAGGTACATTCACAAGAAAAAGTTGTAGTGAATGGCTGTTTTGGAGAAATGCTAAAGTAGAATGGTATGAAGTAGTCTAGCATAAAGAGCTACTGCCTGGCTCTTCATTCATCCTATGGCTCACTACCTTAAAGAAGCTTAGTAATACGGAAAGACTTTATTTCCTAAATTCAAATGAGGTTTGTGCCCTGTGTAACTTAGGACAAGAGAATAGGGACCATATATTTTTTGAGTGTCCTTTCTCTAAAGACATTTGGTCTTGGATAAGACATAAATGTTTGTGGTCCCTAAGCATAATTCAATTCATAGTGATATTGCAGTGGTTTAGTAGACTAAAGTCTATTTCTCATCCTAATTCTCTAATCAGCCTACTTTCCTTTGTGACTTGAATTAAGCAAATATGGGTAGAAAGGAACATGCGTAGATTTCAAAACATCAGTAGAAATACACATTAGGTAAGGGAGTGCATTTTTGCTAAAGTTAAAGAATAGGTAATCTCCTCAAGCTCTATCAAGGAATGGTCATCCCAACTTACTAATGTATGGAGAATATAGAGAAACATTTAGAGAAACAAAGAAACAAGAAAACATGCATACCAAAAGGAGCAGGCAGTTCGAAGCTAATATTTACTGATAATATGGAAGGCATTGGAAGAGGGGTTTATCGTTCAGCTGATGAAAAGGAAATGTCATTGGGGCTTGGAAACGGTGTTTGGGGAACTCAACCAATGTCCTAGTACATAAAAAGACAAGAGACAAGAAGGGACACTACAGTTAACTTGCATCAGTCCAGATTAAGGGTGAAATACGAAGAAGAGAGAATTGGCTTTTGGATGATCTGTCTTACCTTTAATCGCCAAAGGATAGGTTGGAGATGGACATCTGTCTTTATGCTCATTCATGGCGCCTCAAGAGGATGGAGATCGCAGATACTCCAACCCTATTTGGAAAAGTAAGGAGGATTGTGGGGATTGGGATTTTGTTTTCCCATTTTAGTCTCAACGATGGGTTTAATTTGTACATGGAACATAGTCTTTTTGGCGGACTGGTTATTTAGCCTTAACATTGTCGTTTTGGTTAATGGGTGAGTTTATTGTCTCCCCAAATACTTTATTCCACCTCTTTCTTTAATTAAAATTTTTTTAATTTCTCAAAAAGAGAGAGAAAAACAGAGAAAAGGCTAGAAATTTTGAGCAGAAGCTCATATAATAGTAGCTAGTGTAATGTTGTTTTATTATTAATATATTGTTATTTGTCTACTTTATTTTCCAAATAATGGTATCAGAGCCAAATTCGTGACTACGTTTCAAGGAAATGAAAAATGACCAATATGTTTCAAATTAAAATTCAAAAATTAACAAGGAAAAATTATGAAAACTGGAGCATCCAAATGAAAGTACTGCTCAAATCACAAGATATATCGGAGATTGTTGAAGAGGGTTACACTAGGCCTAAAGATACGATTTCCAAAGCATCATTATCATGAAAAGAACATCATTTAAGGAATCACGCAAGACGGACAAGAAGACATTGTTTTACATTTTTTAAGAAGCTGATGAATCAACATTTAGAAAAATATATGAGGCAAAAACATCAAAGGATGCATGAAAAATCTACAGAAATCTCTTCAGGGAGTCGAAAAAGCTAGAAAGGTATGAATCCAATCTCTTAGAGCTGAATTTGAGACATTTAAAATGAAGAGTTTTGAAAAAATTAGTGACTATGTTAGTTGTTTGAAAACGATGGCGAATGAGATGAAAAGCAATGGAAAAGTTCTTAACCATGTAAGGGTAATGGAAAAGCTCTTACGTTCACTGACAAGAAAATTTAATTATGTTGTCCCTGCCATTGAAGAATAAAAGGATTTGTCACAAATCTCTATTGATGAGCTGATGGGCTCTCTTCAAGCTTATGAGCTGAGAATGATCCAAAACGAAAATACCGATGATTTGGAACAAGCCTTGCAAAGCAAGTTATTAATTGATGGAAATCAAACTAACGTCAGCTGCGAACAAGATAGGAAATCGAGGTAGCTACAGAGGTGCCTATAGAAGTAGATGTGGTGGATAAGGAGATGGTGGGAAATCTTTTGAAAGAGGCCAAACAAATGAAGGCTATCAAATGTATGGTTGTGGTCGAGGATTCCAAAACTAAGGAAGAGGCGATTTTCAACAGCGAGGTAATAAATCATAAGTGTGATGTTATAACTGTACCAAGTATCACCATTTTAGTTATGAGTGCAGATCAGCCCATAAGAGAGAGGAAACAAATCATTTTGAAGCAATAGAAGATAAAGAAGTTGAATCGACTATTTTCTTAAAACATAAAGGAAATGAAGAGTGTAAGAAAAAATTTTGGCATCTTGACATTGGTGCTAGCAACCACATGTTTATGCAAAAAGAGTTGTTTACAAATTTGGATGAGACTATCCTAGGAGAAGTTACTTTCGGTGACTCATCAAAAATTTCAGTGAAAGGTAAAGGTAAACTTATGATTACCTTAAAAAATGGAGAGAAGAGGTATATGATGTTTATTATGTACTTATTAAGAAGCAATATTATCAACCTTGGTCAGCTCTTAGAAAAAGGATATAATATGCACTTGAAGGATTACTCTCTTGTCATCAACAAAGGTGGAGAATTAATTGCTAAAGTTGATATGACAAAGAATCGCCTTTTCACACTTGATATTCAGTTAGAAGTACAGAAGTGTATGAAGTTTGTCATTAAAGATGAATCATGGCTATGACATTTAAAGTTTGGTTATCTTGGTTTTACTGGGCTAAAATTGTTATCAAAAGCAAAGATGGTAAATGGACTTCCATAAATTAATCAACAAGATCAATTATGTGAAGCATGCATTAAAGGGAAACAAATCATGGAGAACTAGAAGATCGTTGGAGATTGTTCACTCAGATATGGCTGAACTATTTGATATACTATCACTTGGTGGAAATAGGTATTATATTACCTTTGTTGATGATTTTAGAAGGAAATGTTAGGTGTATATTCTTAGAGAAAAAATCAAAAGCCCTTGAAAAATTTAAGGAGTTCAATACAATGGCAAAAAAACAAAGTGGACAATATTTAAAGATACATAGATTTGATAAAGGAGGTGGGTACACGTCAAAGTTGTTCGAAACATTTTGCAAAAAGCATGTACTTGTTCAATAGTTGACAACTTCATATACACCACAACAAAATGACATCGTAGAAAGAAAGAATCGCACAATTCTTGATATGGCAAGAAGCATGATGAAAGGAAAGCACTTACCGAGAACTTTTTAGGCTGAAGTTGTTCTATATGTTGTTTATTTGCTAAACCAATGTCCAACAAAAAGTGTAAAATTCAAAACACCAAATGAAGTATGAAGTGGTATAAAGCCTGTAGTTGGACATTTCTTTTGGATTTTTGGGTACATTATATATGCCCATATTCCTGATAAAAAAAAGAAAGAAGTTTGATGAAAAAGGTAAAAAGTGCATATTTATTGGATATGAAAAGAGGAGTAAGGCGTATAGATTGTACAAGCCTTCGGCCAAGAAGGTGACCATCTCACGAGAGGTCGAAACAAAGAAGAAAAGAAAGTTCAAGGACTATTTTTTGATGATGATAATTATGATGACTTTAACACACAAGATGAACAGACTCCTCCACAAAGCTTTACTTTAACAACTCCTTAATTAATACCATCAACTTCATCACATAACAATAGTAGTAGTAGCTATTCATGGGAGCACCAATAAAAATGAGGAGTCTAAATGATATCTATCCACAATATAGGTATAGACAATAGTTGATTATTCATTATTTGTCTTAATGGCAGAGTGTGATCCATTAATATATGAAGAGGCTATTAAAGATGAGAGATGGAAGAAGGCTATGAATGAAGAAATTGTTGCGATTAATAGAAATGACACATAGGAAGTAACTAATCTTCTGAAAATACTTAAGGCAATAGGATTTAAGTGGATGTATAAGACAAAAATCTAATCAAGAAGGGAAGGTTGAAAAATACAAAGCAAGATTAGTCGCTAAAGGGTATAAGTAGAGAAAAGGAATTGACTACGAAGAAGTTTTAGCTTCAGTTGCAAGAATTGATATTATTAGACTTCTTATATCACTGGTAGCACAAAATAAATGGAAGATTTATCAGATGGATGTGAAATCAACTTTCTTGAATGGATATCTAGAAGAAGAGTCTACATTAAGCAGCCACCAGGATATATTAAAAAGGACAAAAAGACAAAGTCTATCGTCTGAAGAAAGCATTGTGTGGATTAAAGTAAGCTCCATAGGCTTGGAACATGAGAATAGATAAGTATGTCCAAAAGAATGGTTTTGTAGAAAGCCCACACGAGTATTCCTTATACATGAAGAAAAATCAGTATGGTGATATCCTGATTGTGTGTTTATATATGGATGATATGATCTTTATGGGAAATGATCCGAGTATGTTCAGTAATTTAAGAAAGCTATGAATAAAGAATTCAAAATGACAGATATTGGTGAAATGACATACTTTCTTGGAATCGAGATAAAACAAATAGGAGATGGAATATTTATGTTGCATAAGAAGTATGTGAAACAAATCTTAAACAAGTTTAGAATGAAGGATTGCACGCTAATGGCTACCCCATCAGAACCAGGTGTAGGATTGAGAATAGATTCAAGAAGAGAGTTGGTAAACTCGACACTGCTCAAGAGTCCAGTCGAAAGTTTGAGATACTTGACTTTCACACCCCCAGATATTATGTATGTAGTTGGATTGGTTAGTAGATACATGGAGAAGCCAAAGCAAGATCACTTTATTGCACCAAAAAGGATTTTAAGATATGTTAAAGGTACAATAAATCATGGTTTATTTTATGCACATTCTCAAGATTTAAAGTTGATTGATTATTCAGATAGTGATTATGGTGGAGACTTAGGTGATAAAAAAAACACATCTAGATATGCATTTCATAGTGGATTAGCAATATTTTCGTGGTCATTAAAAAAGCAACAAATAGTTGGTCTCTTGATGTGTGACGCTGAGTATATCGCTGTAGCAACATGTATATGTTAAGCAACATGGTTTAAGAATATTTTCAGTGGGTTATATTACCCACAAGAAGGTCCGATTACAATATACATTAACAATAAATCTGCTATATCAATTGTGAAAAATCTAGTGTCACATAGCTGAAGCAAACATATAGACAAAATGTCATTTTATTCGAGAATAAGTGAAAGAAAAAACTATAGAGTTCATTCATTAAAGAACTGAAGAATAACTTGCGAATATTTTTACAAAGCCTTTGAAGACCAATGTATTTCACAAACTCAAAGAAAAGTTTAGAATGCAAAGTCAGGTTTAAGGAGGAGTGTTAGAAGACAAACCAGTTTAAAACTCTTCTGTGTTCTTTTAGACACGAAAAATGAATGTGAATGTCATCTTTCACTTTATTAGTTATCAAAGTTCATTTATTATAGCTGTTAGTTTTGTAGTTGTTTTTGGGCTGTCAATGTCGGTGAGTAAACTGACTTTCATACCTATAAAAAGCCCTTAGTATTTGAAATGTATGTAAGAGTGAAAAAAAGAGAAGAAAATAGAGAAAATTTGAGCAAAAGCTCATATAGCAGTAATTAGTATAATGTTTTTTTTTTCCAACAGTTTTCACTTTTTGCTTGACAAATTCTACCAAAATTTTTATAGTGCGACTAGTGACCAATTTACTATGATGCTTTCAATTCTAAATTAGAAAGCATCATCTACTCTCTAGATAATGGTTTTTTCCCTAGTTCTTGCTACCTGTGGGAAAATAGAGTGAAAAGAATGACACAGTGACTCATGTGGTTCGATTAATTTAACCTACTTCCACAGGAAGGAATGATTACTATAAGATTTCTTTTTTTTTGTATAAGTTATAGGGTTTTATAATGTACAAACAAGTTTTAATTTAGGAAAGAAACCCATTTACGGAAGGATACAATTAGGAGAGAATGCATCCAATTTAGGAAGACCAAAATAGAAGGAAATCCCTCAATCTCGTGATTTCCACACTCCCCCTCAGGTTGGACTGTAAATGTTGATCATATCCAAATTGCTAATGAAATCATCGAAATCCTGCGTTAATAACTCTTTAGTGAATATATCGGTTGTTTGCTCCTTCATAGGAATATATATCATGCAAATTATCCCTTCGTCAACTTTCTCTTTGATAAAGTGTCAGTTAACCTCTATATGCTTAGCTCTGTCGTGTTGAACTGGATTGAGGGAAATACTGATTGCTGCTTTGTTATCATAATAGAGTGTCATAGGTGATTCTAATGTGATATCTAGTTCTTGCAAGAGTTTCTTTACCCATAACCCCTCATATTAGCCCCGGAATTTTTTTTTATGGTTATGACAAATTAAGCATGATTAAGTTAATTAAATTAGCATTAATTACAATTAACACTCAAGTATGTTAGCATTAAATATGATA
>JANKOE010000006.1:67295257-67308236 GCA_026284465.1 Erythroxylum citrifolium | reverse complement strand
TAGTATGGGCTCACTATTGAACAATTGTAAGTGAACTTTGAGACATTCTAAGATTGAAGAAGTATGATTAATGTCTAGTAAGGGCCCAAATGAAAAAAAAACAAACAAAAAAAATTTAACGGCTAATTAGGGTTTAATGGAATAACCCTTGAAGGTAAGATGATCATGTTTCAATGCTTTAGGGTTCAAGAGTTGGGTTCCGGTAACGGGGTCCAACATGCTGAGCGCATTTCATCAAACACTAAATGTGCATTATGTCATTAGCAGAAAGCAGACCCACAGATTACAGCCAATCAATCACAACACCCCAGGTAGATCACAACTCCACAACCACAACTTCCTCAATCAGACCACAACCATCAAGCACAACTCCACAAAATTCCTCAGTCAGAGCACAACCAGTCAACCAAAGACGAGCGGACTGTTATACGCTGATTGGTGCACAACGAAGGGGAGAGGGGCGGCTGCGGCGACTGGCGACTGGTGGCGCGGTGGCGGGGAGGCGACTAGAGACCGGTGGCGTGGTGGGAAGATACGGTCATGTTAACACGCTTCAAACTTTAATGATGTTTCGTTGACATCTTTCTTAATCAATAGACCATCGACGCATCGTCACCCTTGCTGCCGCAAATCCAGCTGTCTGTTAGGGGCTTTGATTGTCCCAAAAAGCTTTTGGCCCTAAATGATTTTTTTAGATAAGGAAAACATTTCGATTTTTGCTATCTTGGAAACAAAAATCATATCGAAGAATCTTAAGTATCTTAACAAGGTAGGCAATAAGAGGCAGTTCCTCTCCAATCATCAAGTTCATCCTTATGGCAAAATTATGTTGGTTTTGATCCCCGAATAGTAGACATTGAGGTGCTAGAAATGGAGAAGCAGGTTATGCACATGAAGTAGCATTTTGTTGAGCAAAATACATCTTTTTTTGCCTCGATATTGTATGGATTTAACCATGTGTTTCAAAGGAAAGATATTTAGGGGAGCTTACTGAGTTTTCAAAGAAAAGTGGTAGGTCCTTGCTCATTTAAGGAGATTTTAATTCTACTCTTTATAGAACGGAAGCAGAATGACGTTTTTCTTTAAGAAATTACTCTATTGATTTCAAGGATTGTGTTGATCAGTTGGGAGTTCTAGACCTGAAGGTGATTGGTCCTTTTTTATCAAGATATGGACAACCAAGCATGGTTACAACAATTCCTAGAAAGTAAGGCCTCTTCTTAGACCCTATGTTTTCGGATCATATGAAACATTGTCATCCTTTTAGATTTAACAACTATTTGGTTGATGTAAAGGGATTTCAAGAATGCTTGAGGTAAGGGGTGACAGCAAATGTAAATGGTTCTCTCCAATTCAAATGAATTCAAAAGCTAAAATTAATCAGAGAGGCCTTAAAGACACTAAAGAAACAGATAGGGGAGAACACTTTTCAAGCTATATCAGTAGCCAAAGACAAGTTATCCCAAGTATAGCATACTCTTTCCTATAACCCTGGGGATAATTACCTCTTATCTCGGGAGAAATCTACATTGTTAGACTATTTGCAAGCTCTAAACAATCATGTTAGTGTTATGGAGCAGAGGGCTAGGATTAAATCGCTCAAAGAAGGTGACACAAATTCTAAATTCTTCTTTAGCTCAATAATTGTCCGAGAGAACTATAACTCTATAAAGGAAATTACCATGCTAGACGGGAGGAAGATAAGTAAACATGAGGATTTGCTGAAAGAAACTGAGAGGTTCTATATCTCTCGAAATACAACTATGCAGACTCAATTATTAGATTCTATTATTCATAACAAGCTATCCAATAAAGAGAAAACTTTATTAACTAGAACTGTTGAAGATTCGAAAATAGAGAATGTTTTCTTCCAAATGAATCCTAAAAAGGCCCCAGGACCTGAGGGGCTCAATGGGTTCTTTTGTCAGAAAACGTGGCTGAAGATTGGCTCAATGGTGAAAGCAACTATCAAAGAATTCTTCCCTTCAGGAATTCTTTTAAAGGAAATTTACAAAACCTACCTATGCTTAGTCCTTAAACTAAGCAATCTAGCATTATTGGAGGACTACATGTTTATTGCTTGCTCATATTTCTTATATAAAGTGACTGCAAAGATTATTGCCAACAGACTGAAAATTGCTTTGGGGTCCTTGATTAGTGACAATCAAAGTGCTTTCTTACAAGGCAAACAAATAGGAGATAACATTTCGATAGTAAGAATTGCTAAGAAGTTACTCGACAAATAAAGCTCCAAAGAGTTGTGCTTTCAAGATAGATTTTAGAAGGTTTTTAATTGTGTAGAATGGAACTTTATATTGAGGCTACTTGAAGTGATGGGTTTTTCAAGGGTGTTCATTAAATGGATTGATGCTTGTATTACTACCCCTTCTTATGTTGTTGTGGTTAATGGAACTCCTATAAAAAAATTTCATGGGAAAAGAGGACTTACTCAAGGAGATCCTATGTCTCCTTATTTATTCATATGATACATGGAGGCTGATCCCCTTATTTATTCATATGATGCATGGAAGCTCTAACTTCTCTTTTGAAGTATAATACTAATAGGAGTTCACGATTTAAACATCATAGCCGATGCAAGAATGTCTCTTTGGTAGACTTATACTTTGCAGAAGATCTTTTCCTATTTTCTAAGTCTGATGAGGTTTCTATCAAGCTCCTTATGGCTTCTTTGAACCAATTTAGCTCTACATCTGGACTGACGTTAATTATAATAAAAGCCATTTTGTTCTCTTTAAAAGTGCAGATCAGATGGAAGGACGAGTTTCCTCCTTAACTGGAATGCTACGGAAACAAACTTCTCTATGCTACCTAGGCCTACCAATCACTTCCAGAAGGATCCAGTTTCGGGAATGTTATCCTCTCATTAAAATAATTCAAAAGAGATTATCCTCTTAGACCAACCGTGCTCTATCTTTTGGTGAAAAACTAGTAAATTCTGTGCTTAACTCCATGCATGCTTATTGGTCCTCGAATATGGTGCTTATAAGGGGAGCAATTAAATCATTGGAAAAGCTAATGAGAAACTTTCTATGGGAGGGAGGTGTCCCTAATAAGGAACATGCCAAGGTTAAGTGGATTGATATCTGCAGACTTAAGAGGGAGGGAGGGCTGGGAATTATCTATTAAGCTGTCTAATAAAGCTCTCTTGATGAAGAAATGATGGTTTATACTGCAAGGAGAGGATACCTTATTGATAAAATGGCTTCATGCTTAATGTCCTAAAGGGTCAAAGTATATGGACTGTTAACCCAAAGTACTCCTACTCTTGGTTTCCATCGCAACTGTTGAAAACAAAGGAGGAATTGGGTTTTGAAATTTCATGGAAGGTAGGGGATGGAGTAAAGGCTAGTTTTTGGTATAACAACTAGACATGAAATGGACAACTAATCAGGAATCAGATTGATATTCAATCATTGAGTCACCTTCCCTCAACTGCTAAGGTTAAGGCCTTTATTAGGGAGGGTTAATGGGAGGAATTCCTCGTAGAAATTCATTACCTACAACCCAACTACTCCCCTAACTTATTGATACTTGACAAATACATTTGAAAAAACCAGCCGCAAGGTATATTCATAACAAAAAGTTGTAGGAAATGGTTGTTTCGGAGAAATGCCAAAGTGGAATGGTATGAAATGGTCTGGCATAAAGAGCTACTGCCTGGCTCTTCATTTATCCTCTAACCCACTACCTTAAACAAGCTTAGTATTATGGATAAACTTTCTTTCATGAATTCAAATAAGGTTTGTGTCCTGTGTAACTCAGGACAAGAGAATAGGGACCATCTGTTTTTTGAGTGTCCCTTCTCTAAAGACATTTGGTGTTGATAAGACATAAATGTCTATAGTCCCTAAGCACAATTCAATTCCCAATGATACTGCAGTGGTTTAGCAAACTAAAGTTCATTTCTCATCCTAATTCTCTTATCATCCTATTTTCCTTTGCAACTTGCATTAAGGAAATATGGGTAGAAAGGAACATACGTAGATTTCAAAACATCAGTAGAAATTCACATAAGGTAAAAGAGTGGATTTTTGCTAAAGTTAGAGAATAGGTAATCTCCTCTAGCTCTATAAAGGAATGCTCATCCTAACTTGCTAATGTATGGAGAATATAGAGAAACACGTAGAGAAACAGAGAAACATGCATACCAAAAGTAGCAGCCAGTTTAAAGCTAATATTTATTGATAATATGGAAGGCACTAGAAGAGGGGTTTACTGTTCAACTGATGAAAAGGAGATGTCATCAGGGCTTGAAAACGGTGTTTGGGACACTTAACCAATGTCTTGGTTCATAAAGAGACAAGAGGGGAAGCTACAGTCAACTTGCATCGGTCAAATTAAGGGAGAAATACGAAGAAGAAAAATGAGTTTATGGATGATCTGTCTTATCTTTTAATCACCAAAGGATAGACTGGAGCGTTGATGTTACAATGGCTAACCTTATTGCTTGGTCATCTGTCTTTAAGCTCATTCACGGCGTCTTAAGAGGGTGGGGATTGCAGATACTCCAACCCTAATATGGAAAAGCTCGAAGGAAGATTGTGGGGATTAGGTTTTGTTTTTCCCATTTTGGTCTAATGAGTGTTTTAATCTATACATGGAATGTTTTCGTTTTAGGGGACTTGTTATTTGGGAGAAACGTTGTCGTTTTGGTTAATGGGTGAGTCTTTTGTCTCCCCAAATTCTGTATTCCTCTTCTATCTTTAATCAATATTTTTAATTTCTCAAAAAAAATTCTAAGTGATACAATCAATCAAGTAGAGATGAGTAGTTAATGGGAAGTTGTCTTAATCTGTAACACCCATATACCCCCTGGGAGGATATGAAAGTATCACACAAAATAGTACGGAAACATTTCAAAACAAACTAAACATTCATTACACACATTCCCAGAAACTTAAGCACAGATATTACCTTTCATTAAAAGTTGTTTTTAAACAGAACACATCAAACATATTGTATTTATCCAAATACATGTCATAATTTCAAAAGCCAACCTATTTAAAGGTTATTACAAATTTCTTACAGGATGTTACAAACCTTATCCACAAATATACAAAATGTCTCAATGCATTGAAATAGATCTCAAAGTTAAACACAACAAAGATTTAATAAAAAACAACTCCCAAAACAGAACACATTCTTTATTGGCCACTGCGGTTGTCTTTGTCCCAGTATTTATACCCTTCTATTTGAGCCTACACGAGGCAAATCTACTTTGCTAAGTATATAACTTAGTAGGGACTAACTAAGTAGGATACATAATGAAAACAGTCTCTAAACGTTCACATATTCAAAAGCAATCCAAATGTCATGCATCACAAAACATAATATAACATAGTAGAACATAATATATATTTATTACAAAGCAAAACTCACCAGTGTCAGAATTCAAACACAATGTATTTCAGAACTGAATATAATTTATCAATATAGAATATTTCTTATGTGGAAGCAAACCATTTAAGTCTTATATCAGAATGTATAATTGTTATAACTAAATATCAGAATAGGGTATAAACCATTCAGATTAGAACATGATTTGAACCAGAACAAACTTTGTTTATATCAAAACTAAACACGTGTCAAAATACAAAACAAGTTAGACTACTAAACTGTTTTACAAAAGTGGGTACTGGGACTAATACAGGAGATACCATAATCGGTATCATAAAATAGGAGAGACTTATGCCTCAATAACAGGAGGCACTGAACTGTCAGTAACAAGAGATACCAAAGTGTCAATAACAGGAGACACCGAAGTATCACAGGAGTAGCTGTAGACCCTTCTAGGCATGCCTATTTACCTACAACTAGGACTTAATAGTTTTAAAACAAAACAGGTTCATTTCATAATTCTCATGTGAGGAACATATTGAAAATCATACAACTTTGTTCAACTTGACATATTCATAGATTTCCAAACAAACTAACATTTCTTACAATATCCAAACTCTCATTCATTTGTATAACATCTCCAAAATTCCAGACATGAACATTTGGTAAAAAATAATTCATTCTTAATGAATTCAGATGACAATTAAACTTGGGGTAGAGGAAGAGAAATGTGTGAGGAGTTTGTGGTCCAAATTTCAAGTCAATCGGAGGTCCGGAGAAGAAGTTATGATCAAAAGAGTGAAGGGTGTTCAAAGTTGTCAAATAGCAGGATACCTCCACTGTCACGATCATGCACTTCCAATTGATCCTCCTTTGTAATGATCATGCTTGTGAACAATCGTGCAACCCCTTAGTGACCCCTTTCAGTAACGATCGTGCTTGTGCACGATCGTGCACTACCTTTTATTCAAACTTCATTCCAGCTCTGCCCAAAACAAACTTTCGGGTCAATTTTTCATGGTCATTTAGATTAAAAAAATGAAGGATTTAGGTAAAACATTCTTCTAATCAATTATGCCTTTATATCTTAAGTTTCTAATGAAATTAATTTTATGCAATTTGGTTCAGTATTTTGAAAGGTATACCTAAAATACTACATAATGTTCTCAAACAGTGACAGAATCTAGAAGCTCAACTTCAAGCTAAAATTTGAAACTCTTAGTGACAGAAATCAAATTTGGTTCCTTCATGAAAGTTGTAGATATATGTATCCAGTTTAATATTAATTTAAAATCATCCTATTTGGATACCTATAGGTCAAGATATGGCTAAAATACCAATTCCTTTCCAGTGGAGCTACTCTTTCTAACCAGTATCCAGCATGTATCAAATTTCTAACCTCAATTCTTTCTTAATTCAGTACACATTTTATCCACTTCAAACATCGAACAATACATGTTATAACAGGATACCAAGTTTATAATTCTCTTACCTCACTAAACTTCAAATTCAACTTCAAGAATCCAACTAAACCAAGCTTCCAAACAAGCTGCACATACCTAAGTTAATATGCAACTTTCAGCCTTAACATAACAATAGTACAGAAAATTAGTAGAATCTTTTTCTAGATTCAATAGCTTACCAAAATTCAAGTGATGACAATCCAAAGTCCAACAAAAATTGTAGAAGTTAGAGAGAAAATGGGAGTTTTGGTGGAGAGAAGTAAGTAAAATGAAGAAAGAACAAAACAGAAAATGTTTCTAGCAGAAACTTGCTTCATCACCATCTAAGTGTCACTCCCACCATAAGGCATATGTCTTCTTTGCATGTGTCACATATGTACTGCACTTAAGCTACCACTTGTCACACTTCCATTAAACCATTTGTCACTTAATAAATGTTGCCAAATGTCACAATTTAATTAGGCCACTTTTCACTTTATTAACAATGTCATTTGTCACATTCTTGCCAAGCCATTTGTCATATAATGGATGATGCCAAATATCAATGCATTAGCTATGCCAAATATTGCTAAGTCATAGGCTTAATCATACTAATTTTTATGTACCAACTTAACTTATCACTTGACAATTTTCCTAGTCTAAATGTAACTTTTAATTGAATACCTTAATGCTCTAATGGCATCAATTAATCCCAAGTTACTAACTATAGTCCATTAATACCACAATTCAAGTCATATGAAATTGTCATTCTTATCATAATTTTTAATACCTATCAAACATGTACTTTCATGAACATATACCATTTCTACTAAGTTATAGTTTGGGGCCTTACATAATCCTCATCCTAAACTTGAGATAAAACTCCATCCAGGTGAATATGTTATGTTGCTCATATTTACCAAATAACTTAAAATTTAAATAAGGAAGTAAACCAATAATAACAAATTAAAGTGATTAGTATAATAAAGAATTCAGATAAAAGTAATGTTTAGATAAGGGATTCCCTTTAGCATCATCTTTGTAGTCATGATTCAATAAAGTTAGAAGATTTCTATAATCTGGATCAACAAAATTCCTAAGTTATAAAATTGCTCTCTTTCGAGACACAATCACCTATATAATTGGTCCCTATATCCAATTAAAGTTCCTAGGAGCCCATTACGTTATATGAATATGAATTTTCATGAAAGGTTTAACTTAAACATCAAAAGATATATGTAAGCTTATCTTTAGTACCCATATAACTCCTAATATCTAAGCATGAGATTACTTACATGTAAGTTCTCTCGAATTGTCTAAACGTGAATTTATATCAAATCTGTCTCTAGGATAATTAAATCCAATTAAAGATATTCAAATATATTTCACAAAAATAAATCTCACTTCATAAGTAATATTAAATCAATCTTTAACAAAGACAATACTCTATTTAAACATATAAATAAACTAGCCACAAATCATGTTTTCATTAATGAAGACAAGTGATAAAATAAAAAACCTCAAGTTAGAAAGAATTCAAGATGAAATCTTCATATTCCAAGCAACTTATACATTGGGATAAGCTCTAATCCTTTGTTTTATATATATATAATTTAAATTAACCCTAGGTTTAAAATAGAAAAGAACAACAAAAGATAATTTAAATTAAGCTTTTTGCACCTTACATGCATTTTATCTACCTGGGATACTATTATGACATGCCCATTTTCTAGTTTGTATATCTTTCTATAACTTTTTTAGGCATAGCCATATATCATATTATATTGCTCTTTAAAAATTGGCTATATTACATAGTCTCTCTATAGGCTAAGTATTTAACCGTGTCTTCATCATCATATAGTCATAATGCTGGGAAATTAGATCAGGATCTAATGTCCCACGTAGTGGAATAATTATGAAACTCTTTTGTGTTTTGATTTCTTGAAAGTTAAGATCTCTTTAAATTCTATAAAATGATTAACACATAAATCATAATAAATTGTTAATCTTAATTCATACCTTATTCTAAAGCTTGATCCTTTTCTTGTTGTTTCAAACCATTTTCAAAATTGACTTATCCCAAGCACTATAGTCATATAAGTGTTTTTCTTTAACAATATCTATATAACAAGTTGAGAGAATTCTGTAACTATTATCGAGGGGTTAGATAAGGAGTACTAGCTTCCTTAGAGCTTAAACCTATTTATAATAGGTTTTGGATATTTTAGTAGTTTAATTGAAATTAAATTCTAATTTCAATTAAACTTTGATTAGAACTAAAATTTACTATAATATTAAATATCAATTATGCCCAAATAAGATTAAATATCTCATATTGATCCTTATGTATTAAATATCTCATACTTAATCATAAAGTTTCTCAAACTTTACAATCAAACCTAACTTGAATAAAAAACTTTTCTCTCTTCCACTTACCTTTGTATGTAACCCATTAGGTTCCCAAATATATTGGAAATGAATATAAATTATGATCCTAAATTATATTTAATATTATATAAATTAAACTCCTTTAATTTTATCTTTAATTCTCTAATTAAACAATTTTTATCCATATATCAAGATTGACATAGCAATGACTACTCCAAATATTTAATAATGTCAAAGTGGGTTTTACTAACCTTTCTATGCATGATCTTTTTGTATAATTCAATCCTTTTATCATACAATGTTTCGATTAGTAATTGATTTATTAATGATATTAGTAAACTATTTATAAAGCGTCATTCCACCTTGGCCAAGGATTTCCTAAATCATTTCTAATCAAACAATGAAACATTCTTTCTAATTACTTTAGGGGAATGAATCATATATTGATTACTCAGCTATCTCTATTAAACTGAGTATGACTAAGAATGGGACCTTAGAGTGTAACTTTTCAAGTTATAAGGTTGCTTATGACGTGGAGGTAAACATTAGTTCAAAAGTTATACTTCAAAAAGAGCGTCTTAAGTATCTCGGATCTATCATCCAACTCAATAAATAGAATGATGAAGACATAGTTCATCATATTAGATCAAGGTGGCTTAAATGGAGAAGTACATCAAGAGTTTTATATGACAAGAAGATACCACTCAAGATCAAACATAAATTTTATCGTTTAGCTATTAGGTCAGTCACACTTTATAGGACAGAGTGTTGGCCCATCAAAGAAATACATAATCATAAGTTAATGATGGCAAAAAAGGGGATGCTCTGTTGGATGTGCAACCTTATTAGAAGAGATAATGTTAGAACTATAATGGTAAGGGACAAAATAATGGTGGCTAATATTAATGGAACATTAAGAGAGATAAGGCTTAGGTTGTTCAGACATGTTAAGAGGAGACATCCTGACGTTTCAGTGAAAAGATGTAAGAAAATTATACTTAAGAACTATAAGAGAAAAAAAAAAGGAAGGCCTAAGAGGAGTTGATGGGAGGTGATAAAAAATGATATGGAATTATTGAAACTTACTAAGGACATGATCCTAAATAAAATTTTTTGATGTACTAGGATACGAGTAAAAGATCTCACAAAAAGATGCCCTTCTCTTCTTCATAGGTCTTTTAAACATTTTCTTTCAAGTCTTGTGTCTTGTATTTATCTTAAACATTTAATATGTAGTACTTTTTCTTAGTTATTTAGCCTAAAAATTTCCTTATTTAGTCTAAACGTTTTCTAGTAATGATTTATTTATTTGTCTTCTTTCTTGTTTATGTATTTATTTACTTATTTTTAATCATTATTACATTATTATTTTATTTTTAATCATTATTACTTTATTATTTTAATATGTATTTTTTTCATGTAGGTCTATCAAAAATGCCCTCTCTATTAGTTGTGAAAGGCAACATATTTCTGGACTTCTTCAGACCCCACATATTATCTGAACTTTCAGTTAGATGTTGTTGTATAAATTTAACTAAGATTACATACATGAACCAGCCCCCAAAGTTCAAGAAAAAGTTATTATAATTATCTCATATTGTTAATAAGTAATTTGCTAATTTTTAAATATTATTTTAATAATAATAATAAAATGATATTTATAATGATTATTGTTTTTGGGAGTGAATTATGTTCATAATTTGAGGCTGATATATACAAAAGGTAAAATATAATCATCACAATAAAAATCCACAAATACATATTGAAATATTTATGAGGATTTATATCTAAATGGTAAATATTTTTATAAAATTAAATGATATGACCTTATAATTTGACTTCATGCCTTTTATTTCTTGAGAGTATTAATTAATTATTTTTCAATTAAAAAATTAATTGATGATACATTAAAGTGTTACTATGTTTTCATATAAACTATGCATATGAATGGTAAAATCTAATTGTCATGGTAATAAATACAAGCTAGTATTTATGATAATTTATATTTAAATGATAAATGCTATTATAAGATCAGTTGATGATACATTGAGATATTACTTGTGATTACGTGTGGTAATAAGGTAGGTCCGAAATTTTATGGTCATAGGCTCAGTCCAAAATTTCATTAGGTCTGAGATTTTCGACCCAAGCTGACCTTGATTGGATTTGGGCAGCTCGAAGTCTAATCAAATATGAATTTGATTAAATATATTTTTAATTTTAAAAATAAAAAATTAACGACATATTTATTGAAAATTGGGTAGGGCTAAGTCGGGTTTAGGTTTTTCTTATAAAATTTTAGGCTTTAAAAACTTTCAAATAAATAGCTGACCTAACTTGAAGACCAATTAAGTCAGGGAGGGCCAGACAAGCCTTGCCTTTCTTACTAGTGATTATTTATATATATAAACTATATATATCATAATTATTTATTTATTTATCATACTAACAATATTTCTAAAAATTGGTTTTTTAAAATTGAAATATTTTTGTTATTGGTAATTTTAATAGGAATTTATTTTGGGTGAAAGCAAGAAGTTAACGAATGAAATATTAATATTTGAATAATTAAATAGTTTTTGAAAGGAAAAATCAGTAAAGATGTAAAATTTCTTTAGTTGAAAATATAAAAACAAAATCAAGCACTATTATTTTATCTTTTGAAAAATAAAAATAAAGAATACCATTCGCGTCGTAGTACCAAAGAAGCCTTGGGCTAAAATTTGAAGATGATATAGATGAGTCGATTTGGCTTATTGAAGGGTAAAAGTTAGAAAAGAGATCGAAGCAGAAACTAAGGCCCCGTTTGTTTTCATTTTTTTGGCCATTTTTTTGTTGTGGTTTTTATTAAAAATGAAACCTTCTATTAAAACACATTTGGTTAGATATTGTTGTGTTACGGCGTTTTAAAAATTAAAAAAACTATAATCAATTTACGAAAACTAGAAAATTACGTTTCCTTAATATTTCACAATAGTTTTCTTCTACTCTAAAACAGTTTTTTCTCTTCGCTGTGCCGCATCTTCGTCATCAGGGCTTGCTGTGATTTTTTGTGTAACTCCAGGTTTGTGCTCTATTATTCTATTTCTATAATTTTTCCACATATTTGGTTTGTGTGTGATTTCCTATCTACTTGTATTTGTTCTTTTCCTTTACTCTTTCGATGCGTGGATATGGCTTTCTCTTTTCCTTTTCTTCTTGACACCGTTTCTTCATGGAAGCACCTAAGCCTACCATGGCAACCGGAAGCTTCTTCTATGACAACCGAGAATACAAAGATAGGCACGAACGAGAAAAGGTAAAAGTTGGTTTTGGGAGTAATTTCAATGTAAAACGTTTATCAGTACTTATGCATGAGAAGTTACTAAACTGGTGTAAGCAAGAGATGTTAAGGACTAGGATGGTGAACCTTATATTTGCTTTCATTGAATCCCTGTAGGAAAGCTTACGAATGGATTTAGTCCAGATTGTCTTCACGTCATTTAATGTGGGGTGGAGGCATTTAATGTTTTCTTCCCAGCTTCACGTCTCTTAGCGTAGAGTAGAGTTCTACTTTTGTCTTGTAGCATGTGGAGGCATTTAATGGAGGCTTTATCCTAATTAGGTTTTTTTGTTCTTCAACCTTCACGTGGATTCATTCAGCCTTCACATGTATTCATGCATTAAATGCAATGTTCAAACATTAAATGTGTGCCTTTCATGCCAATTAACACATATATTCTTATTTTTATTATTGTCTTCATGTAATATACCTTTGTTAATGTAAAGAAACCATTTTCTTTAAGTGTGGA
>JANKOE010000006.1:67267952-67280689 GCA_026284465.1 Erythroxylum citrifolium | reverse complement strand
ATTTTATATGCATACTTTTATGAATAATTTGTATTTGTTTTCACTAATTATTTTTATAATTTTTTGTCATATATATTAATATGAATAGGTTCTAGTTACCCTGAGAACCGAACCTGAAAATAGGTTAACCGATTTTATAGGTTCTTTAGGTTCAGGTTTAGGTTCGTGAAATTGCCGAACCTGATATTCAGGTTCAGGTTTAGGTTATTTATGAACGGGTCAGGCTACCCTACTATAAACACCCCTACTTTTTATGATGTTATAAAGCTGCCTTATTTACTTTTAATTGTAGTTGTTGAAACATCAATTGTGTTTATATTGTTGTTCACTTATCTACTCTTGGAAGATCAATCAATCTCTGAATTTTTTAATCTTTATTTTACTTTCCCTTTATGTTGCAATGGTTATTTGTGCACTTAGTTTCTTGATATTTGGTGGCTGCATTTTTATTTCTTAAAATGTCGATAGCACAAGGGTAAATGTGTCATATGAAATAATTGAATTCTTTTTTATTATGTTCCGATCAGTGTATCAAAATGAATTCAATTATAATATTACTAGATTTGTTCCAAACAGTATAAATTGAATTCAATTTAATCTCATTAATATAATTAAATCCAATTCGTGAATGAATTCAATTCGAAGGTTTCCAAACACCCTGTAAAAATTTCACTGAATGCGTAATCTGGAGAGGTTCAGAAGTCACAATTATGCCCCCAACTAACAGCAGCAGTTAGGTTGAAGGACAAATAACTGACAGATTCAAACATTTGGCTAATGTTAGTACTGCCATACAAGTTACAACTTCTGCAGTTGTGTTGTGTCCAAAGTTCAGAATTGTATAGAGATTTAGTAATGGTAAGAGGCTGTGATGTTTCAGAACACTTAACTAGAGATCAGAGTGGCAATCACAAAGCTTTCACACAAGGCAGAATCCAGATCATCCCCTCTGCCATATATATTTATCTCAGTGAGATCAAACAGAAAGAAAAAAGAGAGAACTTTTAACGTAAGACCAGAAACCATTGCCTCGAATAATCTCTGTATAATCGATCTACAGTTATGCACAAATGCTCAGGCTTACCAATATATGGAAGTAAGGCCATTGTGTCCCAGATGCAGGTGGAAATTGGAAGCTACTTGCTGATTTCCCCTTGCAATGTGCCAATAGGATGGGAAAGCAATTCTGATTCCTGCAAGCAAGAAGGGGAAATTAAGTCGATCAACAATTATAAGGTTTTGCATTAAATCTTAGAGAAATTTTTGAAAACAGTGAGCTTGAAGGAAAGGAGAAAACCTACTAGAGACAGAGTGACATGATTGAGAGGGTTGTTACGAGAATTGTATAGGTTGCAAGAACAGTCAGCCAGTTTCTTTTAAAGCTCCCGAATAGACGTAGCAATGTTGAAACAATGGGGTAACTGTTCCAGTATGAAGAGTGCACAAGAATCACTTGATGTGTAAGAATTTACCTACAAAACTCAGTCATCTTAAAGAACCCAAAAAAATGAAGGTTCCTCGTCTAATACACATTGCCTGCAGTGTTCATCAGCTCACTATCCAAAACACCAACTTGATTGTAAACCATCATCTGACTGCCAATGCTATGAAATGGTAATGACTGAGGTCATGCAAATTGCTAAGCAGGTATTATACCCTTGCATGCCAGTCTAGTCACTCAGTTAACGAACATCTTCTGCATTGCCCATGCGATATACACCATCGTCCTCATCAATAGTATTGGAGCTGAGATCACAATCCAAGTCTGAGTTTGAAGCATACTCCATGCCCTCGTATTCGCCTTCTTTACTTGGCTCAAAATCATTTTCTGCACATTCTCTTCTATAGCGCTCCATTCCATCCTCTCCTCTATTTCTCTGGTAACTAACCAACTCTCCATCTATTTTTGCTTTCCTTGGACTCAATAACACCAGCTCACCCAACTTCCTCCGTGCCAAATACAGACCATTTGGCTCCACCAACTCCCCTCTCCGATATGCCTCCCTAAGAAACACAGTATGAAGTTTCCCCTGATTCCCTCTCGTAGACACGTAGAATATCCCCTGGTGCTGAAGCAAGAACTCCTTCAACTTCGTCGGCAAGTTCATAGCCATCCGAAAATGCGCAATCCTCTCCAAAGTAATCTTCTTCTCCACCGTTATCGACAACAGTTCATGAATTGTAGCCACTGCCCTCTTCTCCAACCTTTTCTGAGCCTCAATCGACCTCATATCATATCCCTCGATACAATCATAAGGTGACCAATAAGGCGTCCTCTGCCATTTCCACACTGCAATCCTATAATACTTCCCAATCTTAAAACCAGGTGGAAAATTGATTCTGAAGTAAAACCTCGAATCCTCAGCCGCCATTCCCTTCTCTCTATACTCTTTCTCCCTAACTTTCTCTATTGCACAAACAGTTAAATTCGGGTCTCTATCGACAACCTCGATGTACTTGTTCCTAGTATCCTTAGCATCAATCAACCTAAAATACTGAGGGTACTTAAGAATCACCGAGTACTCAAAATCATCAGGTAAACCAAACTCATACCTCGCAATCCTCACATGTTCCAACCGAACTCGACCAGTGTTGCACATCATTATCAACTTCCTCAAACGGGTCACGGCATCGGGGACTTGGGCAAGCAACACTTCTTGCTCTTGTTGAATCTGGACAAGGGCTTTGCGAGTTAAACGACAATACAATATCCGTTGAACAGGGTGTTCGAAGACTTCGAAGACGTGAGGGTATTTAAGGACGAATGCTCCAGCCTCGTACTGTTTGAAGCCCAGGCGACGAGCGAGTACGTCGAGACGAGAGATGGGCAGTGTCTGGTTGACTTGGGAGAGAATCAAAGATTGGAATTTTAGGACTTTGCGGTTTTTCTTCTCGACTTCCATGTAGTTGTCGTAGCCGTGATCGCGAATTCGCTGCTGTTTCTTGGGGATGGAGGTGGACTTGGACATGGGTCTTATGGATTCCATTTTGTAGAGAGTGTATTGGACATGTTTTAAGGTGTTGGTTGTAGACTTTAAGAGATTTTGAGAGATGAAGGACAGCATTGTCTGGATTTAGGCTTTGGTCAATGAAGAGTACGAGGTTTAGGGTATTTCAGAGTTCAGTAATAGAGATTGCCAACGATGAATACAGAGGGAGTTACAGTAATGGATTTTCTTGGTGGACCAAATTGATGGGCTTAAAGCCTTGGATTTTTGTCTGGCCTTTTTAAATACACAGTAAAAATAGATCAGATAAGATAATGGCTTTATACGAAGTTGCTGAATCAGAACATGATCCAAAAACATTGGAACTAAACACCCTTTAAACTGTTACTGGAGCGCTAACAGTAAAAGCCCGAGAGCTAACTGAGAAACTGTTGTCTACAAATCTTCTGTAAAACCTTAAACGATTCACTAAATCGACAGATGGGTCCAAACAAGTCAATACCCGAACCACTTACATAATTCCATCAAACCAAGTATAGAGCTTGAGCACCCGCTGCCCTTTCCTGTAAGTTCAAAGCTTCCTGCTTCCCTCTTTCTTTGCCTACGGTCATATCGGTGAGCGGTTCGTTCTTGACTTGAAACCCTGTTAACGGCGGAAGTTCACACCTGAGCTGTTTCATTTCCGTTCTATACTGTTTCTACACTTTTCTTGTTCTTCTAATGCTTTCATGTCCAGAATGAAGATGAACCAAAACTACAAGTAAGCTGATAAAAGCATGAGTTGCCAATCCCTTCCAGCTATTTCAGTTGAAGGGCTGCTTTGATCCTCTGGATTGTGCATGAAATAAGATTGTTTACCGTCTCCATCGAATCCACATTGATCTTTGCTGTTGGAAGGCTATTGACCAGTATCTGGAATCCTATTGTTAGAAGAGATCCACCGCTGACGCTTCCATCGCTGTCTCTTTTGAACAAAGTTCCATTGCAGATGTTTGAACCGCACTTGTCAAATGAGTTGTCTGGAATGATCACAAATCCTGACGGCAAAAGAGCAACATAGCTGGGATCACCACCGTTCATCACTACATTCATCGACGCTGCGTCAACCGGTGCATACACTATCAATGAACTCGAGTCATCATTCCAGGTTTCTTGTAGTATCAGCATGTTGGTATCATTCGTATTGCCATTAGCAGCCTGATGATGGAATTGAAACAATCAATTAACATTACTGTATACAAGTATGCATCAAGAGGTAGATTACAATTTACTTGCCACTTACATTAGTGCGGAGAAGGGAAACCCGGTTCCCGTGTCCCTGGCCCTTTGGAATGTTTATGAACTCTTGCATAATCCCACCATGTGACAATATGTCCCATTCACTCCTCACTCGATCATCACTCAAGAAATCAAATAGTCTCTGCCAGGTTACCGGCAACCAAACAGAAGTTGCAGCACTCAATACAACACCAGATGGCTCACCAGGGTCATTGATACTCTGTCTCGTCAAAATTCTAACATTGTCACCTCCATTTCCAGCCAGAAGCTGATCCCACCTACGTGTAGATGAAGCACAAACCCCGGAACAGAAGTTGTCTACCATACGATGAGCCAGCTTCAGCATGCTCCTCTTGCCATTCAGACTAAGCCCTGCAGAATGGTGCTTTTACACATCAGCAAGAAAAGCATTTTTTTCCTACAGATAAATGTACATAACAAGAAGCGTTGAGAAGTGAGACCTGTCTGATCCTCACCGGAAATGTCGGGAGATACAAGGATAGCCATGCACTCACAGTACCTTTGTAAGGTGGACACCCACCTTTGGGCACCAAAACCCCTGCCGGTACTAACTACCAGTCGATAGAAATGGTGGACTGCACTCTCATCGTACTCAGAATGTTCCACCCACGTAACCTGCGTTCAATTAGAAGTCAACATAACAAGAAAAAGAAGGCAAAGAGTGCATAGAAGGTTATAATGCTAAGAAAGGTCGAGAAAACAAAGGACACATTTCAGTTCAATACACTCGCGCTAGCCACAGTCCGGGACACACTATTGCAATATAATGACTGAACATCTCACACAAAATTGCTGAGGAATACCTCGACTGGCAAAAGTGTATACACAGCAGATTTACTTGCATTGTGAAGGCTATAATAAAATGACAGGGAGGGGGGTCATATCACCTCGTAGACAATAATAAAACATTAGAAACTGGAATAGAAACATCATACACATAGTTTATACACCAATTATTGAAAATTCCAAGGTCTTACCTGGATAGAAAGATTACGATTACACCATATTCAAGATGAAGGAATCATATAATGATATCTTAGACACACGGATATCAACAAAAAGTTTTAAAATTCAACAAGCAAGAAGCCATCTTCAGTAGATATAGATTAATTAGTCAAGGAATTTAATAATCTAATGGCTTCGGAACGAGAGATTATCGGAGCAAACTTGTTTGGATGGTGTAAGGATGACGGACAACTACTACAAGAGAATATTTTCCAGAAAAAGTAAGGAATTTGCTGAACTTGTTACCTTAGAGCAACCATTGGCCATGTCTTGTATTATGCATCCTGAAGGAAGTCTCCTGCATGCTGTTAATGGATGCCCATGTAAATGTTCTTGTTTTCCATCTATAGAAACATCAACCACGGCCCAAACTCCCTCTGCGTGCCGCTTGCAGAACCTAAGAAATCTCACATGGCGGACAGGGACTAAAGGCGAAACCACTTGAAACTCAGCACGCATCTAGAAAAAAAACTTCTATCAGTTCCACTTCTAATTACCGGTATAAATATCCAGAAAAAATTAATTAGCAAATCAGCATACCACTTGCAGAGAACCGTTTTTGGTTCCATCGAAGCCTGATGATATCATATCAATGGTTGAGGCACCACCAATCAAGCCTGAAAATGTTTCTGACCATTGATTCTACATACAAGGAAAGCAGGTAAGCTAATATTAAAGTGCTGATTAGTTTCGAGCATTGCACCATTTATCGATACTGAAAAGAAAGAAACAATAGAGTCGACATTATCCACAGCACTGCAAGGATATTTTTAACAAGTTAATACAGATCAAAGTAGCATATATAAAACTATAGAACTGTGCAATAACCAAAGCTCAGAAGCATAAGAAATTTCTAATAGCAAATTCAGATTTCAAGAGGGAAATCATTAAGAGCTTTACAATGGCAGGAGTTTCATAGGCATACCACATCCATTAATGTCTCAACAAGTGCCACGCTGTTGATGATAACTATTCCAGTCGCTCTTGAAGCCTCAGTAACAAAGTTAGTGGGTTTCGTGCCAATACAAGGAGGAAATGCCCTTATGTACTCCTCAAAGTTCAAGGTTTCTTTTGCTCCATCCAAACTTTTAATCCAAAGAGGGTTATCAATCTGTGCCAACTTGACTAACTCATCCATAGCTAACATTGCAAGATCTATAAAGAAAGACCTGTCATGAGGCATTTCATTCCCCAGAGGACCATTCATTGGTTTCATAAAATGCATTGCAACTCCATCATTATAGCCAAGTCCCATAGGCAATGCTGAGTCTATATTGCCTAAATCTCCATACCCATTTCTCCCAACAGCAAGATCCAATTTAGAGTTTGGGCTGAAGGAAACCATAGGATTTGCACAGGATGACAGTGGCCTGCCTAAAAACTTACTGGCTAAAGCACAAACACGGTTCAATTCATCTCTTAACCGAGCGTTTTCAATCCTGAACTGCTGTTGTTCGTAAGACACTGGTCCAGGTACTACAGGACCACCACAGCTGTTGCAAATAGGGTCTGCAATGTTCTGCTTCAACAGCTCATTCTCAGCTCGGAGCTTATCATTTTCTTGTCTGAGAAGTACGTTCTCATGTCGTTCCAGTTGGGTCTGCATACAAGATGATAATCATTTTCAACATCTTCAGTACTGCTAACAAGAAACAAACTAAAACAAACTAAAACAAACTAAAACAAAATCTAATCAAATCACCTTCATTTGTGTTCGCCTGTTCTGGAACCAAAACTTGATTTGCTTGTTTTCTAGGCAAAGCCTCCGACTTAGCTCCGATCTTTGTTTCTCATCAGGATGAGGACACTCCTTGAAGAAACTGTAAACTCAACAATAGCCAGCAAAACCAAGTAAGCTCAAATCATTGGAAATATAGAAGCACACAGATCCCATATCTCGCACGAGATAAAAAGAAAATTATCTTACGCTTCAAGTTCCTGTATCTGATGTTGAGTGTGCCTATGATACTTCTTCTTCCTACGCCTCTGATCATCTCCAGCTTCTTGTTCATCACCAGAACCACCTTCAAGATTATCACTTCCAGACCTGCTCTCAAAGCCATCATCCTTATCCCTCCCAGCTAAACTAGGATCAAATGGGTCTCCAAGCAAACCCATATCACCTTGAATGTCCATTTTGCTTTTCTGCAACCGAATATAACAAAAAGTTTCAGTCTTTGAGAAGAACAAGAGGCAAGAATCGACACCCACAATCAATAATGACAAAAGAACCAGGAAAAGAAGGAAACATGTGGGAGATGAGATAATTAACAGACGGGAAATACAACTGCGACAGAGAGCGCGAAGGATATAGGGATAGCGATAGGTGATCGAAGAAGAGGCTGATGCGCAGTGACACCACTAGACATGGTATTACTGTGAATGACAGCATCAGCCACAATCATACTACTTCTGATTCGACACTCAAAACTCTAAAAGCTCCTCTCTTTTTTATATCTTACCATATCAACTTTCCTGCAAGTCTAGGTACCATGATTGCTATGGTCTCCCTAGGTTTATGAAATATGTTAAAGTGAAACGATACCGCTGTCACTTTCACAATGGTTTTGCAGATTTTGATACCCTTGTCTCTGCAATGGTTTTGACTTTGGAGTTCGGAGGCTCTTCGCATCTGTTCCTTCTCAATTCTTCATGCATGACTCATCATTCTTTGTCTTAATAAATAAAGGAAAAGTTTCAGACAACGAGGAAGAGAAGAAAAGCAAAGAAAGAAAAAGACAAGGGAAACAGTTGTTGGCCTCTATCTTCACACCTGTTTTCTCTCAATCTAGTACGTGCCACAAACCCGTGAAAGGAAATTCTGTGAAACTCCATTTAGATGATGTAGATGAAACAAAACCCTAATTGCCCATCCGCTTTATATCAAGGTAGACAGAGCTTGACCAATTGGTTGTCGGTATTGAAAATACCCGAAAAAGGGAAGGAAGAGGGTTCTAAAAAGGACTAAAAGATGGGAGAGTAAGAAAAAGCCAAGACAAGCCACAGAAGACGAAAAGGTCAAGCCTTTATCGCTTCCCACACTCACACTACATTCCACATACTCAAACACATACAGACGAAGACTTTTCAACAATCCTGTGATAAAACCAGCCAAAACCCAGTACGGAAAAGGGCAAAAGTTTAACCTTTTTTATAAACTCCATCTCTCTGACCAGTACATGCCCATATAAATATACATGTACCGGGATCTGCAGAGAGCTAAACGACAAGAAACATAGGTTTTGTGCATTAGTGCATGATATGGTGAAAGTATGACATTATTATATTAGTAAAGAAGAGGAGAGAATTGAAGGTGTGAACTATGAACTGACTTACATGAAGTAGTGCAAGGAGGAGAGGAGATCAAGGGTCACAATGGGGACTGTTCACTGTCTTTTTCTTGTAATTAGTTCTTTGATTTAATCAAATCAACACCAACTCAGAAAACCTTTTAGCTCCTAAGATAGTGACGTGATAGGTGTACGAATGGCTCCGCTCTTCTCTTCTCTCTATCAATGGCTTCTCGCTCTATCTCTCTCTCGTTTTACACTAATTTATGTAGAGAGTAGAGAGAGGATTTCTGGGGTCCACTTTCAGAACTCCTAAAACAGAGTTTCGAGATGTCCGCCCCACGTCTTAAACCACGCGCAGTATCAAGCGCGTGCAGTCGCCTCTACTTGGTAAGAAGATTGTGACTCGGTGCGGTCGGGAACTGGTTTGGTAATTGCAACCGACAAATGCTGCCCAATAGGAAAATGACACCGACACGGGGAGGAAGAATTGCGTGTGATGCGTTACAGCTTTATATAGATTCGGACAAGATTACGTTTCCTATGACTAGATTTGGTTTTTAGATTTTCTCGTCTTTATTTTTTTATTTCTTGTACAAAAATCCAATTTCTTTTCCTAATTTTGTCAAGTTAATTATGTATTGTTGAAAAAGAATATGAAAATCCTTAATATTAATTTGTTCATGAGTTAGTTCGTACAAAAATGAAAATTTTTCTAATTATTTTTTACAAATATATGAAATTACTAAATTTTAAAAAAAAAATTATTAAACAAGAAGTCACTTCTCGAGAGATCCAGTATTACGCAGACTTACCCTTAACTAGTTGAGACGTTGTTTCCGAATTAAAACTTCTTTGCTCCATCTCCTAAATATATTTTTTATTTTCCTTTCTGTATTCTATAAAAAATAAAATCTAGCAAAAACTTGAATTAAAAAATAATTAAGTTATGAGAAATATATATCATAAATTATTCTAATTTTCTTTAATTAAATAACTTATGAATAAAGTGTTGATGATTACTATGTTATAGTCTAGTTTATAATCAATAGGGCTCCTTAATGAACAAAAGAAGAATTGAATCTTCATTATTATTATTTTCATGTTTGATTTATAGAATTCTTAAATTGTGTATTTATCAAACTCCAAGTAATTTTAATATTTTATTAATTCATTTTAAATTTCTCTAATGAAAAAAAAACTAAATTTAGTATAGTTTTTGAAAGTTCATAAAATGGGCAAAAGGTTGATGAAATCGGTTATAAATTTTGTTTCCTAAATTGAGATTGGACCAAAAATCGCCTCATTATTTGTTTCCTTTTGAAACAAAATAATATTTAGGACTTCCCTTAATTGGTGAAGATATGCACATGTGTGCCTAAAAGGCATGTGTTAGGTTGCTTTGGATCCAAATTAGGAGATTCTGGGCAAAGGAAATTCCTTTTAACCTACATTTCTATTATCATGTCACATATGTTTGTGGCCTTGTTGGAAACAGCTTTTTTACAATGTAGTGGTAAGGCTGCGTACTATCAAGCCCCCCAGACCCTGCTTCGATGTGGGACTTCAGGATATAATGATGATAATGATATGTAAAGGAAAAGCTGGTATATTTTAGGGTTAAATACAACGTGATCTTACAATAAATAGACAATACTATAAAATAAAATAATGAATTTTGAAAAATGGTAATTGAAATAAAAAGTTAAACTACAAGAGCAATACAATTCATATTTTAATACAAAATTTACGATATGATAGTAAAATTATATGATGGTTTATTTTTCACAATTGAATTATAATATTTACTTTCGATTGTAAAAAATGGGCATGTATAACTTTAACCAATATAGTACAATAACAATCTAGTAAAAACTTCACCAAGACACGAAATTTAGAAAGGTCTCATAATACGCAATCTTATTTCTAACTAATAGAGAGATTGTTTTCGAACATAATCACTAATCGCTAATCACAATTAAAGTAATGGTGTGAATTTAAATATTATCGTGTGATGCAATTTATTATTATTGATATGATTATTTTATTACAAATGTGTAATAAATAATAAATGACAATTATTATTAAGAGAAACATTTAATTAAAAAATAATAAAAAGCATTAGTTGTATAAAATTACAACTACAATCATTTAAACAATAATAATAACAAATTTATTATTAAGACTTTGTATTGAGATAAACACATGATTCAAACATACTAATAAGAGTAGAGAATTTCATGCCCACAATTATGTGTGTCCTAACTATTAATTAATAAAATTATGCATGTTATGCAAATTAGTGTAAATTTAATTAAAAATAGCATTTATAAAAAAACAATAAATGAGAAAACATGAAGGAAGATCCGAAGTCTAACTTAAATAACAAAAAATCATTATAAAATATTTATTGATATTGTTTTAACATAAAATTTAAAACTTGTATATAAGGCAACCTAACTCTGCTTGCCGTGGTAGCTGAATTTATTTATTTATTTAATAAAGAATATTTTTTAAAAAAATTGTCCCATATGATTTTTCTAACAAGAATAACAAATTAAATAAAAAAGATATACATGTCTTTTAACTAAGCTTGATAATTATAACCGGATTCAAAGTTAACAAACTCGAACCTTTTTTGTTTTAAATCGAATAATTAGGACAATTTTGACCCGATCAGGTTAAAGTCGTGCATCTCAAGGCCAATTGGGTTTCGAGCAAGGCCTGGAGTTAGACACTAATATTTGGACCACTCAAACCTAGCCCGATCTATTACCATCCAAATTTTAGCCTCTAAAGATTTACTTAGGTAACATTATTCAAAGGTCAAATCTGGTGCCCCATAATACAGCTTGGAGTTAGGTTTGGAGCTGAATCGTGATGGTCCATAACTAGACCCTCACAGAACTTTTAATTTCTTCTCTACCTCCCCTTGATTACGTGCTACTGTTACAGGGCATCGTCTTTTGTCAGGATATAAATGGCAAAGTCAAAGTTGAATAGTAGTTGGTTCATTGAGCATCCCCTTGATTGGGAAGGTATATACCTTCCGTTCTAGCCTGTGGTTTCTCTTTGATATTGCATTATATATGGTCATTGCATTACCGCCCAACTAAAGTTTAGGGATAAGTCGGTTTGGCAAAAATAAGCCCAAACTGGTCCACTCCGAAAGTTTTTTCTTTTTTTTTGTTTCTTACGAGGTGTTTTAAGCGGGTCTCAATTATGGAAAGGCACCTTTAAGCCAACCACATCCAGGCTAATCCTCGCTCGAGTCAGGTAGGTCCCTTACAGGAGGCGAAGCTCTGACCCAAAGTTTTAAACGACTGCAAACATGAGGGGGGTTCGAACCCATGACCCCACTTAAACTAGGAGAGCCCCAACACCAACTCACCTACGCCCTAATATGCTTGTTTCAAGTTGACTGAAATTTAAGTTGGACTGTTACATTTTTTTAAAATTTCAAGTTAGATTTGAGTTTGGATTATTCGGCTTAAATTTTGAAAATTTTAAGTAAAACAAAGTCGCTGTACTCATTTTAGGCTGCCTAACTTAACTTAACCAAAAACTTAACCAAAAGTTTAAAAACTTTTTTAATAAAATAGCGTTGTTTTTAATTTTTAAAAATTTAAAATATACATTTAATTAAATTTGATCGAACTCAAACCTAAAAATTTAGATTAGACATGAGCCATAACACATATTTTTGCCCCAATTGTTGCCAAGAATATAAATTCACTTTATTGAATTCAAACATGAATAATTTTAGTGAAATTGAGATCTAACCGTTTAAATTTTGATATATTTAAAAAAATTCAAAATCAACGTATCCAACATATAAAACACTTCGCTTTATGAGAATATAAGAAAAGTCATAATACATGCAATTTTATTTTTACATTTTTACAAAAAAGCTATTTTCGTTATTTAAACTTTCGTCCTTATAATTAAATAGGTATTAAACTAAGACAAGTTCAAAATTTTTAGACATAAAGTTACGTATTATTGAACTTTTTCAGGCTTTACGTATCAACATAATTATTGTTATTATTATCGTAATCATGTTTAATTGTCCGATTTAAACTTTTTAATGTGAAAATTGCGATAATTATTATTTTTAATAAATTACATGTTTTGAATAATTTTAAATATTAAACTTTTATTTCAAAGCAAACAGATCATCAAATAACGAGTAGTG
>JANKOE010000006.1:67192874-67211747 GCA_026284465.1 Erythroxylum citrifolium | reverse complement strand
TTAATATAGATTAGTTATTACTCACTAAGCTATATGCTTAGCACGGTGGATTTGCCCCGTGTAGGTTCAGAGCGAAGGATTTAAAGACTGGGACGAGTCTACTGCACTGGCCAAAGGAGTCCGTTCATAAAGTTTAAAAATGTATTTTGTTTCGTTGTTTGGGCATGTACATATTCTTTGGATTTGGTTTCTGAAATTTATGATATGTAATATAAGTGTGTGGGTTTGAGTTATTAAATAAATAAGTATCAGTGTAATATTCTGGTTTATTTGTTCTGTTTTGGGTGGCATCCATGTATCCTCCCAGGGGGTATTTGGGTGTTACATTTGTTCTCCTCATTCATTCAGAGAGAGCATTTTTTATATTCTTTTGAGCAAAAATATATAAAGGTTGGCTTTATTGTATCTCTCTTGTTTCCTTGTTCGCTTTGTTTTCTCATTGCTTTCGTAGAATTGTTTCTTCGAGTGTGCGAGGTAAACATTTCGACAATTGTTGAAGGTTGAAGTCTTGCTTAAGCGGACTGAAGTGAGACTGCCGTATAAAAAGTGTTGGCGATCAACTTCGGTAAAAGTTTGAATCCCAAGATGACCTTTGTATCGGCAACCATGACGACCAACCAATTCAAGACAAACTCTTCTTTTGATAAACAAATTTAGCTTCTCTTTTCAATTTCTGAAAATGAACTTTCAGGTCAAGAAGTCATATTGAACTAATTCATTTCTTGTTAGATGGGTAAATCGATGATGAAGATCTTGATTTTAATACAGAAAGAATTATATTGACACTTCCTTGCTAATAGATCAAACAAACTTATTCAACTATTATTTTGTCAAAAGCATTACTTAATTTATATTAAGTTATTTTATCAATGTTTAAAAACTGGACTACAACTTAAATTGATAAGATAAAAAATTTAAGGTTTAAAAGATTTAACCAATATTAGACTGTCATAAAACTAGTTAAATAATAAATAAAATTAAAAAAATATAATTGAAGGAGATTGTCGTTTAATTTGAAGTTTAATTAAAATAGAAATTATTAAATAAAAATTAATTGATTTATTTTAAACTAATTTTTTAAAAAATTATTATTTTATTATTAGAGTGTTTAGGTAGAAACTACCTATATATGTTATTTTATAAAAAAGTATCACTATTATCTGTCACCAAAATAATACAAATTTATGGTAAAATTATAGATCTAGATCTACTAAAGAACATTGTATGGCAAATTAGATAGTTCTGACAAGCAGCGGAACTAAAACCTCAAAGCAGATTATGGAAATGGAGTCGTTTAGGGACAAGGAGCAAAGGTAGCTGCTTCTGTAACGTTACTCCAAACTTATCGTTCATGTCCAAATTTGCAGGATCTTCACCATTTGGAAGAGACCAATCAAAGGACTGAATCAAGGCGGCTAAAATCAAAGGAACTTGTCTCGCAGCCATCGGTAGTCCTGGACAAATTCTTCTTCCTCCTCCAAAAGGTAGTAGCTCAAAATTCTGACCTTTGAAGTCCAAACTTGTCCCAAGAAATCTTTCTGGTCTGAACGATAATGGATCTTCCCACACTGTAGGATCGCGTCCAATTGCCCAAACATTTACTATCACCTGAGAGTTCTTTGGAACGGTGTGATTCATAACCTCGCAAGTCTCAGCTGCACAGCGTGGGAGGAGAAATGGCGCAGGAGGGTGCAACCTTAATGTCTCCTTCACGCATGCATTTAGATATGGAAGTTGACCTACTTGAGATTCCTTTATGGGATTTTGGTTCAATTCTCTTAGCTCTTGACGAACTTTGTTCATGACTTCCTTGTCCTTGATCAGCTCCGCCATTGCCCACTCTACTGTTACCGCAGTTGTATCAGTTGCTGCTGTGAACAGTTCCTGAAAAAAGTTCAATAATCAATAACACAACATGTGCATGTAGATTAAAGTGCATTGAGAGAGGAAGGTAAGGGACTGTGCTTTGCTTACAAGAAACAACCAATTGATCTTCTGGTCATCGAATCCATTAGCAATAAAAACATCCAAGAAATCAGCTTTCGAAGATTCCCGGACTTGGTTCTCTCTTCTTTCCTTGATGTCTGATTCCCATGTCGCAAACATTTCTTTGATCAATTGCGAAGTTTTTCTTTTCACACCCTGAAGATCCCATATTGGAAAATAATCAGGCAGATATGGAGTAGCCCCTATCTCCATCAGCTTCCACACAAGGCATTTCAGTCCATGGCCTAAACCTTCATCTTCGATACTCATGACATCCCTAGAGAAAAAAAGGTTACCTAGTATGTTGAAAACAGTCGCAAACACTGCCTCTCCGATGTTAACAACTTTCCCTTCTCTAACTCCCAAGAACTCAACCATCTCTGCAACTTTCTTTTCTCTCAAGATGGCTTGTGACTCGATTGCTTTTGCAGAGAACAGTTCAGTTCTATAAAGGGCTCGTAAGTACTTCCACTGATCGGTGCATTTACTGTTCCAAACAATCGCCATCCGATCAAGAACATCAACTTCATAAAGAAACCCTTTTGAAATTTTTCTACCAGAAAGCAAACAATCCTGAGTTTTGAGAATTTCATTTGCAGCCAGCGGAGAAGATCCAACAACAAGAAGTTGGGGTCCGAGCCTTAGTGAAACCAAAGGGCCATGAACTTTGGCAAGGTTTGCCAATGAAACATGAGGTTTTTTCCCTATTTGGAGAATGTTTCCTATGATCGGCCATGGCCTTGGACCTGGTGGAAGATGCAAACTTTTGGGAGATGGATATAGAATGTTTATGAATTGGATTAGAATAAGAGGTAACAGAAGAAGAACAAGAGGAAGATCAAGAGATGGATTGGTTGGCAGACTAAGAAACTCCGCAAAACCTGTTTTGTGCATCTGCAGATCACTATGGAGGGTTCTGCAGAAGCTGTTTTCTACCTTAAAAAATTGATGGGATTCATATAAGTATACAAATGGACATCATAAAAATGTTACAGGTAAGCACTTCTTGTTTGTAGTATAAGTGACTAACACTATCATAAATAAAAAATTAATAAAATAAAAAATTTCTTGTTTAATAATAATAGTTATTAATAATTCTTAAATAATGGCTATATAATTGAGGATACATTGAATCCGTAAATATCGGTTAGACTAAATCTTTGTCTGATCTTTGAATCATTAAATCACTTAATAAAGAAATTGAAATAGGTAAACTAGACACAAAAGGTACAAGTTTCTATAATTATAAAAAGAAAAAAGAATTTGCAAGAGGCACTACAACGGATAATCTTATTGTGATGAATTCAAACCTAGCTAAATATTTAAAAATTGTGTGAAATAATAATTTGCAATAAAAATAATTGTCGCCCTATTGATCACTAAATTCGAGTAGCAAAATAATATTCACGATATTTTTGAAATCGTCGCAGAAAAGTTTTTGATACACAATTTATTCGTTGGTAAAATATATAACCAACGAGGACCAAAAAGCGTCAGACATATGAATTTGCAATGTATATGTTTTGTAGATAAAAGTTTTTACCTACGAAACCGTAGTTGTAGGTAATTATTTTTACTGATGATTTTGTTTTGTAGTATAATAGTTTTAGCTATTAATTGTTTATTCTAGGTAAATGTTTTTAGAGACGTTCTTGTAAACGTAGGTAATAACAATTTGTGATTATTTTGTTTTGGTAGCTAATACCTTTTAGTAACAAACATTTATTTTTAAATATAAATTTTATTATAATTGTTAAAAAAAAATTTAATTTAATTTATTACAATTTTTAAGACAGTTTGAAATAGAAAATAGTTACTTTTTATAATTAATGTTGGTGACATATTTTTTAAATAATAATAAATTGAAATAAAATAAACATTAAAAATAGAATTCATTTTATTAAAAAATAATTACAGGTTAGATACATAATTTGAACAAAATTTATAAACAAAGACTCCCTACTGTCACTAATATTGACATAGTTTGAGCCAAGTAGTTATTTGACCATCTTTTTAAGCTTGTTAACTTCTTTGACATTACGACCTAACTTCTCTTCTTTACATTGTAACTTAGTCTTTAATGATTGGTTATCCTTTCGACGTGCCGTGACATATGCTGGTCGTGACGAAGATGCATCAATAGACTTAGGACCATACCCAAGACCTTTGATATACCCCGATGTTGTACTAAGGACATTGTTGCAAATGTCATCGACATTGAGCTAATTCCAATGTTATGAATACCGTATTAGATTTGGTGCCGGATTGAGTTCTGGTATGACACTGTACCGATACCGATTAATATCGGGTACCGTTTCGGGTAATTTTTTAAATTTATAAAATAGTCCATAAATTTTTAAAAAATTACAAAACAGGTCATTGTCATATTGTACAGTTGTAGTTTATTTAATTTAGCTTTTTTTATATCTTAGCCATTTTAGTTTATATATATCTTTATTGTATTCTAATTATTTCTATATATAATAATCATCTATATATAATATATATCTATATATAATAATTATCTAAATATAATAATTTATTGTAAACTAATGAAAAAAATTCAAAATTTTGAATTATTTTTTTATAATTGTTATTTTTTCACATTCCATTTCATTTTATATTTAATTAGACATAATCACAATTTTAATTTAATATATATAATTAATTTAATAATTATTAATAAATGTAATTAAAAAATAAAATATATTTTTAAAATTTATAAATTTCAAATAAATTTTGTTTTTATAATTAAAAATATATAAAATATATATTAGTTTATAAATAATAATTTATAAATTATTTATTTTAAAAAATAAAATATTTTTATTAATACTTTATTAATAAATATTATATAAAATTTAAATAAAAATAATTTATTAGTAATTAAAATAAAATATTTTATTTTTAAGTTTTATTTAATTTATAATTATTATTAGTAATAAAATATTTATTATTATTTTAAAAATTTTGAAAAAAGGGGGAAAGGAGAGATAAGAGGGAGGGAGGGAGATTTTGAAAATTTTACAAAAAAATTCCTCAAATTTTTAAAATTTTTGGTACCTGCTAGTATGCCAAAACTGGCCGGTACAGTCGAAACCGGCCTGTACCGACCGGTATTCAAATCCGATACCAAAATTTAAAATACCGTGCCGATATGGTACGTACCGGCTAGTATGGTATGAAATTTAGAACAGTGGCTAATTCTCCTGAGACAATAATGCCTGCAACAACTGCATCTTGTCCTACAATTTAAAGTACAAAATCGAGTTAAGTAAAAAAATTATTTTTTAGTATTACATTAAAAAAATAAGCTGTAATATTAATTTTTTTGTACATACATAATTACTTTGTGCCTCTTCAGACGTCCAACCTTTACTTTCCTTGTAGAGTGTTAGCTTGTATACTGTGATCTTATCACACCCTTGTCCTTAGAGTTGTGTTTGATTATGTTATATGAATTTAAAAACTTAGAAGATAATAAAATTTATTGTATTAAGAAATAGAATAATATATTGAAAACGTTATACTTACAAATTCTTGTCGGACAACAACAAATGATTTGGATTCGGTGTTATGCGGAGTATTTATTTTTACTCTGTTTACCTTGACTTTCTCACACTTTTCCTAAATGAAAAGAATTAGCCATGAAATGTATAAACTAAATTAATGGAAGGAAATATGAAGAGAAATAAAACAAACCTAAACCTTCGCAAAGGCCTAATAATCACACATTTCATTCCAATTTTCTAGAGTCACCCGTTCCGGAGCATGTCTCCTTGCCTCTTCATCGAATGGGAAATCCTTCACCCTTTATTTCAACAGTGAACTAATACAACTTGAAACCTCATGCTTGTCGATATTAACAATATTGAGCTTCATCTGTGAAGAACACGTATAAGTTAACTTACTGTTTTTGTTAAGTAAAATCATAATACATATAATCAAATGAACTGAAATATTACCGAAACTTTGTCCAAAGTATTTTGGAGCGAGTTGTCTTCCTTCAACTGTCTGGTATGTTGAAGGCAAGACAATTCATTCCTTATAATGATGCCTAACTCACTGGACAATTTTGCAGATTGGATCTTATCTAGAGGGCGACGTTGTGTGGGGTCAATGGTCACAGACAATTAGCTATTTATTGCAACATTCATCCGTTGCAACTCAGCTCTTTTTGTGATACTTCTACCTCATTTTCTAATGACAGTATTGTAACCTGAAAACAAAAAAAAATCATAATAAGAAAAACACACTAAACATGTAATGATTAATTTCAGCATTAATGTAGATATGTTTGGTTAACAATAACAAACTTGAAGACCCCTTAGCACTAATAGATAATGTTTGTAAAGGTTGTTGCTGACTGCCTTCATTCGAGGATGCAATTGTTAGTTGTTGAACGATGGGGTCAAATTGAGTTGGTTGTTATGGGGGAGAAACTTTTTCGGTTGTTGTCACTCTCTTTCCCTTGTTTCTACCAGGTGTCATTATATTGAACAACTAAAACGAAATGTGAAGATAATGCATTATTTTAACTCAAATATCAATATTCCACATGAATATAAGGAGATCAGTAGTCAAATACTAAATATTCGACATAACATTCCGCATATACGTAAAGAAAATAATGTTATTATTAATTAAAATAATAATATCTTATATTACATTACAAGTGATTGATTGTAAAGAAACAAATTCTGAACTTAATATTGTTAAAGTAAATTGTTTTGCAAAACCCGCTATTCTGAAGTTAGTTGAAGATTTAGCAATGAAGATCAAGCTGAAAAGGAAGAGGAAGGTGAGATTCGGACTGAAGTCTCCAAGGTTCATCAGAAAAGTTGAGCTATTATTTTTGAGGATAATTCAGAAAGCTATGTGCTCAAAGAACCAAGTTCTGGAAATTAAAGATCAAGAAGAGGAAAAGCTGAGGGAAGTTGGAGCAAATTGAAGTAGCTGTGCATTTTTTAAAAAAACCAGTAGGTGCAGCAAGAAGAAGAGCAGAGGAAGAAGTGTAGATGAAAAAAACCCTGAAGCAATTAAGTTGGTTTAATTAGTATAATTACTGAAGACAAGCATAACAAGAGGAGCTGATCCATGCATCAAGCATTTTCATTTTGGGGACTGACATTCGGATTTGTTGTCTTCCTTTTGGAGTTGAAGAATCAAGTTGCTGTTAAAATTAAATGTTGTTCATGCTGTCCTTTTTCAACTTTTACCAATATTAGCTTTAGCAATGCTGAAGACAAAATGTACTACTTTTGTGCTTTGACAGATTAGGAAATGTCAGGTTTAGTCAACTTTACTCATCAGTTTATGTTTTTGTCCCTCAGAAAAAAACATTAGCTTTATCAGATCATGAAGAAGCTGCATAAAAGGGCTTCTAGCTGTGTATTTTCAAAAAAACAAGAGAGAAGAGAGTGTATTCTGAAAAATCTGAACTCATCAATACAAAAGTTCAGTTCATGTTTCAAGTTTGTTCATGTTATGCTTGTTTCTTTTAAGTTTTAGAAGTTGAGTTTTAGAGTTTAAAAGAAGATTTGAGTTTGTTCTGTTTTTCCTTTGAAAAATCTGATACTACTTTGAAGTCCTTTTGTGAGTGAACATCGAAATCCCAATATATATCAGTTTCCAGTTCATTTTATTCAGCTAGTATTGTCACTTCTGGTTTTGATTCAGTTGTCGTTATTGACTTCAGTAACAGTAGCAGAAAACTATAGTTCATGTTCTGTTTTGTGAAAATCGTAAAAATCAGATTTGAGATGTCTTGTATCCAGAAATCCCTTAGTTCTCGCAAGTTTCATTTCTTGTTCTAAGCATCATCCTTTTATGTCCTTTATATTCTATTACTCCTACTGAAGTTGAGATTCCTTTGGAAAACAGAAAACTGAAGTGATTTTACTGATTCGAAGGCTGGAAATTGAAACTCTACTGTTCCATTGGTTCACTGTTCATTCTGATGCAAGAAGAGTCATTTTCCTTTTACATTCTACACAAAATTTCCTGCTATACATTCACTAAGTGGTGAGTAGTTGAGCTACATTTTGAAACATCAACCATTCTGATCAGGATCCAGGGGCAAAAGTTCCAGCAATCATCATTTGCTGGTAGTTTACACAAACAGAACACCAAGTGTTCGACAGAAGGTCTCAACCAGTATTGAACTTTGACAGGTTCTGTGCTGAAGGTGCTATCTTCATCCCTTCGAGGAGGCATCTTCAAGAAATATTTCATTTTTTATTGCATAAACCATTGTTGTTTTTCTCGTGGCATAGTAAAATGGATGACACAGAACTTTTAACCTTAAAAGAAAACACAGACTCAAAACCTAAAATCACAAGAAGAAGCTCGAAACTAGGACTTCAATGCAGTTTCTTCTTCAGCTTAAATCCGTTTAGGAACAAGAAGTAAAGGCTGTTGCTTCTGTAATGTTATACCAAACTTATCATTCATGTCCAAATCTTGAGGATCTTCACCATTTGGAAGAGACCAATCAAAGAACTGAATCAAGGTGGCTAAAATCAAAGGAACTTGCCTCGCAGCCATGGGTAGTCCTGGACAAATTCTTCTTCCTCCTCCAAAAGGTAGCAGCTCAAAGTTCTGACCCTTAAAGTCGAAGCTTGTTCCAATGAATCTTTCAGGTTTGAATAATAATGGATCTTCCCATACAGAAGGGTCTCGCCCAATCGCCCAAACATTTACTATTACTTGAGAGTTCTTTGGAACTGTGTAATCCATGACCTTGCAGGTCTCAGCAGCACAACGTGGAATGAGAAATGGCACTGGAGGGTGTAACCTTAGAGTCTCCTTCACGCATGCATTTAAATATTGAAGTTGGCCTACTTGAGATTCCTTTATGGGATTTTGGTTGAATTCTCTTAGCTCTTGACGAACTTTGTTCATGACTTGCTTGTTCTTGATCAGCTCGGCCATTGCCCACTCTACTGTTACGGTTGTTGAATCAGTTCCTGCGGTGAAGAGTTCCTGGACAAAGTTCAATGATCAATAACACAACATATGCACGTAGATTAAAGTGAACTGAGAGAGGAAGGGAATGGACTATTATTTGCATACAAGAAACAACCAATTGATCTTCTGGTCATCAAATCCATTAGCAATAAAAACATCCAAGAAATCAGCTTTCAAAGAGTCCTGGACTTGGATTTGTCTTCTTTCCTTGATGTGTGGTCCCCATGTTGCAGAAATTTCTTTGATGCATTGCAACGTTTTTCTTTTCAGACCCTGAAGATCCCATATTGGAAAATAATCAGGAAGATATGGAGTAGCCCCTATCTCCATCATCTTCCACACAAGGCACTTCAATCCATGGCCTACGCCTTCATCTTCGATATTCGTGACATCCCTAGAGAAAAATAGATTACCTAGTATGTTGAAAACAGTTGCAAACACTGCCTCTCCAATGTTTACAGCTTTCCCTTCTCTTACTCCCAAAAACTCGACCATCTCTGCAACCTTCTTCTCTCTTAATATGGCTTGTGACTCGATTGCTTTTGCAGAGAATAGTTCAGTTCTACAAAGGGCTCGTAAATACTTCCACTGATCGGTGCACTTACTGGCCGAAACAATCGCAATCCGATCAAGAACATTAGTTTCATAAGGAGACACTTTTGATACTCTTCTACCAGAAAGCAATTGATCCTGAGCTTTGAGAATTTCACTTGCAGCTAGTGGAGAAGATCCAACAACAAGAAGTTGGGTTCCCAGCCTTAGAGAAACCAAAGGGCCATGAACTTTGGCAAGGTTTGCTAATGAAACGTGAGGATTTTTCCTCAGTTGGAGAATATTACCAATAATAGGCCATGGCTTGGGACCTGGTGGAAGATTCTGCCTTTTGGAAAATGGAGATAAAATGTTCCTGATTTGGATCAAGATAAGAGGTAGAAGAAGAAGAAGAAAAGGAGTGGCTGCAGGAGTAATTAATCCTCCAGGACAAACCATTGTTAAGATGGTTCAGACTTCACATCAGCAACTATTAGAGAAGTTCCAGATTATCATTGCATTGGATACTGAAATAACCAAAATATAATATAATTATTTCAAGATCCAAAGTCCTTAAACAATGTTTGTTATATACTTTGATTACTTGTCTACCATGTGATTTGCAATTTAATTTAAATGTATATTCGTTTTCCCTTTTCAGCACAGCTGCTCAATTCATGTAGATTATGTTGTAGCCTATGCCTTTAATCCAGACTCGAGCCTTGAGAGACTAACACAAGTCGATTGATAATGATAATGTTTCGGCTAGAGTCTAGCCATATGTTGGAGTGGTCAGCCAGGCCTGATAAGATGTGGCTTGGGTCTGACTATCCCATTATCAGCCCTATCTTAAATAACTCCTCTACCTCTATTAACTAACTCATCTAATTAGACTTTCAAAAAAAAAAAAAAAACTCATCTAATTAAACATCTTTATTGAAAAATTAAAAAAAAGTTTTATAATTTTTTGGATATATCTTATTAACTGAATAATTTAAAAACTCTTAATCATAAATAAGAGATTAAATCATATATGATTCAAATGTCTACAAAATTTCTTTTTCAATTGTCAGTCACAAACTATCGATGCATACACCTCTAATAGCATTCATAAGTCAGTGTAAAAAAACTTTTATGTCATTTTTTTATTTATTAAAAAGATAATCGAGTTTTTTAATAAAATTAAATCTTCTCAATTATAATTATAGTCTAACTTTGGTTATAATTATGCTTTAATATTAATATAATTAAATTTCACATATTTGATTTTTTAAATTTATCAAATTTCACAATTAAATCTAACTTAAATTTTGATTTTCTCTTTTTAATTATTTTTTATGTGATATCAATTAGGTACTTAATTTGTTGACAATAATTATAAATTATAATTATACCTCATTTTCATAATTATAACTATAAATAGATAAATTAAAATAAAGCTCTAATTAATTAATTATTTTATAATCATATATTAAAATTCACATATTGTCATTATCACCCAAATATTAAGAATGTTAAAGTAGTTTTACTATCTATATATAGTTATGATGTATAATTTAATTTTTTTGTCATATAATATTTCAGTTGGACATAAAATATAGAATTAATATGTACTCTTTTAAATCTAGTCATGTTCGTTCTTATTAATGAATAATTGATTATAATTAATATTTAAAAATATCTTTTTAAAATCTTGATTTATTGAGAATTCTTTAAATTACTATTAATCAAGAACAATAAAATATTTTCAACAATTACCTAACGATAAATTTTTTATTGACTTACTCAATTATGTTCGTATGACTCATACCATATATAAGTATTACCGAGTAAACTATATTAAATAAAATAGGTTATAATTAGCATCAAAATATATATAAACACCAACTTTTAACATGTCTCTTTAATGGTAAGACATAATCTCTTTAACTTAATATTTCTTTATGTAGTGTATTAAAATGATTGCAGCGAACGTTTAATCTTATAATTAAAAAAAAACAAAGACTCGAACCTAAAATCACAACAAGAAGCTCGAAACTAAAGACTCCATTGCAGTTTCTTCTTCAACTTTAAATTCGTTTAGGAACAAGAAGTAAGGGTCGTTGCTTCTGTAACGTTAAGCCAAACTTATCATTCATGTCCAAATCTTGAGGATCTTCACCATTTGGAAGAGACCAATCAAAGGACTGAATCAAGGTGGCTAAAATCAAAGGAACTTGTCTTGCAGCCATAGGTAGTCCTGGACAAATTCTTCTTCCTCCTCCAAAAGGTAGCAATTCAAAGTTTTGACCTTTAAAGTCCAAACTTGTTTCAATGAATCTCTCAGGTTTAAATGATAATGGATTTTCCCATACAGAAGGATCTCGCCCGATTGCCCAAACGTTTAATATTACTTGAGAGTTCTTGGGAACTGTGTAGTCCATGACCTTGTAGGTCTCAGTGTTGAATTGTGTTGTTTTATGTAACCTGCTGTATTGAAATCAGTGGAGGAGTTAGCAATGACAATGAAAATTAGGAAGAGAAGAAAGCTGAAACGTAGGCTAAAGAAGGTTAGGAGCAAATGGAAATTGGTGATGATTTTAAGCATAATTCAACAACATATGGATCAAAGCAATAAAGATCAAGGTTAGGTGAATGTAAATCCAATTCAGATGAAGGAAATTCAATGCAAAAGGAAAGCTGAAGAGAAGATAGAAGCAGATATGTAAAAGTCCAAAAGTGCAGATTGAATAAAAACACAGCAGAAGCCAGTTAGTTACTTGAAAGGAAGTAACTAGAAGTACAGAGGTAAAGAAAACCAGCAGATGATTTAAGCAAATTTCAAGAAGTTTAATTAGTAAAATCAAGCTTAGTGTTAATCCACAACTGACAATCAGATTTTCATGTCAGTCTTTTGGAGATGGAGAATCAAGTTACTGCAGAAGAATTAATTGTTGTTCATTTTCTGTTTTTGCAAATGTTGGTTTTAGTTATGCTAAAGACAAATGAAGTTGCTTTTGTGTCTAGCTAAATCAGGAAATGTCAGAACTAGTCTAGTTTATTCATCAGTCAAAGACCTTATTTTTCAGTTTAGAATCAAAATGTAGCAGAACATGTAAGAGCTAATACAAAGCTCATCATCATCTTCATTTTTCAGCAGAGAGTAGAGTGAGAAAAAACCAAAACTCTCAATACAAGATTATCTTTCAAGTTTCAATATTCATGTTCATGTTCATGTTCATGTTCATCTTATCTTTTCTTTTCATTTTTGTTCTGATTTTCAGTAGCAAGTTTTTCAGAAGTTGAGTGACAAAAGTAGAGAAGAGCTGAAGTAGTCTTTACACTTTCAGAGTTTGCAAATCTGAAATTCTCTGTTTCATTCGTATACAATAAGAGAGCTGATTTCTTTACAAATACACACAAAACATCTATCATACATTCATTTGTGAGGAAAGGGTTGCTGTTTTTGGAGACATTTCATACACGCACATTACAAATTGAAGATCAGAAGTTCCAACATTTTCCAGCTGAAGGAGTCTTGCGTAAACAGAGGAGAAGGTGTTCGGTATTTGGCCACAACCAACTTCAAGCTTGACAGGGCAGCAGCTGAAGCTTCCATCTTCGAATCCTCAAAGGAGCACCTTTCAAGAGTGGTATCAGAGCATTTTCTAGAGTGGTATCAGAGCTTCACGGTTCACCTAGTTTGGACCAAACTAAACAATGGCAGGTGTGAATCCGACGTTGATGAACTTACAAAATGTGCAGGCAAATATTCCGGTGTTGACGGGAGAGAACTATAAAGCATAGGCGATTTGAGTAGAGGATTGTCTAAGGATCAACGATTGTTGGAGTGTAGTCACCGAAGGAGTAGCTGAAGAACATGGAGCTATGACGCAAGCAGACCACACACAGATGAACCAAGATAGGGACAGAGATGTCCGAGCCTTGGTGTTCTTGAGATCGGTGGTAAGTGAGTCCATTTTGTTGAGGTATGCTAGTTGTAAGAGTCCTAAGGAATTGTGGGAATCATTGAAAGTAGAGTATGTTGGATCAGCCCAAACTTTAAGGCTGAAGAAACAAGCGGTTTAAAGGAACTTTGAAAATTTTTCTATGAAGGATGAGGAAAATGTAGCTACAGCAAAGAGTCGGTTCTTGAACTTGGTGCAGCAACTAAAGGAGTTTGGATAGAGTACAAGCATTGAAAGGTTGGTGGAAAAGTTCCTAAGTAGATTGCCATTAAGGTTTGAAGCAACCATAGCACCTTTGGAGTGGCAGTTCACAAACGATCCAGAATCTGTAACTTTGGAGCAAGTCTTCAACGTTTTGGAGGTGCATGAGGAAAGACATGGGAGTAGAAGAGAAGGGGAAGTGTTTGCACTCAAAGCTTAAAGGTTTAGAACACCTGAAAATCCTCCAAGCTACATACAAAACCAAAGTTCCTTTGATTCAAAACCAGTTCCAGCACAAAACCATCTACCAAATCAGCCTCACAACCATCAAATACTACATCAGATTCCTACCTACACTCAAAACTACCCTTACCCGAATCAGCTATATCCTCAAACACAATATGCCTCCCCAATGCCATACCAAAACATCCAAAATTCAAACCAATATCCTGGCCATAAGGAGACCCGAATGCAAGGAGGAACAAGGATGAGTAGGATGGAAATGTTTGCAAATTGCAAGTTTTGTGGGAGGAACAACCATGCTGCTGAAGATTGCTTTTGGAATGATAATGTTGAGTGCATTTTTTGCAGGAAAAGAGGACATACAAGGAGGGTTTGTTATGAGAAATGGATGAAGGAACATCAAAATCCTCAAAGTTCACTCTTTGGCAAGCCACCACCCATACATCCTCTCCAAAGAACCAATGCCTTACCAAACATTATACCATCTCAACCACAACCTTACCAACATGTTTCTGAAGTACAAATGCACCAAGCTCACTTTGTTAGCAAACCAGAAACTTATCAGCTATCCCAACCAATCCAACCTTGCATAACTTCCTTCCCAATCCTACAACAACAGGTACTTCAACCTCAAATGCCTCAACCTTCTACATTTCCTCAATCCTATGCACATTATCCTTAAATGACTCATCCAAACATGCCTCAATCCAGATCAATACATCAAACTCACCAGAATTTTCAAACAGCCTTGCCAATTCCATCAAACTAGCATTTTCAAACCACAAACCCGATGACAGATTCAACATTATATTCACAGCCACAAACACTTACAAATTCTCAAAACCACTCCTCAAACATGTCAAGCGTCCAACCTGAACTCTCACAGATGAAAAATCAATCAAACCAAGCCATAACCGAAGAGAATGTGTTTGTATCTAAAGTTAAAACTTGCCAAGATTTGAAAATGGTAGCTGCTGATAGTGTGTGCATTTACGAAGTAAAAAAGGAGAGGAAACGTGCTGATATTGAAAGAAAGAAGGCTGAGAAGCATCGCCTTCAGTTGGAGTCATTGAAGAAAGAAGTTGAGGAAGTTAAGTTGAAGTTTGAGGAGGCAATCATAAAATTAAAAGCAACAAAGGCTGATGTAGCTAAAGAGAAAGAACGTGCAAAGATAGAGAGGGCTAAAATAGAGGAGTAAAGATGTGTGGCAAAGAGGGAAATCATGGAAGAAACATCTCATTCTGAAGATCTTTCTAGACAGTTGGAAGATGCTAGACGAATTATTGAGAAAAAAACAGAGGGAGATTCAGAAAATGAAGCGTTTAAATAATCCTGAAACTGAGATAATCATTGATCCAAATGCAGAAGAAATAGTAAAAGAAGTTGCAGATGCTCATCATAATCGTGCAGGTGATGGATCTCACATGGATACACCTAATTCAAATGACAATGACAGCAATGGAGCTCAGGAGAATCAGTCAAGTCCAGAAAATGAAGGAGTATGGCGAGGTCCGATGGATGTAAGTATGCAGGTTCCACAAAACAAAGAAGGAGCTATTGAATTGTGTTGTTTTATGCAACCTACTGTAATGAAACTAGTGGAGGAGCCATCAATGACAGTGAAAGTGAAGAAAAGAAAGATGAAGGAGTTCAAATGCAAGTGAAAATTGAAGATGATGATCCTAAGCATAATTCAACAATGTATGGATCAAAATAATGAAGATATAAGTCAAATGTATGAAGCACAAGGCAAAGGAGAGTGGAAAATGAAAGAAGCTGATGATCGGATGCACAGCAAAGGTTGAGAATTAAATTCAGTTACTTGTCAGTTACTTGAAGGAAGAAGTAACCAGGAAGGAAGTAACCAGAAGTGCAGAGGTAAAAAGCCAGCAGAAGGTTGAAGAAAATTTCAAGAAGTTTAATTAGCAAAATCAAGTTTAGTGCATGAAGCTAAAGCTTTTCCACACCTGAAAATCAGATTTGGAATGTCAGTTTTTGTTCCATGAAGAATCAAGTAGCAGTTGCAATTTCAGAGCCCTTTTTTACAAAAGCAAATCTGACCACTTTTATGCTTTGCCAAATGAAGAAACTCTTGTCCTAAGCTAGTTTTATCTCTCAAATCATGTTGTAACAAGTTTTAAATGTCTTACAAATGTCAGATTCAGTTACGAATAGGACAAAGAGAATAGCTTTTGTGTTTTTGCAAAATTAGGAAAATTGTACTAGCTTAGTTATTGCACATCAGATTATGCTTTTGTTCTCTAGTTTTTTAAGATGTAGCAGAATGTTTGGAGCTAATATAAAGCTCATCAACTTCTTCATTTTCATATGTATGGAAAAATCAGAAATCCATCAATACAAAAATTCTAGTTGAAGTTTCATTTTGCTTGTTATGTCTTTTCTTTGATTTCCAGTAGTAAGTGAGAAGCTGAAGTAGCATACACACAAAACAGATAGTTTTCAAAGTTTTAAAAAATACAGAAGTTGTTTTTTGAATTCAATAGGGAGAGTTACATCCATTTCTCAAATTCACTAGTTCTTTAGTCATACATACACAGATTCGTGTGAGTGAGAGGAGTCACAATCAATTTTCATACATTATACATTCAGCAGAAATTACAAGGTCAAGAATAGAGGAGGAGTCGAAGAAGTGTAGTGCAGCAGATTTTCTTGCGTTGAGAGCAGAGGTGAACAGAGCACGCCAAGTGCTTAACGATTTGCATCAGCTGATTTGAAGGTCGATAGGCTGTGCAGTGATGGAGTCTTCTTCGAACCTTCAAGGGAGCACTTTTTAGACGATATTGGATATTCATGGCATTTCTGTAGTTCCTCCATCTCCAAGAACCACCAGCCCTGGCAAGGTAGCTGAATTTCCATTGAATTATCTCTTTTTTTCTTTTGGTATGTTATCCCCTTCACAAGCAGGTTGGTCGATTCCCTTTTGCTAATCCTTACACTTAGTATATGTAACTGAATTCAGGTTAATTATGTACCAAGAGGTGTAGCAAGGAATATTGCGGAGTGCATGTCAAAGCTTGATACAAAACCATTGTTGAAGGCATTTTTATCATTAGAAAGAGTGACATTTTTCCTTAATTTCTGGATTAATTATTGGGTCTTATATATATTTTTCCTACTAAATTGTTTAGTTTATCTTAATCTGCATTTATAATGGGTCCTGTTTAATTTATAGGAAATACACTTGTTTTTAATTGAAAAAGACCACAACAATAATTAAAGAAAGGAAGCTAGACGTTGTAGCATGCGTGGAGATGATTGAAGCAGCAAAATGAAAACAACCAAAGACACCCACGCTACAGCCGAGGGAAATAAATCTGCAAGCAAAAAGATCAAGAAAATCAGCTACTGGCGTGAACTTAGGTGGACGTGGACCAATCAATTGGAAGCAACATGAGACAACCTTAAATCAGCAACAAATTAAAGGAGCAGTCCATCCACGCTACAGAGAAGAGAGCACGCGGCAACACAATGTAAGAAACCAGCTGGTGGGCGTGAAGTTGACTAAAAGATGGCAAAAAGGAGAGAAATGCAATCAGCTGGGAGAGTCCTCAAAATTGTTACAACGTGCACAGAGAGGACAAAGAACATGAATTTGCATTGGACCAAAAACAATTATTTTTGTCATATGAAGAAAACAAAACAGCAAAGTTGAAGCAAGAGGGCGGCGTAGATATTGAATGGGTAGAGAACAACGTAGCTGGTGGTGGCTGGCGCAGAAAGTAAAAAATAGGGGCTGATTAAATGTGATTATAGGCGTTAATATAGGAGTAACTGGTGGCGTTAGTACTGGTGGAGGCAGTATATGAAAAGAAAGACACGTTGAATTGGAGGGAGGAAGAAGACAGAACATAGACGTTGGTTGGATTCACGCACAAACACATCCCCGAAAATCCCTCCATTTGCAAACAAAATCAGTAGCCTTCATTCAACATTCATACACGCAACACTAACCAAAAATTCAAAAAGTAGCCCATAACCATTAAAAAAACGACACATAAGTAGAAGTTGAGGAGGAGAGGGAATTTTCCATCAAAGGAGGCGTGATTCTAGAGATATACGCGGAAGGAGTTGCATTGTTTGTAAGTGGGTGGTTTAAGGAGAGAAGAAGCAGCTGGTGGACGTGAGTAGTTGTGGAGGAAGACACATTAGTAGCTGACGTGAAAGAAGAAACCAGGAGGTGGAAGAAGAGCAGGAAGCAGCTGTAGGAGATCGTTTGGGCTGGAAAATAAGCAGTTGGAGAGGACATCGTGAACTGTTGGAGGAGACAACGATGACGTTAGTTGGTGGAGACCAAAGGAGAGGATGGTAGCTTGTAGAAGCAGCTGGTGGAAAGGGCTAGACGACACTCACCTGAAGAGCTAAGCAACAGCTGGCAGCAAGGAAGCAAGACACGTTATAGCCCCACTAAAACCATATGCTTTCCATTTTACATAAAAGAAGGAGGTGACGTTACACATTAAAAAAGAGGAGGGCTCCATTACTCACTTTCTCCAAGAACTAACGAAAACATACCAAGGAGGGCTTCATTGAGAGGAGGCTCCACTCTCCATTTATTCAAGAATCAAGCACCAACGTGAAGAAAGGGGAGGCTTGTTGGCGCCCGACCCCGGAGCCCCAACTATTCGGAACAGAACCACAATCGAGGACCTTTGGGCCCTCGGAACAAACGAGATATATAACTTGCGGAAGCAAACGAATCTTACTTACCAACCATTCATGCATATTAAAGCTATAAACGAAATCATTTAATAGTGCTAAGTCAATCATCCAAAATGTAATTTCAATATCAGAGGTTTCATCAAATCATACAGTCCATGCTGAAAACAAAATACATCGAAATGCTCAATAATGAGATGCTCAATGGACTATCCAAAATAAGACTAACTTAGTACCAAAAAGCCTCTAACTATTGAGGAGCGCTCGATGCCCTGCAAAAGAATCAGCTGTCGTCGGAATTCCCACCTGAGGAGGGAAA
>JANKOE010000006.1:66822363-66832500 GCA_026284465.1 Erythroxylum citrifolium | reverse complement strand
GAATGCAATGAAATCTATCAGTCTAACCCAATATTACCATAATACCCTTTGCTACCAGTAACGGGATGTTACATATTGGCTATAAAGGTGAATGTTCTAAGTTGAATGATGAGAAAAATGGCGAAGCTAGATTCATTAAAAGATAAACTTTAAGGAGGAATCAAAAGTTTGTACCTATATGTCACTTTTATGGTGTAAACAGTCATATAAGGCCAAATTGTTATAAGTTGTTGCAACTGATATTTTAGAGAGCTCAAAACAGAACTTCCAGACATTCTTTTGGAGAATTTCCAGTAGCAACCAACGTTACCAAAGTAGAGTTGGTTTAGAAAAAATCAACTACAAGAACTTGTGGCTTTTAAATCCATACATGCTACTCAAAAGGGATGGCATTTTGACAGTGGGTGTTCAAGACATATGACAGGTGAAAGAAGCTACTTGATGGACTATTAAAGTTGTATGGATGGCCAAGTTATTTTTTATGATGGAAAGAAAGCTACTGCCATTGGAAGAGGGACCCTTTACGTGGATGGACTGCCTAAATTCAAAAATATGCTTCACGTGGATGGTTTAAAAGCTAACTTGGTAAGAATTAGTCAGCTTTGTGATGATGGATTATTAGTTAAGTTCATCAGTGATGAATGCAGGGTGTTAACCGAACAAGGGGAAGGTTTAGTGAGCGGCATATCGATTCGATCTGAGATCTTGGAACAAGTTCGACAGATAATTTGTATATGTTATAGTTCTCTCCCTCTTACAAATCAGCCTTATATGATGACAATATAAATTTGTGGCATCAAAAGCTTGGTCATGCCAACTATGATCTCATTAACAAGTTGAGAAAATTCGAAATGGTGAGAGGCTTGCTCATGATAAACATTGATGACAAGACTATTTGTAGTGCATGTCAAATGGGTAAATAAACGAGAGTGCCACAAAAAGGTTGGTCCAATGTAATATGCTAGTATTGATGAAATGAGATATTTCTTGACAAATGTTGATGATTACTCTAGATAAACTTGGGTAGCCTTCTTGAAAGAAAACTCAGATGTATTTAAGGCATTTAGAAGCTTATGTGTACATATTACAATTAAAAAAATGACATTGTTGAGAATAAGATCTAATCATGGAGGGGAGTTTGGAAATGCAAGTTTTAATGATTTCTGTGACAAACATGGTATCATGCAAGAGTTTTCAGCACCTAAAACTACACAACAAAATGGATTTGTTGAGAGGAATAATCTAACTCTTCAAGAGATGGCCAGATCTATGTTGAATGGGAGAAAAATATCAATAAGGTTTTAGGCTGAAGTAGTAAGCACGACATGCGACATATGCAACATAGTTCATCTTCAAAACATCTTAAACAAGACACCTTATGAATTATGGAAGGGAAAGAAATTAGATATTAGCTACTTTCATTTATTTGGCAGCAAGTGTCACATTCTCAGAGATTGAGAACAACTTGGGAAGTTTGAAAGTAAGAGTGATGAAGGTATTTTTCTCGGATATTCAATCCATAGTAAGGCATATTGTGTGTTCAACTAAAGAAGTAAGAAAGTGATGGAATTTGTAATTGTTGCGATAGATGATGTGCATCAATTAATTGATAAAGTGGTAAAAGAAAATCTTCAAAATCAACCTCCAAAACTAGAACAAAGATGTAATGAAGCAAAAACTGGAAATTGCTCAGATTCATAGTTAGTTGCTGCTAGTAAAAAAACTGGTCAGACAGAGACCAGTCAATTGCTTCGAAGGAAGAAACTAACTAGGCATATGATGCATAAACGATCTTTATTAATAATGAAGACTCAAAGGAAGGTGATTTCAACAAAGATCTTTTATCACGAATCAGACGAAGTCATCCTATTGAAAACGTGATTGGTGAAGTTAGTAATAGAAGGATAACAAGAGAAATAAAAATTATAGATTATCAGGAACTTGCAAGACTTTTATGTTATATTTCTTCATTTGAACCAATAATGTGAAAGAAACATTACAAGATTAATTCTGGAAAACAACTATGCAAGATGAACTAACATAATTTGCTCGAAATGATGTTTGGGAATTAGTACCAAGGCTGTCAGATGTGAATGTGATTGGAACAAAATGGGTATTTCCTAATAAAACCAATGACAATGGTAATGTGACAAGAAATAAGGCTACATATATATTCTCAAATTGAAGGTATTGATTTTGATGAAACTTTTGCTCCAGTGGCAAGGCTTGAGTTAATTAGACATTCTTTGGCTATAGAATGTGTGAAAGGATTCAAACTCTACCAAATGGATGTGAAGAGTGTGTTCTTGAATGGGTTTCTACAAGAAGAAGTATATGTTGAACAACCAAAGGGTTTTATTGATTCGATACATGTTGATCACGTGTTCAAGCTAAAAAAGGCTCTTTACGGTCTCAAGCAAGCACCAAGAGCTTAATATGAAAGACTCACTCAATATCTACTCAATCAAGGATATGAACAAAGTAGTGTAGACAAGACTCTATTTCTAAAAAAAATCAGATCTAACTTGATGATTGTACAAGTTTACGTTGATGATATTGTGTTTGGCTCCACTCACCCATAGATGGTAGAAGACTTTGTAAAGATGATGACATATGAGTTTAAGATGAGTATGGTGGGTGAATTGAATTTCTTCTTGGGATTACAAATCAAGCAAGTGAAGGATGGTATCTTCATATCACAAACTAAATATGCAAAGATTTTGGTGAAGAAAGTTAGCCTTAAGAATGCACGACATGTTAGAACACCTATGAGTGTGTCAACAAAGTTGAATAAAGATGCTCGTGGAAAAGGTGTTGATGTAAGTTTATATAGAAGCATCATTGGGAGCCTACTTTATCTAACCGCAAGTAGACTGGATATTTGTTATAGCGTTGAAGTATGTGCTCGTTATTAATCAAACCTTAAAGAGTCTCATTTGACAGCAGTAAAGAGGATTATCAGGTATGTCAATGGTACTTTTGAGTTTGGATTATGGTATTCATGTGATTCTACTTCTTATCTAGCAGGTTTAAATGCACCTCGTCAACTCAAGCAGAGGTTTCTTCGCACGACATTCTGTGACTCTTAAACTTGTTTTTGGCATCTTTTTTGTTGAGATTGTCCCTCTTTGTCCTAATTTATGATTTTTGAAAAGATTAAAAATTTATGTTGAATTCTGTTTCAAAGCAATACGGGACTTGTGAAATTCTCATATTCTAAGTGATGCTTAAACATGGAGAATCTTTATCTCTGTATTGGGATCAGTCTTCATCGATATTATGAATGATTGTTACACAAACTCTGAAAAGTCATAGCTTTTGTTGTCAGTAATGTCTAAGGTTGTTGTAATTGCTGCTGCAGATATGAGGATGAGCCAGTTGAGCCTGAAATAGAAGTGAGTAGTTCTTGCTTCTTTCTTTCTTTGGTTATTGTGATAGAAGCTCGTTATAGGTGTGTTTAGTTGTGGTGGAATGATTAAGCAGGAAGGAGCAGAGGAGGAGGTTGATAATAACAATGATGACATGGTGCTGAACCTATTGAAACTGATGATAAAGGAGAGCAGGAATCAGTGAAGAGAGCTCGTAGAACTTCAAAATATATGACCAAATACGAACGAGCTAGAATTTTGGCAACGCGGGCACTGCAGATCAGGTTTTCTATACTGTGGTGTTGAAATTTTCTAGTCAAAATTAGTGGTGATCTAGTTTAATCGATGTGATTCGGAGTTCCTCTTTTGTTTTGCAGTATGAATGCTCCTGTAATGGTTGAGTTGGAAGGTGAAACAGACCCTTTGGAGGTGAGATACTTGCATGTTGCATTGTTCCTGATATTCATCATCCAGTAAGGAATCATTTGAGAACATTTGTTGTTTGTATCCGACACCTTAAATGTGATGTCAACTGCAATGAAAATTCATGCAAGATTAGAATGCTAAAACTTGCCTGATACAATGGTGTTGATATTTAATGTCTTTGGCTTTGTGTACCAACTGATTATAAATATTTTATAATATAAAAAACTTCCAAATAACTTTTTATATATTGAGTTTTCTTCAAATTATTTTAATATAAATTATAATTCAAATCAAGTTTGAGGAGTCATAAATTTTTTCACATGCACAACAATCAATTATATGATAATTCTTATTAAAATAATTTTATAGTTAACAATTATTTTAGATTCTAATACCAAAATAATTTTAATAACAATTTTAAATAATAACATATCTTTTAAAATGGACGACAAAAGATTGGATTCTTTTACTTTTTTTTCAATATCCAATATTATGTCTTTTGCAATGTTTAAAAAACTAAAGTTAAACTGATAAAACAAGAATTTAAAGCTTAAAAGATTCGATTGATATAAAACTGTCATAAAATTAGTTAGAGATGAAATAAAATTAAAAAATTTTGAAAAATAATTGAAAAGTTATCATTATTTATAAAAAAATTTAAAGTTTAATTAAAAGATCACATATTTAAATGAAAATTAATCAATTTATTTTAGTTTATAAAAAATGAATTGATTAATTAATAAATTAATTTTTTATAATAACAATTATCAAATTTAATCAAATTTAAAATTGAATAAAAATTAATGTATTCAAATATTTCACTATTAAATTGATCGATGTCTTTTTGAGTTATGAACATCTAAATTTGATGTTCCTTATACATCTATAATTATTCAAATCAATAATTCAATACCAAATAGATGTATCATTTTAAACAAAAGATACTCGAAATCCTGATAATAAGGAAGACGACAAGTACATCAAATGCTGAGGTTTCAAATATCTTCCTATCTTTTCTTCTCTGCCTATTCAATGGACTGAAATTAAAGACACAACCACTATCATATCAAGTTCAGCCAAGTATTAATCCCCGGGACCTTGAGTCATCTGACAATGAATTCAGAACTCAGTTACATCACATTATCATGCCTTTAGATAGGGAAGGTTGGGTTGGACCAGGCTTTGGTCCATACTCTACTTTGTAAGCATGGGAGACCATTAATAAAAAGATATTAAGTAGAGTTAATAATGAGCATGGACCAAAGCCTGGTCCAACACAACCTTTACATTTTATTTATATTTATTAAATATTTAATAATATTTATCTTGTTATTTTAAAATATATTATTATGAACCATAGACTTTGTATGATTGTTTTAATTTAATTTAATTTAATTGAAAATAACAAAAAAAAGAATAAATAAAACATCTCCATCATTTGCTCACACTATTTCAACACTTGTTAGGTTGAAATTTTCTACGTAGGCTCTCTAGACTAGGCCATTCACTTCAGATCCTATGCTAATCACTCCATAACAGCTATTCAAACACTAAATTAAGATTCAAAAAAGCATGTGATTCAATTTTGTCGAGCTTTTGATTTTTCTTACATTTAAATATTACTTTTTACGACTTTTGAGTAATTTTAAATAATATTTATCCAGTTTAATTACAATTCCTCTTGAATAAATTTCTATTGAGTCACGTATTGTCCATCCCACCAACCAAATATTGTACGAAAGCAATAATGATCACCAACAAAATCGATGACTCCACTCATGTGTTGTCATTTCATTTTGAAATTTGTTCATGCACACTGCAAATTTCAGCCACATTTTTAATACCTATTACTGTTGCCTCTCTCGTGGTTTCAAAGTTAGATAATTTACTCAACTATTTTTTTGTCCCGTGTAAGAGTAGGTCCAATTAATAGAATTAGGTTTGCTCGATTGGTCATCAAAAAGTTGTTGAGTGTCAAAAGTCTTATGTTCAAACCTAATAGCGGTAGTGCGAGAGTTTCATCTAATTAGGTGACTCTTTGTGTGCATTAAAAGTTGGGTCTTCTTTTTAAAAAAATGAGTGAGATCAAACCATGTTTTACCTCTCGCCACTCTGTCGGGTAGGGTGAGGCACCTGAAGTGCGCAATTCCACTTTTTGAGTGTCAAGATTTGGCATTAGACCAAACCAAGTTGGGATCCACCTAGGTTCAAACTTGACTTGAAAACTTTTACAAGTCTAATTAATTATGCTCGGGTTAAATTTGATTATTTTTTAATCTAAAATTTAAAAATTATATCATTTTATTCAAAAATGATATTATTTTATTTAAAATTTTTAAATTTTGAAATAAATTGATTTTGGACCCCAAGCTCATAATTTAAAAAAGAAAACATGTTGAAATTCGATTAATTTGAGTCGGATTTATTGATTTCATGTAAACCGAATAAAAATTGTCATATCCCAAATAAAACTTATTTTTTGCCTCTTTTAATTTATATGTTTCAAGTATAAATTATTATTGGGAGATTTTTTTCTCATTTTAATAAAACAGAAGATGATTGTTAAAAAGTAATGATAAATATATGATAATTTTATTAAATATTGTATTTAAATTTTGTAATTTATAAAAAATTATATTTATTCAATAATATACTTAGTGTATACATTCAAGAAATAAACTACAACATTTATTTAAAACTATATGCTTCATGCGGTTCTATTAGTGCCAATCAAGTTCACATGGTACAAAAAAAACCAATACATATAACTAAAAATTCATAGATACATACATTTTTTTTTAATGAGATTATCTATATGAATATTATTTTAATGATTTTTAATAATATTTTATAGAAGGAATTGAAATCTTGAACTAAATAAATTCAACTTTAATTTATTAATTTGAGTGTTGAATATATTATGTTTATATATCTCCATATAAATGTCTACCACTCGTCTTATTTACGAATGTGTATGAAATGAAGTGAATGCAAGGTCGGTGACCTAGCACCACATCAAGTTAGAGTAAGCTTTTTCATATCAAATCTTCTGTTTCAGTTACTCTGTTTTAATCTTATTTTATTAAATCTTACTCATATATTTTGTAGGATGTATATAAATATGTAAATAAGATTTAATAAAATATAATAAGAATACCATAATCGCAACAGGAAATTTAATCCCAAGCTTTCCACAGTCATTGCCTCCAAAGGATAACATATCACCTGTTCGTTGTCTTATTTCTATATCATCCATGACCGCTTAAATGAGATCCATAAAAATAGATAAAAGAATGCTCATAGAACAATAGAATAGGAGTAGAATAATAGGAATAGATAATTTGAACCTCCTCCTAAGTTGTGGACTACATAATTTGCCAAAGTCATTGCAAACTAACTACTACTTAACCCTTTGGATTAGTTTAATCTTAATCTGCTGATATTAATTAGTAGTAAGTTGTCGGTTCTCTTTGAAAGGAATGTAGCGTGAGCAAGACAAAACCAGGACCAACTCCTACAGGTTACCGTCTGATAGGTCGTTCTTAACGCTTTGTAAGCTTTTGACTAAAGGGAAAAATACCTTTATTTTATTTGGTTAGAAGTGTCTAACTCACTTCTAAAAATTAGCTCAAAAGGGGGAGGTTTATACACTATTATAAATTATTGAATGTTCTTATAGTTGTCTGATGTAGCATTCTTGACATACCCCCTTAATTCAATGCAGGATTGAACATCTGATAGACATATTAAATAAAGGGACATAACCGGACACCACCTCAAACTATCGAGACAAACTAGCTCTGATACCATGTTAGAAAGGACTAACTTACCTATAAAAGTTAGCTCTAGAGGGGAAAGTTTGCACACTATTATAAATTCCTGAATACCCTCATACTTGTCCAATGTGAAAATCCTGACATATCTGTTCTTATTTTTTATGAGTGTTAAACCTAAGCTTTTATAAAAAACAAAATAAGACAAAATAGGAGCAGGTCAAAAGTAGATCCTGAATAGATGTCCTTTTTGCCTCTGCCGAAAGCCTTATTGGAGAGATAACAAATTAGTTCTAATTTAAAATTAATGGATTAAATATAATTTTATGAACTTTGGACATCCAAATAATCAAATCAAATTTGAATTTAATAAATTTATTTTGATTCTTATCAATTATGAGAAATAAGAATTAATAAATTAAATTCAAGTTTATGTATACGTTTACGTATAAATATTTGAATTTGATAAATTTGAGATTTTTTATATTCAAAATTCGAAACTATTGTTAGCACTATTTCAAACTGTTACACACTTTTAGATGTTTGAAATTGGATATTAATAAATTTGTGAAGTTTTATTTGTATTTAAATGTGGTTTATTAATTAACATTTAAATTCGATTGAATTTCAAGTCGTATTCAGACGATATCTTAAAAGATTGGATCCTTTATCAACCCGACCTACTTCTAGTAAGACTCAAAGATAAAACAGTGTTGAAAGGTGAAAGCACTGAGTGGTGGAGGTTGAATCTAAACTTTTCAACTTAAGTTGCTGTCTGATGGATCAAATAGTAATTGCTACTCCACTCCATGTGATGCCTAAGAAACAAAGCAACGTACTAAAATGGAGACAACCTAGAAATCTGCAATGCAGATGACCTTGTAAGTTATGGTCGTAATATAAATATTCAGACAACCTTACGTGCAGGGAAGTAACCCTTCACACATACATAGGAAGTCCCATGTGTGACGATGGTCCTAGAAACCATTTACAAAACCAGGCTATAACATTAAGAGTACCAACTGGTTCGAGCACATATAGTAAGTACTTCACTAATTTAATTGAGAATAGATATATATTAAATTTGTTAATATTATTTCATTTAAACTGATTATGAATTTGTTAAATAAATCACTTGAAATTTGTAAATTTTAAATTATTGTAGAAACTTGATACACAATCGATTGTATTAAAAAAATAACATTACGTAATATTATAAATGATTAAGTGTACCGTGTGGATTATTATTTTTATTTATTTGATACATTAAAATGGTAATTTAGGAATGTTATCACGCCAATCTTGAATTAATAGTTTTTCAATGTTTTAAAATTGAACTAGACGTTAAACCAGTAAAATAAGAGATTTAAAGTTTAAAAGGTTTAATTAGTATTAAATCATCATAAACTGACTAAAAATTGAATAAAATTAAAAATTTTGAAATATGGTTAAAAAAGATTATCCTTATCCATAAAAAATTTAAAGTTTAATTAGAAAATTTTGTTAAATAAAAATTGATTTGTTTATTTTAGTTTATAATAACTTATTAATATATGAAAATTGACTGATTAATCAATAAACTAATCAATTTTTAATAATAAAAATTATTAAAGTAATCGAAAGAAAAGTAAAAACTAAAACGAAAAGTTAGACGATTTAAGATTTTTGCGATTTAACCAACTGAATCAGTTGAATTTTTCAATCATTAATTTTTTATTTTTTATTTACTTCCAACAAAACATTCATTGAATCTCAAACTGACCGAGTACACCATTCAATTAATAGCTTTCTACAAGAGGGCAATCCTCTGGAACTCCTACAATTTAGGGTGAACTTAATTAGCTATAACGCATCTTAAGCTCCTAATCAAATGCCTCTTTGTGTCAACTTGCTGAATCACAATTATAATCAAAGCCCCATTTTTGCAAATTTTCAGGAACAATATGATCTTAAGGAATCTTATTGATTAGTTTAATGTAACAACGGGTGTATCGTATACGAAAGGAACACCTTAGAAGAAGGTGAACAATGGACAGAAGTCAGAAATTTGCTTAGGAAGTCAAAACATATAAATCTTGAATTGAAAGAAGATCTCAAACGTTTACCAAACTTATGAATGTTTTATTTAAGTTTTCTCAGTTTTTCAACCATAGCCCATAGATTTCTCTATCATTCTCTCCACACGTAACGCAGGAGGAAGATAAGAGACATGTAGCGACTAGGTCTAGCATAGCTTTGTTAGAATTAGGTAATCTCATACATGATTTTATAAAATGAAAAGGAAAGAAAATAGCCTAAAAGGAGTGGTAAGATGACTAAAGTGGTAGGTTAACTAGTAATTATTTGAATCCAATTCATTATTTAATTTAAATCACTAATACATTAAATAAATTTTATTTGTATTTTTTACTTATTAATTATTTTTATCGTATTATTTAATTTATTACTTATTTCATATTTTAATTTTAATTTTTATTATATATATGTATTTTTTTATGTGAGTTGTTTTGAAATAGCCACTCTAGTAGTCAAAGGTAAGACTACTTACCACTTTACTTTTCGCTGGGTTG
>JANKOE010000006.1:66803642-66816108 GCA_026284465.1 Erythroxylum citrifolium | reverse complement strand
AGTAAGAGGTATTTCTTAAGGTTTGTAGAGCTTGTCAAGATCTTTAAAACGGTATAAAATGGGTTAATTTCTGACTTAGGATGAAAAAGTTATGAGGGTCGGAATTTCGCTGGTTACTATTCATTTAGTCATTTTGTAATTTCGCATAACTTTTGCAATTAGCCTCCGATTCACCCGAAATTTGAACCGAGCTAAGTTTTTAGTATGAAAATGGTTTTAAGATGAATAAGATGAAAGAGAAAAAAAATTATCGGGATTTTCGGATGAGTCTAAGGTTTCCAAGGGAATCTGTATGAGTAGTTAGGTTCCGGAAACGGGATCCAACAAATTTGGTAGGTGCTTTTAAGCTTAGGTTGTCTCAAGTCTTCATAGGGGACTTCATTCCTATAACTAAAAGGAAGTTTAAAGGGAAGAAAAGGAAAATCTATAAATTTGTTTTTAAATGACAACCTTATCCTAGAACGTTCTAGGGTTTAATAGACTTTAGGAAACAACTATTGCTCAATGATTTGATTTTTTCAATTCTTTTTGGAGACCAACATCAATGAGGAAGGGCTTAAGCAGCTTCGACACTTAGTCCATTTTATCTAATCACGTTACACACCCTTATGGAATAATTGTGATTGCATATGATCCAAGGAAATTAGGGTATTGAGTACCTTTATAACTGATCAATTAGAGCTTATAGAACTGTTTCTTTTAAACACTAATATGGTGATCCAAGTCTCTTTTATTTGTGCTTCTAATTTCACTTTTCAGACATATGATTTTATGGAGAATATTATAGGATATCTATGATACTACTCAACTCTCATAATTGTTAATGGGTGATTTTAACAACATTCTTCACCCTCATGAAGAGGTGAATGATCTAAAATTTGAAGGAAATTGCTTCATCTGGAGCAATAAACAACAATATCTATGGTTTATGAGAAAGAAACATGACAATGTAATGGCTAATTCGAATTGGCTCTCAAGCTTCCCAAGCCCTCAATTTTCTGACCACTCCCTAATTATGTAAGTAACTTGAATTATGGTACTGGGATAGTGATCCTAGTTTTCATGATTTTGTTCTAAAAGGTCTCAATATATCTGCTTATAGTTCTCCTTCATTTATTTATAATAAGAAGCTCAAATGCTTCAAGAAAGAAATCAAATATTTCAATCAAGCCAAATATGCTAATATCAATAAGGTTGTTATAGGTTTTAAGAATAGTTTGATAGAATTCAACATCTCCTCTACTTAGATCCTACAAATAAAGAACTTCACGATGATGAGAAGAATGCTACAGATGAATATGTTAGAGTTCTAGAAGTCTAATTTTCCATTTTGAAGTAAAGATCTAGGGTACAATGGTTATAAGATAGAGATAGAATGTTTCCTATTTTCATATATCCTTGCTTGCTAGAAGAAATCTAAATAAATCTCCTCTTTACAAGTAAATGATGGGAAAGTGGTGCCATCACAAGAAGACCTAATTACTACTGCTATATATTACTTTTCCAAAGCTCTTGGAACTGTTGATTATAGAAGTTCCTCAAAATCCATATTGAATTCATTTATTTCTAATAAAATATCTAATGATTATGCAACCTATTTAGAAGTTCCATTTACGCTAGCAGATATTGAGAATGCATTGTTTAGTTTAAAACCTAATAAAACACTTATACTTGATGGCCTTAATGGACTATTCTTTTATAAATCTTGGTATTAGATGATGGATATGATTAAAAATGCATTTTTGAGTTTCTTTAATCGAGGTCACTCATTGAGAGAACATAATAAGACCTTTGTTAGCCTCATTCCTAAAATCCAAATCCCATATCACTAGGGGACTTTATGCCTATCTCATGCTACAATTTCATTTATAAGGTGATTTTTATGCTCTTTGCCACAAGATTGAAGGATGAAATCAAAATATTTATTAATGAGGCTCATGTAGCTTACATTTAAGGGAGAGATATAGGTGATAACATTCTGTTGGCTTAGGAATTTTTCAAGAATTATAAAAGGAGAAATTATTCTAGGATTTGTGTTATCAAGGTGGATTTTTTTTAATGACTTTGATTTTATTGATAAATCCTTTCTTATTCATACCTTAAAGGGTTCTAGATTTCCAGCAAGTTATGTTAGTTAGATACATCAATTTAGATTTACTATGTCTTATTGCATTTTGATAAATAGCTCTCCCGCCAAACTAATCAAAGGTGTCAAAGGCATTAGGTAAATGGATCCTTTATCGATAAATCTCTTCACCTTTAGTGTGGAAGTTCTTTCTAGAATAATAAGTCAATACATCAGTTAAAAACAAAGTTCAAGTTTCAAAATAAACACATGAATTTTGGTATTCAGAACTTAGCCTTTGCTGGCAACTCTTGATTTTGGCTGGAGCTAACTTACACTTAATTAAGGCACTATCCAATAACTTGGAAACATTTAAAATTATCTCAGGTTTGTATACGAGCAAGGAGAAAAGTTGTTTATTTTTTCCTCATCTACTACTCATCTGTTAAACTAGCTCTCTTCCCTTACTGGTTTAAGAGGAAGGATCTCTTACTTATTTTAGTAACCCTGTCTCACATAAAAAGCCTTTTTTTTATTTAAATTTGTTCCTTTAATTACCAAGGTGAAGAGAAGAATAGATAATTGGTACAACAAATCATTATTATTTGTAAGAAGATTTTAGTAAGAGCATTTATTGAACTGCTCACATTACCCTTCCACCTTCTTTAATCAAGACCATAAAAGTGATTATGGTGAACTTCTTATGGTCAAGAAATTCTAACTCCTCCCACATGGACAAAGTAGTATAGAAAACAATCACTACAAGAAAATTAAAGATTACCGATGGAAAATTAGCAACAGAAATTATTCTGTGGCAAATAAGCGATGGAACCTCAACTCTGTCGGTAAGCTTGTCAAGAAAAATGACATTTACTGACGTAAAAATAATCTGTCAGTAAATGTGGAGGGAATTTTATTGTTAAACTTTTTCGACGGAATTTCGTAATGGAATAGAAAATTTTAGTGGGAAAATACGCTGTAATGTTTAGCGAGAGAAATGAGTGACAACATTTATCGACGGATTATTTTGTCATTGGTGAATTACCGACAGAGTTATCATTCCATTGATAAAATCAAATGACGTCAACAATGTTTTTAAATTTATGGTAAAATGATGTTGTTTGATAATTAATAAAAACCTAACACCCGAAGCCCCCCTGTCGTCTTCTCCGGTTTTTCGGTGGCTTTCATTTTCTCCTCCATGCATCTTCTTCCATCTGTTGATCTTCTTTCATTCCTCCATTGCTTCCATTGTGCTAGGATTTTCATGTAGAGGTTGGTTGTCCATTTTCTACTTTTGCATTGTTTTTTGTGTTTTTAATATGTGTATGTGAACGGTTATGTTAGATATGTTGATTTTAATGTGGATTGAGTTGCGAGGGATGTTTATTTAGGTTTTTAATAAGTCATTGTTTGTTGTTTTTTGGTTGTGTTAGTGAATAATGCATCAGAATTAGTAGTTTTGAAACAAAGTAGTGTTGTTTTTCAATAGCATACCAAGTGTTCGATGAAAGTTCTGTAAGAGGATGATAGACATGATTTGTAATTTGGAATGTTTATAATGATTACAAAATGATAAATAAGTTATGTGCCACTGTCTATAATGATTATTAACAGGATTTCATACCTGTATATTAAGAAACTTTTTATATATTTTTCTATCATATTGGAGCCTATTCTAAGATCTTTTTCACTTGTTTTGAATCATCTAACAATTTTACCTCTTATAGAAGTTTTTTTGAATGGATATGTCTAATATGTTTCATTTTCCTTAGTAATACCTACTTGATTTATTTGAGTTGGCATTAGTTTTGTCTATTTCACGTAAAAATGTTCCTTTTGACACAATACGGCTATCACTCCTAATTTGGGTATTAAATAGTTAGCTTGAATTTTTTTAATCAAAGTGACTTAATAATTGTGTGTGTGTGTGTGTGTTCTTTTATCTACACAAACTTCTATTTATACTTTTCCTGCTTAACTTTTTTTACCATGTGATTAGTCTAAACTTATTGTTATGGACTTGTTTGGAGCACTAATGAAGCATGCTATTTGAACTGTATATCTTAATATAAATTCCATTACATTATGCCTAACATAACAAAATATTGTTTAGAGCTTATAGGCATATTTCTTATGGCAAGTTTTGGTTTATTTTAGTATGGAATACGATGTTAAAGTTTTGTAATCTATTTATTCTATCACTTATGTAAGAGAATTTCCAAGGCAACAAAAAAGTAACAAAATCATTATGTTTATCTCTTTTTAAATGTTTTCTTATTATACATTGTTATTGAGTTGAATTATAGAGATCTGATAACACTTTGAGTATGTATGCATATTGATGAATAAAACAACTATGGAATTTACATGTGTTGTGTGTTAGAGTTTTGGTATAAGGAATGACATCCTGGATCATTTTTTATAGTAAGTTCATATTTATATGTCATATGCACTTTGTAACATGCAATATATTATTGATAACATATATGACCTATAATGGAAGAAGTTGACCAAGATTCGGAAGCACTTATGTAATCGTGTGATGTGAAGTGAATTTAATTACTTGCATCATCTATGTCTATCTTTTATAACCAAAATTCAGATAAAATCACACCGATGAACTTATGAATTATCGATTTCATATTTTAGGAAATGATTTTGCTCTTGTAGATATGATTGGTAATTTTGTTGGTAAAATAATGTATCAGTTGCATGTTATATAAAGTTATATAATTTGAAGCAATGAATCTAATTGGGATTCATATGAATAATTAACTATGTCACTTGGTCTTACTAATTCAGTTAATATTTTCATGATGTTTATATCTTTGTCAATACTAAGGAAATATGTCAATGATCCGAACCATATTATTGCCTACCAACCTTTTTAACTATAAGAAGATTTAAGCTTTAAATAAAAGTCAATTAAAATTTGTTTCCAAATATTAGGCTCTTCGTAATGTGCAGTCAAATGGTGAAAATATTATGGGAATTTCATAGTTCACAAGAATTGTCACATGTTAGATTTTTGACATTTGTATACTTAATTTGTAAAGTTGGTCATTCTTCTTTACATGTTATATGCTAAGTGTTTCTCATTGTTTCATATATTGTTTAGGTGTCTTTGTAAGTTTTTATTGGATGTTTAATTAGTGTTCGTTCAGCTTAGGGTATGTTTTGGAGTTAATAAGCCTGAAGATTGTAAGCTCATTTTTAGGATTATATTGTAGGGGTTTTTTTGGGTGTTTTTTATATAGTTAGAGTAACATTTTTAAGAAGTCTAAAACATAAAAGTTTTAACTTTATGTGTTTAGCTTACTAGAGGTTATAAATCATAAGATTCTATGATATGTAGGGTAGGTTATGGTTGTTTTAGTAACCAAGAGTTAAAGTAGTCACCTAATTGCTTTGACCTTTTAAATAAGTTTAAGTAGTTGGATTAGGTTTTAAAGCAAGTACGTCTCTTAAATCGACCTTAAATAAATTTTACAAGTTTCAAAAGTGCATAGGGTTGTTCTTATCTCTCCCCATTCTCTCTCAAGTTCCTTTTAAGGGCTTTCAAGTTTTCATAATGTAATCTCAGGTTTATTCTATTCCTTTCGTATTTCTATGTTGCTTCTTATTTATGATTTTTCTTATATGAGTTTGAATAAAATCAATAAATTAGGCTACTTTTTAAATAAGTTAAGATTGTAAAAGTTTTGTGGTTGAGTAATATATATGTATAAATATTGAAATTGATTTGAGCAAAAAATGAGTGTAAAATATGGGAAATGGATTTTAAATGTTCATGATTTTAGAAATTTGATGAATATAAGACATATGAATACTTCGATATGATATATAAGAGAATGGTGACAATTATACAAAACTTGACTTGGAATTTTTATGGAGTTGTATTTTAATTATGTGTACCTACACCTAGAAGAGTTATATGTTATGACATTATAGGTGGATCCTAGAATCCCTATATAACTGTAGATGGTAGAGTCCTAGCGAAAGGACAATAATTCACTAAATGATATAATACTTGTGTATGGTCAAATAATGATTCGATTGAGATATCGTGCATTATAAATGGTAGATTCTCCATAAGTAATCACCAAATGGTATAATATCGATGGCTCTTCATTGATTAGAATGTCATAGGAAACTATAATTATCCATAGTTCTATCTAACCAATGAATTCAACAAGGAACCTAAGAGTTTGTAAAGAGCTTAAGATGAATTTCCAATCCAAAGAATCAAAAGTGTTATAGTTATTTTTGCCTTTAAACACTTGATGTTTATATCTACAATATGAAGAATACATCAATGCATGGAAGTTCTGTTATGATTATGTTAAAGTGTTGGGAGTGTTCTGATTGTGTTGGTATATATCACACGCTTTTGTTGACATTATACTGATATTCAATCGTTAGAGTTTTATGTGTTAATTCTTATAGTGAAATTTGGCGTTTTATGCAAAAAATATAAATACAAAAATATTGAACAAGTGTATTATATTAAACACAAAATTTTCTTTTTCGCAGGCCCAAAATTGTGTTAAAGAGCGTCGATCGTCCTTCTTCTTTGTATTCTGTGGTTGTTCATCTATCCAGGTAAGTCGTCTAACTAATGTCTACCATATGTGTTGCTTTAATAGAATGAGTATTTGGGTTTGGGTTTTGCTGAATGCAAAGGAGGTATTGATTTTGTGTTGTTTAAAATATTCTTATAATCAATGATGAGTTTTTATGTTCTTCTTTAATAGCCTAAGCATTTATGTTTGGGTTTTGTTTCAATCATTGGTGAGTAGATGTATGGATTACATGAGTATTTACTGTATGTAAAATGAGCTTGAGATCTTATGGATGATCCAATGCATAATAGTGAAACAAAATTGTATTCTTTGCATAATAAACCCCTTAGATGAAACTCATAAGAAATTCATGATAGTTCTTTGCATAATAAACCTTTAGGATGGTATATAGGCTAAAGACTCATGATGCAGTTCCCATGAGGCTTATCAGTGAAAAATTCCATGAGCCTAGGAGTTATAGCGAGAACTTGCTTTCTCAATTCATATAGTATAACAATGACATGTACCATAGTGTTTGTTTAAATTCAAACTTTGGAAATGAACTTGTAGGTGATTAATTCAAACTTGTTCTATAAACTTAGGGGAAATGAAGGATACTAACTATGAAATCACTTTTTTAAATAACAGTTTTGCAGAAATGAGTAATGTTGATAGATCTTGGATGTATAGACGATTAACACCTGATGGTTTCATTAGTCCTGAGTTTGTTAAGGGATTTGAACCTTTTATTCACTATGTATGTTCTCAACCTGCATATATGGATGGCTCAAAGATCAGATGTCTATGTAAAAAGTGCAAACATATTCTTTTTCTTCCTATTAATAAACTGAATGTCCATTTGTTATGAAAAGGGTTTGTAACAAATTATTTTGAGTGGACGTGACATGGGGAGCCATTGATTTGTAGCACCTCAAGGGGTAATGAAGTAAACTCGTCAATAAATATGGATGAGTTTGAAGGGGGACTGGATTTAAAACAAATAATGTGGGTGCAATTGAAAATCCTTACATCCAAATGGTTTATGATGCATCCACTTATATCTTTCATGTAACATCCCGGTTCCTGCGGGAAGGGTAAAATGGGAATTTTGAGTGTTTAGTGAGGGGTAGTAATGCAATTACTTGTTCATTTATTATGTGACATATTTGGACTGTGAAATATGACTTTGTGCACATGAAATAATTGTACATGCATCCATTGACATTCCCAGTCTATTTGGTTATAACTGTAACTGGTTGAGAATTATGAGAATTTCGAGTTATCAATTGAGAAATATTATCTAGAGAGTGTCAAAAATGATTTTTTAATTTTAGAGAATTTTAGGGAATTTTCTGAAATTTTTCGGGGTAAAAGCCCGGAGTAGGAAAAATGCTGGATGGCAGACCGATTGGTCATTGGTAGCAGAATTTTGTAGCATATAGTATTGACTTATGGACATATGGTTATAGGGATATTGGACAAGTGGAAATTATGGGGATTTGCGCTTGAAATTGATTAAATTAAGAAGGATTGATTAGAGTGTGACAAGTGGCACACATATAGCCATGTATTAAGTGAATTAACCTAACCTTTCATTCAACTAAGCTCTCCTTACTCCCTCATTTACGACACATTCACTTCTAAAGCCATTTGGAGGTTGTTTTTGGTGATTTCTTCTTCTCTTCTTCGTGGATGATCTTCCTTCTCCATTTCTTGAATTTTGATCACTTAAAGCTTAGCTATCATCTTCTTCTTGCTACTTGGCATCTTGTTCTTTCTTGCTTGCTTTGAACCTACTTCTCTCACCCTTGAATGATGATGGTCGATGGTGATGAGTCAAATTAGGTCTTGGTGAGTTCTTTGGAGAATTTGAAGATTTAGAGACTTGAACAAGTAAGTTTCATGTTTCATGTAATGAATATTGCATAATTGAGGTTAGAAATGATGATTGGATCATGCTTGTACAAGGTTCATGTATGTGTTTTTAATTGATGTTTAGAAGTGTTCATGTTGTGTTTTACAAGTGTATGTCGAGTCAAATTCATGGAGGTGTGTTGAGGAAGTTAGAATTGTGAAGGATGGATTGAAGAAGTGATTGGATGACTATTTCGATTTATATGTCCTGTTTTGATTGTAGTCACTTATAGTTTATGAATTGCTTGTAAATGATTGCTTGATGTTAAATTGAGTATTGGATGATGGATGAAGGAATGGAAGTGTTGTAGATGAGCTTAATGCTAAGATTGAATATGTGTAAAAATCTAGAAAATTGTCATAGCTTGATTATTGAGTGAGTTCCAATGGTATAGTTCTAATTGCTTGTATGATTGTTCAAATGAATTGAGGCTTGTTCTAAGTGAAACTAAAGGAAATGGATTATAAATTGTGTGAAGGTGGTGAGCTTGAATTGTGTCTTGAAGAAGTTAAAAGGTTACTATGAAGTTAGATAATTGAATGATGATATTGTTGTGAGATTGAGTATGATTATGTTTCATTATGTTTCATTGAGGTGCTTGTGATCAAAATGGGGATATGATTTGGAAATGGATGCTGTGATACTTGAAATGGTTATATATGTACATTTCCCTATTTGAATGCATGCTTATTGAATTTGAAGTGTTTAGAATGTAAAATGACGGTAGGTTATGGAGAGAGAATGGAAAATTTGGGAAGGATAGGCTAAAGTGGAGAATTGAGGAGTTAATGGCATAAGGTTGATATTTGTGTTGTTTTGAAATGATTTGAACTTAAAAGAATTGAATTTTGGAAGATTGGGAGTGTAATTGATGATTAATTGAAGGTTGGAAAGTTAGGAAAATCTTTGAAAAATGTTGATTTTACGTGTGTCCGTCGAACGGACACGAATGTCCGCTTAACGGACAGGTACGGGCGATAGAATACCCTAGAAGCAAAGTGTGTCCGCTGAACGGACACGTGAGTTCGTTTAACGGACAGATTTGGGTGAATTGGTATACCTTGCAGGATTCATGTCCGTCAAATGGACATGGAGGTCCATTTAACGGACACTCTCGGGCGAAATGGGAGTGAATGGTTAAGCTATGTCCGTTTAACGGACATACAAGTCCATTTAACGGACATGCTCAGACAACTTTGAGAAATTGGCATTTTGACCATTTTCAAGGCTAAATTAGGTTATGTGGTCTTCATGGAAGTGATAGGTCTCGAGATTTTCTTTCTAATGGTCCAAAATTGGAATCATTATGAGGTTTGGAGTGAAAGAGATGGATTGTTAACTCGGGAATTGTCATGCATGCATTGTGCATTTTTCATTTCATTCACGTGCATTATGAAACATCAATGATTGTGCAAATTGTGATTTATATGTTATTTGGTTATAGAGGAACAATTGGAACGTCAACCTACAGACGTTGCCGGTTCTTCCAGGCATTAGCTTTGGGAGCAATAGGTGAGTAACCTAGACGGTTCCTCTTAATTGTTTATATTTCGAATGATCGAATGAATGTATTGATTGAATGAGATTGATTTGATTATGGATGCCGGACAAGAGGTCCGATGACTATGTACTGGCTATTGCGTTATTGAAGTGCGACTTGAATGTGAATAAAATATTGCTTTTATCGTATTTCTCTCTTATACATTTTTAAATTGATTTTTCAATACATTTGTGTGGTTGAGTATGAGAGCAATGTTTGAATAAATGTGAATACAAGGGGTGCAAAAGTTAAATAAAATGTTGTTTGACGATCATAAGGGAAGATTGCGTTAAGTTTTAGCATACTTAACTGTGGAACAAGGCCTTTGAAATTTTTCTTCTTTTGTTGTGCCTAGAAAAGCTTGATTGGAACATTTTAAAGTTTTATGGTAGAACCTTCAAGAAATTTTAAGAGTACTCAAGGGACAGTCAAAAGTTCATGAGGAGATGAGCTATAATTTTTTCGTATATAAATGTGTGATGGCATAAAATTAGAGTCAGCTCGAGACAACTTTGATGAAAGTTCGAGAATCAAATACTTTCAATGGCAAGTGAAGTGTTAGAAAACTCAAAGTCCTTTTATAAGATATAGAGTAATACTTTATAATGATAAAAGGAGTCGATTAAAAAAATGTCAATCACAATAATATACATAGTGAATGATGCCAAGTTGTGACTGAGGATACGGATCTCCAACTACATCAAAATGGATACATCTCTTATCAACACTTGAGAGAAAATGAAGAAGCTAATGGAATAGTTCCTTCCTAATAACACTTCATAACTCTCGAAGAAATCATTGAAGTGATTGATATAAGATATTTCAGTAAGGAAGTATGTGAGACAATTCATATCTTTGATATTGGATGTGTAATATGTCAAAGGAAGATAAGTTATTCAACTTCATTACCGACTTACAAGGTTAGACACAAATATAACTTTAAAGGTAAAATATGAAGGACATCTTTAGTGCATTTGTGACTATAGATGTTTTGGTGGATCTCTAATTATCATTACCAATCAAGATCAACAAAGCTGGCAAAAAGAATGTTGAAAATTTGAAATGACTAAAAAAAGAAAAGAGAATATATAAGTCTTTTTATTGTAAGTCAAAGAAGCAGTTAAAATAAAATGTTGTTTGCTTCATTTGCAAAGGGCTACACTTTGTTCATGAACATACAAAACATAAGGTAAGGGATGAGAAAACAAATTCCACAGTAATGAAGTGTTAGTCCCGAATTTTTTTTAATTAATTAAGCATGATTAGATTAATTGAGTAATTTGTGTTAACATTAAATTAAGATAGCATTAATTAGCAAATGACATTAATGAAAGGTAGGTAGTGTGAGTTAATGTTATTAATGAGTTAGTTGGGCCAAGTTGATAATAGAAGAAAAATAGCCTTAAAGGACAAATGGGCTTAAATAAGAAGTTATGGGCTTAAGCTAATGAGTGGAAGTGTAAGAAGAGAGGAAGAATAAGATGGGCTTAGGCCTTGTGGGCTTAAGTGAGTTAGGGGAAGTATAAAAGGAAGAAGAATAAGTGAGTTGGCTAAGGAGAAGAAGAGAAGAACGAAAGTGAGAGAGGGAAAAGAGAAAGTTCGTGAGAGGGAGAGGAAAGAAAAGAAGAAAAGAGAAAGTTTGTTAGGGTTTTTAAATTTCCAAGAGATCTAAGAGGTTTTGGAAGAAGGTTCAAGAAGGAAAATGGTGGAAAATGGTCTAAGCTTTACTTTGATCCAAGAAACTTCTTGTTTGGTGGAAGATTCAAAGTAAGTTATGATTTAAGGTTTAAGCTTTTGGTTGAGTTATGAGCTAGAACGCTTACATATGAAGTGGGTTTAGTGATTCCCAAGTTAATTTCATGAAAGAAGTCATGTAGGTTTTCAATTGGTGTTGTGTTAAAGTGGGTTTTTGTTTCTCTTGAAGAGGGACAAGAGAGAAGAGAAGAGCAAAGGAGGAGCTTCATTAAGCAAGGATTAGCTAGTTACAAGGTAGGTTTCATGATTATCTTTATGTTAGTAAGTAATGAATGCTAATTAATGAATGACATTTATGATTTCCAACTACTTTGAAAATGAACATTGATTTTGTATTGATTGCTTGACATTGCTTGAAAATGAGCATTAATTGTCCATGATTGTCATGATGTGAGAATAATAGCAGCGTATGACATTTGCTTGGATTTGTCATGAATTGAATGAGCATAAATGCTAGTGAAATCATGAAATGTGATTTTAGCATAATCAGCTATTATGGATGCATGAAAATCCATTTTCAGAAATCAGCCAGCTAGATGAAATAAGTCTAGATTTTTATGCATGAATTCATGTTATGTGGGTAAGGTAGTCCACCCAGCAGAGTCACGTGCACGTTGACCAGTATA
>JANKOE010000006.1:66785254-66798760 GCA_026284465.1 Erythroxylum citrifolium | reverse complement strand
TATGCTCTTATTACATTTTCTTTGGGCCCAATTCTCTACTCAAGCCCACTAACATATTAATACCAACTAACACATTTTATTATACTTAATCATTAGTCAACTAACTCATTTATGCCACTTTACTTAATCAATATTAACTTAATTAAATTCTAACACTAATCATGCTTAATTAACATAAAAGAAATTTGGGGCTAACATATATGATGTGTCTCTTAAACAAAATTTTGTGTTAAGAGCAGCTTGGATGTGGACTATTAGTGATTTTTCAACGTATGCTATGTTGTCTGGATGGAGCATAATAGGAAAATTAGCTTGTCTTTTATTGTGGCAATGATTTTGATGCGTTTTATTTTCCTAACAGGGCCAAAACATCTTAGTTTGACAACCATAGAAAATTTATTCCTCCAGATCATCCATTTAGATGCAATAAAAAAAGTTCATTAAAAATAGGATGGTACAAACACCTCCTCCCCCTCACAAAAATGGTGAAGAGATATTGTAGGAGATTAAAGAATTAGGATTGCGGAAAGTTACAAAACTTGAAGCTGATGAAGTTAATATAAGCATTAGTAAAAACTTTGGTTAGAGAAAATGAAGTATCTTTTAGGATTTTCCATATGGAAAACTAAGTTGATACGTCATAATCTAGATGTGATGCATATTGAAAAAAATATTTTTGAAAATTTGTTTAATACCATAATGAACATTGAATGGAGCACAAAAAACAATGCAAAATCATGAGTTGATTTGAAGCTTTTTGTAGAAGGAATAAGTTAGATAAAGATCTTTACACCGGTAAATATCTGAAAGCATGTTATACTTTGGATTAAAAAAAAGGAAATTTTGTGTGAATTATTGAAAAGTCGAAAGTTTCCCAATGGATATGTTTTAAACTTGGCAAGGTGTGTGGACATAAGGAAGTACAAATCATTTTGGATGAAAAGTCATGATTGTCATGTATTTATACAAAGGATAATTCCAATTGTATTTCAGGACTTGCTACCGAATATGGTTTGGGAAGCTATAACAGAATTAAGTTTGTTTTTCAACAGCTTAACATCATCTAAAATAAAGTTGGTTAAAATGGAAAAACTAAAAAGGAAAATTCTAATAATCTTATGCAAATTAAAATGGTTTTTACCTTCAAACTTCTTTGATTATATGGAGCATCTACTCGTGCATTTAGCACACGAGGCTAAACGTGCTGGTCCAGTTCAATATCGATGGATGTATCTATTTGAGAGGTAATTATAGTAAATATTTAAATTGGAGTTATGACATGTTTTAATCACAGAATTGTATATCAATAGCGCTTTGTAATGTAGGTATTTGCATCACTTGAAGAAAAATGTCAAAAACAAGGCTAGAGTTTGATATGTAATACTTATTTAGTACAAGAAGCAAGTACATTTTGTTTACATTATTTTGAGTCACATGTGTACACAAGAAAAAAAAAGGTTCCTCGTAATGACGATGAGGGAGGAATGGGTGATGTTGATGGTAACTTCTCAATTTTCACATATCTTGGATGAACATATGGCCAGTCAACAAAACGAATGTTAACAGAGGAATAAATAGAGGTTGCCCATGGTTACATTTTATTGAATTGTCAAGAGTTTTAAACTTTCGTGCAGTAAATTGAAGTTGATTTTCAAATTGATTTTTTAGGTTTTCAAAGCTAGTGTTGTTCACAACTAAAATACATAATAATGCTTTTTGATTATACGAGAAATGGTTACGCGAGCTAATGCCCAAAAAAACACACGATCACATCAATAAAGAAGTTGAATGATACTTTCCTCAATTGTTCGAGAAATATGAAAGTTTTCACTTACAATTATTGAAATGGTTGAATTATCATATCAAAGTATTCAAATGACATTATACTATTTAATATGATTTTTTTGTAAGCCTCAGAAAATCCAATAAAGAACAAGTACATATGTTGCAATATCCCACTACCATAGAGTATATACCCAAACATCCAAGGATATTCAAGTACATATCCTATGATAATGGTATATTAGAGCAAAAACACATCCAACTTACACATGGCATCAACTAACTTAATTAAAAGTCATCAAATTTTAAAACTATTCGTTGCATTCATTCACGAAAGCTTACACTGTATTTTACAAACTTTATACAAGTTCTAGATAAAAACTACAAATTTCAATTTCAATTTCAATTTCTTCTTAAAATTTCTAGCCAAATGTATCTAGTTCAATTTAAATTAAGAATCATTTCATTTGGAAATCTATTTATCAAAATATAGCCAAAATACCGAAGTATGTTTAGTAAAAACATTCCAGTTATCAAATTCCAGCACACCTCAGGATTTTCATCCTAGCACCCTCTTTCGGGATAACTTTGCATGATCATTATGACAAGAAAAATGTTGTATTTCAATAACACTTTCTTCTAGACAATTGTTCCGCTATGTTTCCAGTTTCTAATAACATCAGAAGCATACAATTGGATTCAATATATTGAAAGTTATACCCAAAATAGTTCATACTGTTTTTAAACTGTAACAGAACTCCTAACTCTTCTTCCAGCAAGATTTTGAAACGCTTAGAGATAGAATTAACATTCGACTTCTCAAGAAAGTTGTAGACATATGTCTCTAGTTTAATCTGAATCAAGAATCAACTCATTTAGAAATACACAAACCAAGTTATAATCAGAATACCCAGACATGTTTAGTGAAAGTTTTCCAGTTCATAATATTCCAGCACACTTCCACATCAACATCTTATACAATCTTTCCTAATTCAATCATTATAAATTCTCTATCATAACATGCTATAAACACTATCCATTTACTTACTTGTTTAGTTCAAATCCCAGCTCAAAAGTCACTGTAAATCAGTACTCCAAACTTGCAGAATCATCACACATTCAAGGTGGAAACTTGAAAGATTTCAGCTAGGATAAGGCAACTATATTCTGATTCTCTACTTAACTTTGTGAGGATAAAACATGGATTATTTGTGCAACAATTAGGCATAACCAGAAGCAAAATCAGGGAGGTGAAAGAAGAGAGTTTCGGTGGTGTGTGTGAGAGGAGAAAGACCAAGAATGGGCTGAACCAAATTTGCTCCTGATGAAAGTTACACCTAAGGTGTTAGGTGTCATCTAATGGAATGGCCATATGTCTAAAGGCATGTTCAACATGTATCAAGTATATATGTTGTCATATGTCACCATTAAAGCTAGGTCACATGTCATTTAAGTACAGCAATCACTTGTCCATTTATCAATGTCGTTTATTATCGACTTACCAGCCTATTTGTCACACAATGATTGATCCATTTGTCAATTCATTACTAGTCTATTTGTCACCAATTTAACAAATGTCACTCAATTATAGGCTAAATTATTCAAATTTTTCATGCATCAATTTATCCTACACTTGGTGTTTGTCCTAGTCCAAATGTACCCCAAATTTTTATAATTTTCTAAAATTCACCAAAATTTCCGAAACAACAAGTAACAACATCAAATCAGTTTTTAACACATTTGAACCACAATTCTCATTATAATCACATCTATAAATCAATTATATCTAGAAAATGTCAATGAATACATGTACAATCAAATTCATTTGCAATAATCAAAATTCTCATATATGTTCAAAAATATGTAAAGCATGATATGTATTTTCTAGCTTCTCATAATTCACTATTCTCGCCTTAACATGGGTAACGGGATGTTACGTATGTGATCTTGCGAAAAGACCTTTGCGAAATGTTAAATCATATCTGGTGTATTTCGTTAATGAATACAAATTTCATCCAGAATATCACGCTCATAGTATGGCAATAGTAAATAATGGGGTTTGCATACAAGGAGAATGAATGGATTTCTATGGAAAAATTATTGAGATACTTGAAATTGAGTACCCTGCATTGCCAATAAAACAGAGTGTGATATTTAAGTGTGACTAGTTTGATCCAACTCCTAATGTTGATATAAAAGTGCATAACTAATACAATCTAGTTGAAATTAACCAGCGAATAAGATTTAGACAATTTGAACCTTTCGTGTTGGCGATGCAAGCAATTCAGGTGTATTATGTCCCTTTTCCCAAATTACAACAAGATAAGTCAGATTGATTGGTCGTTTGTAAAGTAAAACTTAGAGGTGTTTTTGAGTTGCATGGAAAAGGAGAAAATAAGAGAATTGAAGGTGAAACATTTCAGGAAGATGTTTATGAAATAAATACATGTGTTACATATGAAGAGAATGAACCTTTGAACAATCCAAATAATTAATATGTTGAAATTTTTACTGGAGAGGATGAGGAGGACGAGAGATCTGAAAAGGAGCCTGAGTTTGATTCTAATTTTTCAAAAAAAAGAAGATGATGATGATTTTAATTTACAATTAAGTGATCATGATAACGGTTAATTTGTGTTTGTAATAAAATATTACATGAATAAATCTATTATTGCATCATCAATATATTGTTATATATTCAATTTATATTGTTTTATTATTGGAATATTCAATAAAATGTGAATTTAAGGTTAAAAATATGTCACCAAAGAGAAAACAAAATATGATATGACCAAGGTTAAGGTCACCATGATTTAGAGCCAATTACTTTCCAGGTGAAGCATCACATGTTGCAGCTACTACAGAATCAAGTTTTGTACCTCCAGCTACTACACATGCAAATGAGACATCACCTTCTGTACCTGTTGCTACACCATCTAGCAACCCTACACCATCCATCACCCCTATACCGATAGAGATATCAGGGGTAGATATTGCAGATGAAGAAGGCAACTTTTAGCCTAGAGCTAAGGGAGTAGATAGAAGAACTTACATCACAATAATCAACAATTTTTTAGTGAAAACACATGCATGATAACACCATAGGTTTATACTGAAGTTATAGGTTTTAATTTGAAAATGATCTAACATTGTGTATATATTAGGTTGGTTCTGTCTAGAACGTGCTCAAGAAATATGACATCTAAGTTCAAGGAGAAGATTGATCTTAAAGGTTATATATGAAAAAATGTTTCTCAAGCAACAAAGGATTTTTATTATCAAGAGTTTGAGGTACAAAAACTATATTCTTTTGTGTTTTTTATCTAATTAATTTTATACATTAATTAGATAAATATTGTAGGTTATAAGTGCTTATAATATGTTTTTTTTCAGAAAGAATTTTTTTGGGATTCCAAATTTGACGCAATAATTTAGAAAGTATAGGATAGGCAAGCTCGTACATATTATAAAGACTTTCTTGGTGCGTTACACAAGAATGGTGTACGACCTCTATATATATCTGAAGAAATATGGAATCATTGGCAACAATATTGGACATCACCCGAGATAATGTTCATTTCAGAACACAATTCTATCAACAGACATTGAGGACTAAGAGGAGAGAGTTGTCCCGTACACATTGGACAATCTATTATCCACCAGGAGCATGCAGAGAAACCTATAATTATCTACACTTTATATTTATATTCTAATTTTTTTTACATTGATGTATTTTGATCTAATTTGATGTGTGAATTTTGAAATAAAAAATATACGTGCATTATGGAGATTGATAATGCTATAAATGTCTGATGCCATATATGATTATATTATTGAGTTACTTTCTTTATTTAATAAGGGTAAATATCATAAAAATAGAGAAAACTCAGCCAAAAATTTTTGATATTGTAGTTCACTTATAACATTTTATTCTGATACAGGAAAAGTCTATGGGCAGGAAGCCTATAGCTCGTCAACTCTTTTCGCACAACCACACTAAGAAGCATGTTAGTATGATCTTCGTAAACACCCGATGTAGAGAACTTAATATATGTGAATTTTATGCTTTAATATTAATTCTTAATAATTATCACTTATTAACATAAACACTTCTTCCTGATATGACCAAGTACAATAAAGCATCCAATGACAATCTCAGTACTCTGAAACTGTTGATGAGAGTCAGGCATTTCTTGATGCAGTGGGTGGTAGGAATCGTTGTGGAAAGATCTTCGGCTTAGATTCATTTGCAAACACATGCTATTTGTAATCCTCCACGTCCAGTACAGTTGCATCTAGTACGCGGCCGGCATCCAATGAGAGAATCATTCAGCTTGATAGCAAAATACAGATGTTGGCAACTCAGTTGCAACAGTCGACAGCTCCGTCATAAGATGGATGAGTTGAAAGGGAGGGGTAGCACCTCATCGTAGCAGTCAAACCATCCGCCTTCACCAACTACATAGCTTAGTTTTGCTACTCTCATGTCATTTTGTATGAATTACATATTTATTGTTGTAGAAAATAATTTTTATTATCAATTAAGATACTTTTTTACTTTATATTATCATTCAACTTACTATTTAGATCAATTAAATGTAGAAAAAATTAATATTTTATCACCAGATAACTGTAGAAATTAAATATCAATAATAAGATTACCAATCAAAATTAAATTTATAACTTAAATGTATGAAAAATTAAAAAAAAACAATATTGGTGCATTTACCAACAGAGTTATCATATCTATCGGTAAATTTAGTATTAAATTTACCGACAAAATAAGAAAATTTCGTCGGTAAATAATTTTCTGACGGAAAAACTTACCATCTTAAATTTACAGATAGATATGATAATTTCGTTGGTAAATAATTTTTCGATGAAAAATTTTACCGTCGCTAAATTTTTCGACGGAAAAATTTACCATCGTTAAATTTTCCAACGGAACTTCAACTTCTTGACCGTTACTAAATTTATCAACATACATAAAATATTTGTCGCTAAATTTACCTACAAAACACAACTTACCATCGCTTAATGTTTCGACAGATTTTGAATACTTTGTCAGTCGGTAAATATTACCAACGAAATAGAAATATTCTATTTGGAAAGCTACCAAAAGACTTAAAAATAAATTACCGACATAATATTTCTGTTTTGTTGCTAAAGATTACCGACGACCATTTCTCCTACAACTCATGTGGTTGGTAATTTTCGTCAGCAAATTCGCTCGTTGACGAAAAACTTTCATATTCAGTCAGTAGTTTCCATCACTAAACACCCATTTTCTTGTATTGCCTTGGGCTGTGCAAAACTTGGGTTGCCGAGCCCTACCTGAAAATCAATCTGTTGACCTAAGGTCTGACCCAATTTTCATCTCTAAAAGCAATGTGTTAGATAATCACTAGATTAAAGGATAAATATGCATAACATGTATAATCACAATTAATATCACATATTTGAATACTACGTTGAATTGAAATTTGGAAAGAAAAAAAAATCTAAAGTTTTACTTTTTTAAAAATTTATTTTTATATTAAAAATTTCGGTTGGTTTTCTAATATTTATATGTTAAACCCATTCAACGGTGTTTTAGTAATTATCACAATGTTGGAGCTAAATCCAAATTAATTATTTTTATACCAAAATATTTTTAATTAAAAAGCAAAAAAAAAAGGAAAGTGTATCATTTGGTTGCATGATAAAAGAAAATTTTTCTTAATTATATAAAATAACTAGTGATCAAATCTCATATATTTTAAAGTTTCCATTTTTTATCCACAAGCATAACAAATATTATGTGACAAGAAGAGGAAATTTGTATTAATAAAAAAGACAACGCAAGAAATTTGTTACACGGAAATGGAACGCAAGAGAGTTACGTGCAAGTACCGTATTGAATATTTTTGCTTTGGTCTAGGAAGATATAATGGGATTCAATGTTATCGTTCATTGTAATTATCTTGTGTCGGCCGGTTGGTCAAGAAAAACAGGAACTTTGTCTCTGTTGGGTTTCTCTTTGAGGTTGCTTGGATCTCTGTCACCCTAAAAGTACAAACTTTTTCATCGTTTTCTTCATCTAAAATTCGATATAGCTTCATCTTAGATTTTCTTTCTCAGTGGATTTCATGAAACTGTTTGTTCTTTCTGAGAATATGGGAATTTAATGTTATTTTTTTTGACAGAATGGCTCTTTGTTTAGTTTACTCATTGATTGAATTGCTTTGTTTTCTCTGAAATTATATAGAAGGACTCAGCCCTCTAGTCATAATAATGGGATGTGAAAATGTGTTGATTGTCTGTAGTTGATGGATTACTGAAAAGGGTTTCTTCAATCTGTGTGCAAGATGTCGGCTATGGAAGAAAGTCGTGACTTTGTGCAATGGCTTGGAATTGACATGTCTGTCAAGATTTTTCTGCTTTTGGACGACCCATCTGATGCTGCTCGAGTTTGCTTGGTTTCCAAATCTTGGAACCATTTTGGTATGTCTGCTTCTAAGAAATGGGAATTCCCTTTTGTTGAGCTTTCACTACCAACCGAATGGAATACTGAAGCTGATATGAGTTTATTGTTCTTCGCAGTAAAGGAAAATTCAGTTGCTAAGCAACTTTTCTTGAAGATTTTCCCTGAAGCAACAAGTATTACTCGTGCCATTGAAGTTGACAATTTGATCGAGCCAGTGAATGTTGAACTAGGTGATTGCAAAGAATGGGAGTCCCTCAAGAGGAATCATAGAGTCTATGCACTTCTGGCTCGGGGTTTAACCCCTTGTGTGCAAACTGGTTGCATAGCAGAGGCTATTAGTGCATCCAGTACTGATCACTACCCAGAAGAGAGCATCCAAAATACTTTGTTGCCAAGTGATAGATTTATGGATGGAGCTTCATACTGGTCAAGCGAAGGGCAAAGCAACCCAATTGTTCCGGAAACGTTAGTTTATAGGCTAACTTCTAATCTGTGCCTCATTTCTGAAATCCGTGTTCAACCATTCCAAGGTTAATCCTAATTCCTTTTCTACTCGTGATGCATTTCGGCATGCCTTGGACGCTGAAATTTTATCTTCTTCTTGTACACTGACTGACAATTTTCGTGTCCATGGTCAGCATATTTTCAATACGGCTTCCCTATATATAGATCCAAGAGTGTCCGATTCAGATTTGGTTTCCCCAAGGTTCCACTGGAATTATCAGATCATCACATGGCCGATTCTAGAGTTGGACATGAATTAATTGATGACAAGATCTTCTGGATGTACACTTCACCAGAATATCCTATGGCTCAAGTAACTGCCATGTTTCTCATCACGATATCCTTTTTGAGTTTTGGACATGCACTTCATTCTTCCTGGTCTGTAGTTTCTGTTATCACTTGTGCAGGATAACATTTGTTTCAGGGATAAATACTGATCCGACAAATACTACCTTGTGCTATTTGATTCTGACCTAGAGTGCTATTTTCCAGAATCATTAACTGTTACTCATTCACTTTGACAAAATGCAAACTCGAGCTTTCAATGTCTATGAATAACGAATGTGATGTTGGTTTATTGTTTAATGTATTTGTTGGCATATTTCATTCTTTACTTGCTGATTCTTGACAGGAGAACTGCTTGCAAGCATTTAAGTTACCTGAACCAGTTCTTTGCATTGGAGGATTTGTTAAAGTTGAACTACTGGGTAGAGTTCAGAGACAAGACATTGATGGATTATATTATATATGGTTATCCTCTGTTTGCCTCTCTCTCACACACACACTGCCACTACATAGTAATAGTCTGTATCTATTCTTTTCTTTCCCCTTCTGCAAATGAATCCTAGGTATACATCTGCTATGATCTTTGTATCATATATGTCAAATTTGTTATGCTTTGACTGCATATTTTGGTTTCATATATGTCAAACTTGTTATGCTTTGACTGCATATTTTGGTTTCATATATGTCAAACTTGTTATGCTTCGGCTGCATATTTTGGTTACATTGTCTTAATCTGATTCATTGGATGCCTGGACACTACAGCGTTTCTGAAGTCCAAGTTTTGGGACAGCCGCTTTCACAGCCGTTTGACGTCGAGATACTTTATCCTTCTCGAAAGTGCATGCTCAAGTACCACCCACAGTAAGAAAGCTGCTCATTTCCTGGATCACAAAATGTCCATAGCTGTGTGATTTCTCGTTGGTAGAGAATGACAACAAGATTGATGGACCAGGGCATAAGGGGTTGGTAGAATATGATCATTGGTATGGTAATCGGAACCAGAGATGATGAATCAAATGATGAAGTTTTGTGATAAGTTCACATATCAAGTTACATATCTAGAGATAGAATCTTTAGTAAATGATGTTACAGAGATGAAGCTATTACTCCTAGCTCTATACTTTCTTGCTTTAAAATCCTACAGCCATGGCTAAAATCACCATAAAAAGCGTTTGAGAGACATTAAGAATGCGTATTTAACTCCCTAAATTTTGCATATCAATAAGATTTATAGTGAGCGTTGTTGTTGTAGTAAGAATGCAATCAAAAGGCCAAAGAAAGCAGATTATGGACTCTTCTTTTTTGTTTAGTATTTTATTAGGCAGAGACGACTTTTGTCAGATGTGTATAGTTCTGTTGATCTTTGAGAGAACCTCTTGAACTTGCATTTAGAAACTTCATTTTGATATTCTAAATTAAAATTCAATTATGATGTATACATATTATATGAAATTGAAATTTTGATCACTGCGAACCAATTCTAAGAACCAATGGAAAGTTACACAAAATGGGAACTCTTGAACATTTTACAATTGAAACACATAATAAGAAGTCAGCATTTGCCACATTATAGTTAAAAAAAGATCCCCCTGTATATTTGAACCTATTATTATTCCAGATACAAGAAGCAACTGAATTTAAAGCAAAAATCATTTAGATATCAAATCAGCTGTTCACTTGAACAGTAGATTACATTTGCAAGACTTCATAAGAGAAAAGCTGAAAGAAAGGAAAAAGAAGGGGGTAGGCGAAAACACAAGCTAGTTACCTACTGTAAGCTGAGTCCATGTCAAACAAATTCCATAATATGTAAGTATATAAGAACAAAAAGAAGAGAAAACGGTAACGTAGCTATTTCATTTCCTGTACATAAAAATATTGCCAGCAATCAGGTTGACAAGAGCTACCAGCTGGTCCAAGCCAGAATGGTCATGCCTTCCAACCATAATCCATACTATCGTCAAGGTCACCATTAAAAAATCCAGGTTCAGTAAACTCGTGGGCAATATCCTGAACTAACTCATCCGGTATATGGAGATTCTGTGGTAAATCGGGTACTTTTTGATTAAAACTACTGTTCCCTCCAGCAGCGGATGAATCACTATTTGCTGCAGCTTTAAAACTGTTGCTTCGGCTACGTGCAGGTCCTGAAATACCTGCCGACACAGTGGAAGAAGCTACAGGTGCTGCAGAAGTGTTGCTTCCATAGCCCATTCCACCCCTTGGAGCAGTCACGTGACCATTCTGCCCACCAAGTGAATGTTGTTGCATCCCTCCCCCGCTGGTGTTAGACATCTCTTGGAGCAATTGCTGGATCATCTGCTGCTGATGCTGTTGTTGCAAGGATGGGGTGCCTTGAGGGGTTGGTGTATAATTCTGTTGTTGAAGTAAGCTGTTGCTGCTTAATGAGCGCTGCTGTAACTGTTGTGGCTGCTGTGGTGGTAGATTCGCACTTGAGAAACCACTTATGGGTGAGTTCTGCACGGATCCTGGTATGAAAGCAGCTGACCCTTGGAAGTTTGAGGACAGATTTTGGTTAGAATTGTTAAAGGATGATGCATTCTCCTGTTGAAGTAAGCTAGAGCTTGAATTCATCGAGTTCTGCCTCATCAGCAGATTCTGGTAGTTAGTCAAGGCCAAAGCGGCCTGGGCTGAACCACTTAATGCTCCCCGATTAACCATATGATGGTTGTTGCCCATGTGGTTGTTAATTCCAGGATGTAAAGCCATAAGCTTATTGAGGGTGTTTTGATCTGCTGGCAGACCCTGAACATTTGCTAGCTGCTCCATGTCCTGCATCTTCTGCACCTGGAGTTTAGTTGCAGTGGCATGTCGAGGATAATTTTTCAAACCCTCTGCACCAATCATTTCAGAGTGAAAATTTGCAGAAACTTTTCAGATGACATCATAGTTCTCATTTCAAAAATTTGTGAGCAGCAGAAAACAATTTTAATCTGAATTCATTGAACAAATTTTCCTAAAAGAACTCATTTCAAGTGCATTTGAAATCAATCTCATCCAAGTTACTGAAGACACTAAAAACAAAATATGTAGCCGATAGAAGTAGCAACTCAAAGTTCATTATCATGCGGCCATAGAGCAATTACCAATTGGCCCAACTTTGTGATGTCGACAGTAATCAATCAAATCCTTCATACTATTTACAACCTCAGAGATCTGCAAAAATTTGGAGTCAAAAGCATTACAAGACTACATATCAACTAAAAGTGAAAATAAAATCTAGAACCCAAAAAAAAAAAAAACCTTAAATCTGACCTGCAAGCATCTGACATATCTCTTTGAAAAGCCCAAATCATTGAGTGATTGTAACTCCAAACTCTTAGAAAGCTGACGACCAGCAGTCAAGACCCTTTTAAAAATTGACATTGTTTTAGAAATAACAGTTAGTAAAGTTCTATTGGTAGCATCCAAGTCCTGTGCGAACCAAAAACTAAAGTCAACTCCAGTAACCTAAAATCATAGTATATGCAGATACTATAACAGTAATAGACAGTCATTGAGCCAAGTATTAGAGAAGCTAAAATCTCTTGAAGCAGTCCCATAAAAAGCAAACATGGCTGCGGCATTACAATAAGAGTTGCAGGTTACAAAGTTCTAACTGCTGGAAAAAGAGTATGCTTCAAATCTTCTTATGTATGCCCACATAATGCAAGACAATACTCTTCAAAAACTCTTCTTAAGGACAGTATCCAGCCCTACCCAACTTGAGCACTCATAATTCACTTCAATACTTGTTACCAGTTGAGATTTTATATGAGCTTAAGCATATGCAACAACATAAATTTCCAAGTTGATATTAATTACAAGCGAAGTACTGGTCACTGACCCCTGTCAATTTCAAATCTTTACATTCGTATAAAAAAAACTACAGCTAGATCATCTAGCTCCAGGCACAACAAATTCAATAGCATCTCACAGAAAAAGGAATGAGAATGACTGTTTAATTTCTTACATATTACTGTTCGTCTGCAAATCCTGTTGAGAAACCCCATCGGTCCCAGTTTCAGCAATCGTGCTCTGACATTTTTGTGCAACTTGAACCAATTGATTTACCTGCAAAGGGATCTCAAAATATTAGCTTTTTCATGGAGGAAAATTGGCAGCACTAATGATTTATAAGACCCTTGTTAAGTAAATGGCTTGAAAGAGTACAGAAAATTTTGGAGGTTTTATCCACAACTTCTAAACACATTTGAATTTAGGCATAGAGTCACTTGACATTTAAAAGTTGGGCTATACAGTAAACTTCTGATAACAGTAAAAGTCAAATTATTCAAGATCTGGTATTGAAGGACTATACAAGGAATAAATCCATTGAAATAGTTTGATCCATAAAGAATTGTCAATTAATCAAGATTACCAGCTGTCAATCTCTGTTCTCACAAGCATAATCCAAGGCAATAAAAGAAATAAACCAAGAGAAATAAAGAATCAAAATCTGTACCTGA
>JANKOE010000006.1:66759830-66771331 GCA_026284465.1 Erythroxylum citrifolium | reverse complement strand
TTGTGCTCAAACTCTTTCTTTAATTGTCTCACAGAATCCAGAAGGCCCAGTATCGTATTGTAACAAACTTTGGTTTCGCGGATGTGGTTGGAGCGTTGGACTTCAGAGTTGCATTTGCAGTGTTTTGCTGCCTCTGCTTTTTGCTTGTAAACGACCTTAGCAAGCTTCAGAACCTCTTCATCTTTGAGAATAAATGAGTCGGGATCAGCCATTGGGGAGAGAGAAAGAGAGCTCGAGTGGTACGACATAGGTTAAATTAGTATCCATGGACATCCCTTTAAAGAATAGAGCCAGCCTTTGTATGTTTCACAATGCCATATGCTGGATTTTCCGTCTTCTTTTTTCTTAATTGGAAAACAAAAAAACAATATGAATATATGGACGATTTGTCGTCTTCTTGGTAATTGAATTTTGAGTTGATGAATAGATCCAGGGAATATTTTGGTATTGACAGCATTACAAATCCTCTGTGCTACAAAATGATAGCACGAGGATTTGGTCCCTAAAAAAAAAAGCCCGTTTTTTAAACTTGTAATGCTGTACCATCATTTTTAGTAGCGTCCTTTCTATAGGACCACTGTTAACAGTATCATTAGTTTGAAAATTGTGCTTTTTTGTTATTGAGGGACTAAACTCTCCGTGTCATCATTTTCCCTATTGAAATTTATGGCTAAATTATGATGATACAGTGTTATTCTTTTGGGGAAGATAACAGTAATTCCCTTGATAAAGTACATAGGTTACATAATTGCGTCATTGTCCAGGGGACCCATCACCAGCGAAATGTGGAACATAACCAGTGACGGGGCTATGAAGACACTTGGGGGGTTACTGGGCCCCCCAAGTTTTTTAAAAAAATTGTTTTCAATATATATATATATATAAATATAGAGTTATTTAAGGGTCAGTGGTATATTGGGCCCCCCAAAATTTTAAAAAACTAATTTTTGGGCCCCCTACTTTAAATTTAAGGGTCAGTGGTATATTGTTACAATTTTTATTGGTCGTTCTTTATTTCTATTTGAGAGAACCCTTAGGAAACGCTTTTTATTTCTACCGAGTTAAAACAAGATGTCGATGACTATAGTAAACCAAAATCATCCTTTAATACTTAAATATTTATTTCGCTGCAATTTCAACCATACAAAGCAAACAAAAAATAGAAGATTTAGTTCTATTTTTATTTGTTTTTGTTTAAGCATGACAATAAATCGCGAATATGATTCAAGTAATAAATGCCTAAGTTTCTTTCGGCTCCCAATGTCTTTTTCTTCTTATTTATTATTTATCGCTATAAAATTTAAATATAGTATGCCCAAACCGAATCAGCCCTGGAGTTAAATACTTCATTCAAAAATTGTTTTTGATCCAATCAGTAGGAATCAATAAAAAAGGCAAATATCTTATAATACACCAGATCTGGCTCGGCTATTGATAGAGTAAATAGATCTGTCATTTCTTGAAATCTCTCATCTGATTCAAAATCGTGGTGTAACGTGTACCCGCCCCGTTCAGATCATGGAATAGATCAAATAAATCAAACAATAACTTTTCGCAACACGAGCATTGCACTCGTTGTGAGACTTAACCCAACACCTTATGGCACTAGCTGGCGACAGCTATGCACCACCTGTGTTCATGTTCCTGAAAGCACCCCTCTTTTTTAAGAGGATTCGCGGCTTATCAATCTCTCGTAAAGTTTTTCGCTTTGCATCGAATTAAACCATATGCTCCACCGCTTGTGCGGGCCCCGTCAATTCCTTTTTTTAGAATTAACCAAAAGAAGCTAATTACATAAGTTTCAAACGTGAATTTTGACTTGATTAACAATCAATTTTATCTTTTCTCCCACGTTCAAAAGAATAAAACAAACGTAGGCAGCTTATTGTCGTTAAAAAGTGTGAGTGGCTTCGCTTATATCCCATGGTATCTTTCTTTCAAGATGAAGGGCGCCCGTCCCACGAGATGTAGGATTTAGGAGACCAGTTTCCACGCTACTGCGAGATCTAACCCCACAGGCGATAGTCGAGAATCATCCTCTCAATGAGACAGAAAGAAAGGAAAAGAACCTAGACGGTTTTGAAACCATCCTTACTTTGTTGTTCACGTTAGCAACTTGCCAAGTGAAAGATTGTCAACCTTGTTGTGAAATTTTCAGTTAGGATCTAAATTTGATCAAATTTAATTTAATTAGTTGACTTTGAATTAGATTGATTGAAGTCTAATTAATTTATCATGATTAATCATATTAAAACATGTCATGTTTGGGTCGTTTAAGCTTCAATTCTCAAATCTAGCTATGAGCTTGAGTTTAATAAAGTCTTTCATAGCACTTTATAATCGCTAGTGATATGCTTCTTTGCCAAGGTTTTGAATCCAATTGCATCGGCTAGAAAGCCTCAAGAAGTCTTAGTTGCTATGTCACCTAATTTTTCATCTTCTCTCATGACAGCTTGGAAAAAGGGGTAAGAATCATTAGTTTTTTTATCAAAACAACGATAATTGTGATATGATATGTTCATTATCGAATTGGGCTTGGCCTGAATCGGTGATTGCTAGTAACTTTTGGGGTCCAAATTAGTTTGGGCCACACACATGGTACACACGAACTGTGGATTCGTTGCCACTGACGCAGAAGTTTCAGAAGTGGGTGTTCAGTTTCTGAGCTCCCAAACAAGTGGAAGAAAATGAAAAGTCTTGCAGTTGGTTCAATAATTCCGTTGAAGTTCGGTACTCATTCTGGCGCCAAGTTCACCAGAAAACCAGGAATGGTGTTGTGTGTACGTAGTGACGACTCTAGAGCCGCTCAAGACCGGCAACAACAGCTAAACCTCTCAGTTCTTCGCTTTACATTTGGTATACTATAGAAAGGCCTCTCCTTTTTTGTCCGTATAAAGCTAAACGTGTTCTGAGTCCATGGTTTTTGGTGGGGTTTGAAGGAATTCCAGGTTTTGACGAGTCATACTTGCCAAGATGGATTGGGTACGGGTTCGGGTCGCTTCTTCTGTTGAATCACTTCGTGGGTTCTTATCCTGAGATCACACCTGCCCAACTGGTTAGTGGGGTTTTATCGTGTTTTCTTACATCAAACTGTGTGGTCCCTTGGATTGTATTTATGTTGTTTGATGTTTTGACGAGTGTACTTTGGAGTGTGGAGCAGAGAACTGAAGCTTTGGGTCTTTCTTTGGCTGCATTTTCAGTCGCACTTCCTTACTTTGGGAAGTTTCTGAAGGTCATTACTCTTTGTCCTGGATAATCTAAGTCAAAATTAAGTACTTGACACTAATCATAACCTCATGGCTTTTCTATATTCTACAGGGTGCTACTACAGTGGATAAGGTAACCATTCCTCCAGGTGCTGAACAAATTTTTGTGATGTCACAGAATATAGCTGATACACAGAAGGAGGACTTGGCTTGGGCAACTTATGTTTTGCTGAGAAACACAAACACCATAGCTGCGGTTTGTTTCTGTGCTATCATGTTCTGATGAATTGAACTTGTGGGCTACATTTATGGAGTTGTTGTGGTTGTGTTCATTGTTTCAATTTTGCAGCTGATATGTGTTGAAGGGGAACTTTGTGTCCGTGGATACTGGAACACTCCTGATAATTATTCAAAAGCTGAATTACTTGATTGGTTCAAGAGACAGATTGAGATCATTGGTTTATCAGACCTGAAGGACCCTTTATATTTTCCGACAACTGGCGGTAAGATTGCACTGCTTTTGCATTATGTCATTCAATTTCGATCTATTTGACTCTTGCACCATATTTTTGGTTTAGACTTGGCATTTTCATCTTTCTGCAAAACGTAGACCTGCCTGTAATTATATTTGTTTTACAATATGTGAATCGTTATGGTTTTTATATGCTAAAGCACCAAATTTGATTTGTATTCAACTTTTAGAAAGGATGTTTATGACTTTAGTAGTCTGATCAATGTATCAGAATTCCAAAGTTGGGAGATGCTGCCCCAGGGGACTTGTACGCTGTTGGTGGAGCCTCTGCTTCCAGACAGTGATGAAACAGCTAATGAGAATGAAGAGAATAAAGGGTTTCTGTTGTTGGCTTCAAGCATCGGATTTGCTTATAGCGACAAGGATAGAGCTTGGATAAGAGCTGTTGCCAACAAATTTGTAAGCAGGTCATAGGTTCACAACTGCAATGAAATTTTGTCTTAGGCTTACTGTTATATATTTAAGGTATGCTGAATGGTTTCTGCAAAATTCACATTTTTCTCCAAAAATATGAAGACTTTGGTTGGAACTCTTATGGGATTATAACCGGCAAGGATTGAGTTTACCTTCAACAGGTAGGAATTTGTCCTGAACCAATTAGCTTTGCGTGATTGCATTCTTATGAGGCAAATAAGTTTGCTTATTCTTTCTGGCTTTCACTTAGGCAGTTCCTCCCTTGGTTTTATCACCAGGAGTTTCTCAATGAACTTTGTTATTATGGGGAATTCAATAAAACTTTTTAATTCCCAAATCAACTTCACGATTAAGATCCTAGTTTCTACAAAGGTGAAAGTCATACTGCTTACTCCTGACAGGAGAATTGATCTATTAAAGAATGTTATGCTATCTGTTGAAGGGTTGGGAGTGCATATGATAAGAGGAATATCATTACTCGTTAGTTAGGAATGAGGTAAGGGTAGTCCCAAACATCGTACACATTCCTGGTCCTGGTAACCATTGAAGAATTTATCTTAACCTGTGTTCACATAAATCGTTTCAAACTGGTCAAGGGGAAAATAGTCTTGGAATATGTGGGTTGTAGAAGTTGTGGCAGCTTTATCCCTTTGGAAGACCTGAACTTGTTCTTTATACTTGGCAGTCAAATGTAGATCAGACACGGAAGTTGTTAAATTTGCGGATATCCCTACTTCAGCGAAACTACCTAAGAAAGATCTCATATATCCTCTGCAGGTTTTATGTCTCAAAATGAATTCCTTGATCCTTAGTTTTTCTCACAGGCTCATTGAGTTACACTTTGGATGAATGAAAGTGATGAATTGCTTGGCGGTGAGTAATAACCTAACAAAATCTCAGTTTCTGTTACCTCATCTATTCCTTGAGTTTCCTGTGTCAAACGATTTTATACAGGATAGCACTGCTTCCCTTAGTCCACAAGCCGCAAAAGCATACTTAGTTTCGGTCTGCAGGAAGTTGATGGCTTCCTACAAAAGTTTCTCCAATCCATACACTAGATTCTGCAATGATATCAACCAGAAAATGAAAGTTTTACTTGAGCTAGGAGAATGGAGCCGAAAGCTCGCAGAAAATTTTACAATTGCACAAATGATTACCTTTAGACGGATAACTTTTCTTACGGCCAACAGGAGGCCAGGCATGAGGCACTGTACATCTGTGATATCATGTTTTATGGAGTAAACCTGTGATTGACCATACAAGGTTAAAATTAACCAATGAATTTTAGCAGTACTCTTCAGCTTAATGCTTCTTGGTATTTGGAAATGACGAAGAAAGAAAAACACCTCTCCTGGACCAGAGAAGTAAACAGATGTGCTGGAAGGAAGGCCTGGTAGGACCATACTGTGCACTCTAACCCCATCTTCTCCTAGAACTTGCCCTCGAGCCTTGTAAGATACAAAAATGTATGTCTTTTATTTTTCATTCCTACGATAAAATGCAGTTTTGATCCTTTATTTTCGTTAAGCATCCAAGAGGGATAGAATCTTTGTCGTTCCTTTAGTAAATTTACTGTTCAGTAAACGAATATGAATGTGATCTTAAACATTTTTGCATTGATGTAGCTCATATATGGGGGCATACATCTGATATGTAGAATTGCTTACCAAAACATCTGTTGATAGATCTTCTTTATTGTACATCTGTCCCAAATTGGAGAGGTTCCTTGAAATTTGAACAGCATCCATTGATGGAAGATCCTGCGAAAATATTACAGTTAATTTATTTGACTTAAATACCTCAGGCACAATGTTTGATTCTCTGGTTTTGTTGGGAATTAAAAAGAAGAAGAAGAAGAAAACTGTATCTAACTTGTGCATTGGCCCTTGATTCCAGGATTTCTACATTGTTGTAATGGAAGGAAGCTGAAATGGCAGCTTGCTGGAGGAGTATCGATCCTATAGATAGAGTTTGTGCAACGAGGCAACCCTATCATTGATGCATGTAATGTGAAACTTCAGGAGGCGGAAGTTTGCTCAAAAATCACATGCCACACACTCAACTCAGTGATTCAGCAAATAAGAAACAACATCTCACCCTGTGCTCACCATGCTGGCCTTGTCACACAATGCAGATAAAGCCCCGACTGTGTCTAACTTAATCCGGGGCACGTAAACCACGCTTTTCATACCAAAAGCTGTTGCCTGATGACAAAAAGCAGAGTAGCTATGAATGCATATCTTTTCCAGAAATTGAAAGATTATCAGTTGTAAAAACAAGAACTCTGCTTTGTACATGGAGAATGAACCTGTTTCACATTGTCATAAACTGTGGAAGGGTCGGTGAAATCAATGACTACTCCTGTTTCTTTAGCCTGTGAGACCAGAAAATGGGTTCGTTTCATTTTCCTTTTCATTGTCAGTGCCTGAGAAAGAGCTTGGATTTTGGTGTATCACCTGAGATATTGATCCTAATACCATGGCCAGATCATTCATTATGGGTATTTCCAATGGCTCTTCCATGTCGCAGACCTATTTCAGACATGGAAATCGAATAGATATCAACTAAGTACATTATTTACCAGAAACAGAAACACTTGTTCATATGTACAGTACGAAGATAAGAAAACCTGTCCAATATCTTCTCCAACAAAATGGGAATCAACAGCACCTGCCACCTCCATTCCTCGAGCTTTGGTCACCGCAACAACAGCTGCTCTTCCTATTTCCTTCGCAGCTCCATTTACGACCACCTTTTACAAAATGAGAAGCACACAAAGAATTTGGTATGTTTCTTTAAGTAGTCCAAGACTTAATTGTCAGTAACCCAATTCTTGAAGAACTGTCACCTTAATATTTGTCTGAGAAGGTTGAGCTGAGCAAGAAATAAAAGGCTTGGCTTTGACATTTTCAGAAGTTCTATGAACACAAAGTGGGAAATGGCGGCTTGTAGCTGCCATGGTGGTTCAAGGATTTAGTGTTTTGCCTTAGCAGAAAAGTGACTATACCCCATGCTGAAGAGGTCCATTGTCTTGTTCCAAAGGATAAGGTTGTTGCAATAACTGATGGGGCTTGTTTGGAGAGAATCATAGGACAGTGACTCTTGCAATGCCAGCTGTGCTGTGACAGATAATATGGGCAAGCAAGCCAACAACACCAACATGGAGTTTGTTCCTCCTCCATTGCCTAATAATTATTGTATCATTGCCACTTGCATAACAATGACAGATTGTAATTATGAATGGTAATGGGTCAGGTCCGACCTCAATTTTTGTCTAAAACCCTATCTGAGTTCAAATAGGTTTGAAAATTTATAAATTTAATCAAAATTTATATCCAACAAAATAACATGGTTTTTATCAACTTCTTAAGTTATTTTTAATTACCTATTTATTAAAGTAATATTGTGTTTTTAACTTAATCGAGTTTCTCCAAACTATTTTCTTTTACAAAGAAAAAAAAACATAAAACTAAATCATCGTCCTAGGGTAAGCGGTGCCGAGCGCATCCCGGCTAAGAAGCTCCTGAACGTCAAAAGGAGGCTCGTGGAGAATATATAAGCCCGGGCTGAGCAAACCAGTGAGGCGAGCGAGGCTATCCGCACACCGGTTCCCTTCCCGGTAGACATGCTAGAGCTGGGCCGTCCACTCCCGTGTCAGCAGCTGCCGAATTCCTGTCACCACAAAAGAAACCTTTGTTAGGAGCACTGGAGGATCACTGGATCAGAGAGAATGTTAATGACCTCAAGAGAGTCGACTTCGATCAAAACATGGCGATAGCCCATGTCCCACGCCAGCTGAAGACCCGAGTGAACCCTCCAAAGTTACGCAGCTAGGGGCGAACCCCTACTGAGGAGCTGCTGGAAGCCCCCCGCCACTCGCCGTGGCAATCTCGAATAAGACCCCCCGAGGAGATCGTGTGTGAACCCGGGTTTACCGCTCCATCAGAATTGACTTTCGCCCATCTCGTTGGAGGCTTAGTCCATCCCACGTAAGTACCCACCGGCATGCCCTGCGCTGGGAAAACACAATTTTCCAACATCCTAGCACGTGCAATCCACATCACATAATCCATGATAATGCGGGATCCCTCTTCCGGCCAGGTAAAAGCTTAAACAGGCTGTTGTTACGCTACTTCTAAAGGCACCAACAAGCGACTCCAAAGACCGTGGCCCACGCTTCCTGATGCACCTGAGCGGGCTGTGTGAGGTTCCACGACAGCCACACGTCCTCGTCCTGCTAGAAAAACCCCGTATCCACCACCTCTGGGGGAAACTAACGCCAGAGCGCTTTAACCCGCGAGCAATCCCTCATCACGTGGGCAGTGGTCTCTTCTTGCCCACAGAAAATTTAAGTCTAAATTTAACCTAAAATTTGAAAAAAAATATTTTTTAAAACTTTAAGTTCAATTTAAATTTCAATAAAAACAAGTTCAATACAATGATTTAAATCGAATTCAAACTCCTTTTCTTCTTTAATAATGATAAATTGAACACATAATCAATATTAAGTGCTAATCAAAACCTTAAATCTCAAAATTGATAAGTTCTTCGATGTTAATGGTTTACTAATAATATTTTTAAAGATATTTTTTATATTAAAAATTTCAAAAGTATCATATGATTTTCAATTCTTAGTACAAAAGTGAGATTTTTTATCGAAACCCGCTCTAATTATAATCAAGTTCGAGAGTTCGGGTTTAATTGAAAAAATATAAATTAAATTAAGGTTGACTTGTTCTGTGTCAATAAGTAATTAAAGTGTTGAAATTGCTTCTAATAAAAATACTTCAAGTAATGATAACAATGATATGAATACCGTATCGGGCTTGGTATCAGATTGGATTCTGAAACAAAATTGTACCGATATCGATTAGTACCGGATACCGTTTCGGGAAATTTTTAAAATCTAATAAGACACTAACAATTATTACGTTCTTATACATAAACGGCCCTCCAAGCATGATGTTGTCCCAATACGACGTGATGCCACCTTGATTATACATCATTTTTAGAATAAATAATTGAGATTCTATTATTATTATTATATTTTAAAAACCCATTTTTCTATTTTTTTTTCTCCGCCTTTCGATAGTAAGATTATAAGGGAAGAGATGGATACTGTGACCATCACACAAACTAAATATTATCTTTTCCAATTTCCTAGTTTTCCACAAGCAAACGGTAACAATATCAAGACAATGTTTCTTTTTTGTGAAACTTTACTAGGAAACAAATCAATTCCACTTGGAGTTCAAAATGGGTCGGATCATGTCAATCCAAACTAGGAGAAAGGATTAAATCTAAATTAAAATTGTAATTCTCGAACTATTTAAATTTTAAAATAAGGATTAATTGTGAAAAATTATTTAATTTTATAATATTAGCCCAAATTTAAAAAAATGATGATAAAATATTTCAATTTTTAATTTGTAGAAAAATAATATGACATTTAGATATAATGAACCATGTTAGATTAATATCTTTCTCACTTAAGTGTACATAGGATAGTGGTGTCACATATAGATTTTATTATTTAATAAATTAACAATATCAAAATTTTTAAAATAATTATATGTTGTTTTATGTGTTTTACTTCATGATTATTTTGTTATGTATGTATTTTTATTTATTAAAAATAAAATTTACACTTGACACAAATAGAATATATAACAACAATGTGATAAAAAATAATAATCTAACATGAATTTTCACGTCAATCACATTACATAAAGAACTTAATGTTAAGTTATTTTGGGAAAAAAAGATGTTAGAGTATTTTAGCCCTTTTTTTAATTTGTACTAATATTACAAAATTAAATAAATTTTGATATTTTTATATAATTAACTCCTAAAATAATATTATTTTAAAATTTTATGTTTCTTAATTTTAAAGACTTTAATACCCATTTTTTACTAAAATTCAAATAATTTAGGCCGATCTTCTAAACTTAGGGATGATAATTGAGCCTAGACTTCCAAGCTAGGTCCGGATTGAATGTGCATTAGACTCAATTTTTCCAAAAAATCAAGGCTCAAGCTTGGCTGTCTAGGCCATGCCTGATTTGAGATAAAATCCTTATAAGCAAATCAACATCGTTTTATTGAAAATGATGTCATTTTGTATCTTAATTTCTTAAAATTGGGTCGAACTGGACAAGGCTAGGGTCATACTAAGTTGCCTCAGGCCTTGTTGGTCGACCCAAGAGATCGGCACAAGCCTAAGAGGTTTGAGCTCGGTTCGGCTAAATATCATCCCTATCGAAAATCAAGTTTAACTAATAAATTTACCACCTCGAATCCAACATTAGGCTGAGCTCGGGCCTAGGAGGGTCTGAGCCGAGTGCGACCCATTGTCATCCCTATCCAAACCCGAGTTTAACTAAATTCACCATCTCGAGCCCGGCACAGCCCATTGATATCCTAAACTCTGAGTTCAACTAAACTTACCACCTCTAATTCCATCATTCATTTCATAATTTTCGTTCTTTAGTCAAAAACATCGAATCTGATTTCAACTTATTTCCATTCACCGGTCCCATTCTTCGGAAGTTGGATTTTCGTTTTCCCTTGTATTCTTAAAAAGTTAGCTGAATCAAGGCACTAACTAATACAGAGACATCTCCACCACCTAGTTGAGAATCGAACCAATTATCATAATCTCCACATAATCAGGATAGAGACACTCAGCCATATCCGCTAATTGAATCATTAATTTATTAAATAATTGACTTAAAATACGTAATTTATATAATTATTTATTAAATATTCGTTTGCGTGATTTTAAAATATCAACATGGATTGTATGTTAATGATTGTTTACTTAATCCATCTTTCCTTCTTTTTCTTGGACTTGACTAAGGCAACAACTACTTCGATCGAACTTGATTCTTGACTTGCAGCACAAAATTATGGAGGTTGCGTACCAATGGATGGATTGTCACCAACTTTACGATTCTAAGGTAACCATCAAAATAAAATAAAAAGAAAAACGGTGCCATGCCCTTTTCAATAGGAATGTCAATACTCCGTAGTCGCCAGACGAGCGCGGGGCAGGACAGCTCGAACTCGACCGACTTCAACCCGTGACCTGATCGGGATAACTATTTTTTTTTTTGAAGCCAAACAACTTAATAGACCTTACGAAAATAACAAAAGTATCAAACCAGAAGAAGTAGCTAACCCAAAGCCAATAGGTTTTACCCTATTACACCCGAACCTAGATCCTCTTCTGAAGTGATAACAGACAACGGACAATCAAGATAAAGAACTGAAACAATACTACTAGGAATAGAAATCCACTCAAACCGGTATGCATAAGATCAGGCCACCCTTGCTAACGTCTGAGCAGC
>JANKOE010000006.1:66719034-66735205 GCA_026284465.1 Erythroxylum citrifolium | reverse complement strand
TACCCAATAACTATTATCTTGGGTGCTTTTCAAGGGACTCAATCTATAAATTACATGGGACATAAAATAGTCTAACAGTATGTGCAGGTCTTGCTCTTGGTTTTGGGATCAATGAACATGGTCCCCAAAATGGTTGGTACGAAGGTGGGAGTATCTTTGTTGCAGTCATTTTGGTTGTCGTTGTTTCTGCTTTAAGCAACTTCAGGCAGGAGACACAGTTTGATAAACTATCCAAAATAAGCGACAACTTCAACATTGATGTGTTAAGAGACGGTCGGCGACAACAGATATCCATATTCGACATTGTTGCTGGAGATATTGTATTCTTGAATATAGGCGATCAAATTCCAGCTGACGGATTGTTCCTGAACGGATATTCCGTGCTAGTGGACGACTCAAGCATGACTGGAGAAAGTGAGCATGTCGAAATCAATTCAGAGGACAATCCCTTCCTTTTCTCTGGCTCAAAAGTGGCAGATGGTTTTGCTAAGATGCTTGTAACATCAGTTGGAATGAACACTGCATGGGGAAGAATGATGAGCTCCATTACTCGGGACTCGAATGAACGGACCCCATTGCAAACTCGACTCGACAAATTAACTTCCTCGATTGGCAAGGCAGGACTTTTAGTTGCTCTGTTAGTTCTTATAGTGATGCTGATTCGCTATTTCACAAGAAATACAACAGATGATTTTGGAAGGACAGAGTATGATCCTAGCAGAACTCATACAGAAGATACTATAAATCCAGTAGTACGAATTGTTGCTGCTGCAGTTACTATTGTTGTTGTGGCAAATCCAGGAGGCTTGCGTTTGGCAGTCACATTAACACAAGCTTATTCGATGAAGAAAATGATGGCTGATGAAGCTATGGTTAGAAAACTCTCCGCTTGTGAAACTATGGGCTCAGCAACTGTTATTTGCACGGATAAGACAGGCACATTGACGAAAAATCAGATGGAAGTAGCTAAATTTTGGCTAGGTAAAGAGTCCCTTGACGATTCGTATAGCAATATTGATCAAACTATCCTGGAATTATTCCACCAAGCAGTTGGTTTGAACACAAGTGGCAGTGTCTACATAGCTGCATCAGGATCTTTACCTGAGTTTTCAGGCAGTCCAACTGAAAAGGCAATCCTTTCATGGGCTGTCTCTGCACTGGACATGAACATGGAGAAATTGAAGAAAAATCACACCATTCTGCAATTGGAAACCTTCAATTCAGAGAAGAAACGAAGTGGGGTTTCTGTAAGGAAATTGGCTGACAACAGTGTTCATGTACACTGGAAAGGAGCTGCTGAGATGATACTAGCCATGTGCTCAAGCTATTATGAAGCTGATGGAATCATAAAGTCCCTGGATGAAGATGGAAGAAGTAAAATAGGAAAAATAATAGAAGGCATGGCAGCTAGTAGCCTTCGATGCGTTGCATTCGCTCACAAGAGAATTACTGAAAATGACCTGAAGAACCAGACTAATAATGCTGCAGAACAAAAGCTACAAGAAGATAGTTTGAATTTGCTAGGGATTGTTGGTCTCAAAGATCCATGTAGAGTTGGGGCCAAGAAAGCTGTAGAAACTTGCAAAACTGCAGGAGTGAACATAAAAATGATAACGGGAGACAACATTTTCACCGCAAAAGCTATAGCTACAGAATGTGGAATACTAGAGCTCAACAACGATGAAGAAATCGTGATAGAAGGAGCCGAATTTCGTAACTACACCCATGAACAGAGAATGGAAATTGTTGACAAAATCTGTGTGATGGCAAGGTCATCACCTTTTGATAAACTTCTAATGGTGCAATGCCTTAGACAAAAAGGCCATGTTGTTGCAGTGACGGGAGATGGCACGAACGATGCACCTGCGCTCAAAGAAGCTGATATAGGGCTATCTATGGGCATACAAGGAACTGAGGTTGCCAAGGGAAGTTCGGACATCGTCATTTTGGATGATAACTTTACTTCTGTTGTCACTGTGTTAAGGTGGGGGAGATGTGTCTATAACAACATCCAAAAATTTATACAGTTTCAACTGACTGTGAATGTTGCAGCTCTTGTGATCAATTTCATAGCTGCAGTTTCTGCTGGCGAAGTTCCACTGACAGCAGTCCAATTGCTGTGGGTTAATCTCATTATGGACTCATTAGGAGCTCTGGCTCTTGCCACCGAGAGGCCTACTGATGAGTTGATGCAGAGACCTCCAGTGGGACGAACTGAACCCCTCATAACAAGCATAATGTGGAGAAATATTATATCTCAAGCTGTTTATCAGATAGCAATACTCTTGACCTTGCAGTTCAAGGGTGAGTCCATATTCAATGTAAGTGCTGAGGTAAACGACACATTGATATTCAATACATTTGTGCTGTGCCAAGTTTTCAACGAATTCAACGCTAGAAAATTGGAAAAGCGGAACGTGTTTGAAGGCATACACAAGAACCACTTGTTCCTTGGAATTGTGGGCATAACCATTATTCTTCAGGTGGTTATGGTGGAGTTCTTGAACAAGTTTGCAAATACAGAGAGGCTGAACTGGATACAATGGTTGGCTTGCATTGTGATGGCATCTTTGTCGTCGCCAATTGCGTTATTTGTCAAACTTATACCCGTCTCAAAGGGATCAAATATCCAAGCTTCAGTTTACAAACTCAAAATGGTTATACATTTTGTTCACCAACGGCATAGACATCCTTAAGATGATAAGAAAAAAAAAGAACCGCATACGTTGCGTTAATTCAAGTATTAAACATGTGTTTTTTGACTTGTTCTTTTTCTGCTTTGTTGTTATCCCCATAGTTTAGGAATCAGATGTTATCTATTCTAAATTTTAGGGTTTTGGAAATACCGCGGGGTATTTCCAAACTTTCGAATTGAATTCATTAACGAATTGAATTCAATTACATTAATGAGATTGAATTGAATTCAATTTATACTGTTTGGAACAAACTCAGAAATAATAGAAATGAATTTAATTACACTGTTTGGAATGAGAATGAATATAGTGAGAAATGAGAATGAAAATTATTATTATTATTATTATTATGGTTAGTTAAGGGGAAGGAATGATTACTATTACCGTTAACAGTAGTTGATTTGTAAAAAAATATTAAGAAATAAAAATTTATTATATTTTAATTAATTAATTAATCATATTTTAATTACTTATATTGTAATTAATCAATTACAATATATTAATTAATTAAATATTGTAATTAATTATATTTTAATTAATTAATTAATTACAATATTTTAATTAATGAATGAATTATATTTTAATTAATTATTAATAATATTTTAATTAATAGTCTTTGGAATCTAATCAAGTGAAGCACAAGAGAGTGAGAAGTGAAGTAGTCCAAAGAATGAAAGAGCAAAAGAGCAAAACATTTCCTCAAGCTTCAATGTAATTGAATTCCTATACTTGGAGGGGTGAATTCAATTTATAAAGAAGATGAGTTTCAATTACATACTTGAATTCAATTCAGCCCTTTCCAAATTGGCTGTTAATATGTATTAAATCGTTATAAAATTGGTTAAAAATTGAATAAAATTAAAGAATTTAAAAAATAACCGAAGAAGCTTATTCTTGTTCATCGACAAATTTAAAGTTTAATTGAAAAAAGAAATTATTAAATAAAAAATAATCGATTTATTTTCATTTACAAAACTAATTAGTTTACAAAAACTGGCCAATTAATTAATAAACTAATTGATTTTTAACAACAAAAATTATTAAACTAAATCAACTAGTTCAACGTTTTCACTCTTAAACTGGTCGAACCAGTTCAGTTTTTAAACATTAATTTTCATTATATATATTTTTGATCATAAATTAGTAATTGCATCAATATGAAGAAAATTATAATGGTTTCAAAATTTTTTACTTCTTAAATAAAATGTCTATAAAATTCTTATGAATTAAATTAAATCTCATTCATAATTTTATTTTTCTTATTTGTTTTAAAATTAGAATGATCGATTCTAATTTTTTATTTATTCTTTTGTAATTGAATGAATACCTGTAAGAGTATAATAAATTATGTTCGTGATTAGTTATTTTTGCATTTATTATAATCACCACAATAGTTAAATAGTGTACATTATGTGAACTATGTCATATTCCATTTTGTTGAGCTTACTGTGCTGTGACAGATAAAGTGGAATTGGAACAACATAAGAACAAGCCTCTGATGAGGATAATCGCTTTTCCAAGTCGGATGTAATGGCTAAGTATAGATATATACGAATCTGAATAACCAAAAAGCATACCAAACTTCTTATGTTTAGAGATTGTTCTTATAAATTTATTATATTGTAAAATTAAATAAAATTTACAATCTCAAGTTTATATATAATTACGAATAAGTTATATAATAATTAATAATATAACTAATAATTTTTAAAATATAAAAATTGATATCATATATAGTAAGAGTATCCTATTCAATAACCAGTTACTCTATGCATGAAGAGGCCCCGTCAATGTGTAAACTGAAGTAGCAAGAGTATCCTATCTTTATTCAATAATCACACTTACGCTAATGCATGGAGAGGCGGCATCATCGCGTAAATATTTTCAACATTCAGATAAGCGTCCATGGCTGCCTGGGGTCACAAACATGCGAGAAACAGTGAAAAGAAAGTGAGACGGTGCCTTATCATGGTGACTAAGAGGCATCAAAACGCACAAGTTGACACGCAATTTGCATATAGATTTGCGGCTATATTCATTGCCAACCTCCAAAGCCACATCAAAACAAAAGAAGACCTATTGGAAGAGAGAAGCCTATTCTGCGAACCAGGGCATGCCCTATCTATCTATATGCCTTCCCATTTTGTCAATTCTTATCAAGCTGGATAATTATTAATTACATTTTTTAGTTTTTAAATAATTTATCAGTTAAGTTACGTAATTTGATCCGGATAAAAATGATAAAGTGATTTAATAAATGATGTAAATTAATGGGTCAAAGTTCAGAAAAAAATGGATCTTAATTAGTATAGACCGGATCCATATCGGGTATGTGATAAGAAAGCCCGATATAGAAGCTATATGTAAAAGTTAAGGTCTTCTACAGTTAATCATATCAATCGTAAGCATAATAATTTTCTGACTCGTTAAGAGATCTTACAATTTGATAAAACTGTAGAGTAATTCTCGTAAAGACGACGATATATTTATGCTCGTTTTAGTTTCGAAAAACTCGTTTAAAATTATAAAAACTGAAATCAGGTATTTTTTGCATTTATGCATTTTTTTCTTGTTCACATTCGATCTGAGAAACGTAATTAAAGTATCATTATGTATTACATCCCTTTCTTTAAACCCTTTGGTATGTTTTAGCCAACTCTCTTGACATTGGATTGGAACCCTTCTCTTCAGTCGGAAGAAAATCAAATCTTCACTTCTCTTTCTCACAATCGACAGAAACTTGGTCAAAACTGTAACCATGTGATTCCGTTTCCTGTCATCAATTCATTTCCAAGTTCGTGTAACTATTCTAGGGATTTCAGAGCTTTCATGGCCCATAAATCCTGTCAAACTTACGTATCACCACACCCTCCCCACAAACAGGATTATCGTGTTCTGAAAATGATGTTTCGATGATTGTATGACATGGGAAATTAAGTTGACTACAGGTAAATCATAATATTCATTGATTAGACTACTCTTTAAATTTCCATCGGGAAGTTCACTTCATGATCTCCTATCCTATGGGTTAATAATTAATAAAGACCATTATTTAATGTAATCGATCCACGGTTGCTCCTAGGCTATTGTACCATACCTAGTCTGGTCTACAACTTGAAGATCGGACAGAGACTTCCATAATACGTGAACACCGTGAGTGGTACGGGAAGTGGAAACACAGTGTAGAGATAAAGCTGACAATTGAGCCTATATATATATGGTCGGCACAGAACAGATTCGATTCATATAATAAAACATCTTTATTTTTTTGTGTGTAGATGCTTAGGGCACGACTTATAGAGTTTTTTTCAAGAGTAATCCAAATAATGTGAGGAAACTCGTCAGGTATCTCCAAATATTTAAAAACATAAATTGAAATTTATGTGCTAATCCTTCAAGAAATTCAATTAAGTTGCTTTATATAATAGCGTTTTAATTGTCACTACTTGATTCATTATTATTTTAAATTTCATTTTTAATTAAATATTAATTTAAATCATACTCTGACTTTCTTTATGATTGAAAGGAAAGATGAAGCTACTTCTTCATAATTGCTTTTGTTTTTACTTATCTAGAATATATATAATTTTTACTTAATGAAACCTTCACATTCAACAAATAATTTATAACTATGAACGGATGCACATTGGAGGCAAATAGAGTATTTGTTCCCATTGTCTCCAAAAAATTTTATATAAAAAAATTATTATTTTAAGTTTTGATCCCATAAAAAAATAAGATTTTGTCTTTATTAAAATAAAATTTTGCTCACATTCAAAAAAATTTCTAGATCCGTCATTGTTTATAAAAAATAATATATATAAAGCATTCAATAATAATAATAACCATTCAGTAAAACATCATCAAAACATAAGATTTGAGAAATTTTTTAATATGCAATCTTACTTCTAATTAATTTAGAATTTAGAGATTATTTCGGATAACTCACGTGATATTATAAAGAGTGTTCGTGTACTCAAAATTGAACTTAGATATACATCCATCTTTGAAATTGATGATTAGGGTATACTGAGGGATATGTAAGCTGATTAATCCAAGTAAACATTGACGAGATTGTATCATTATGTCGAGCTCGAAAATCCCAAGTACCTGCAGGAATCAGTTGATCATTAGGATCCCAAGTCTGCACTAGCAACACATGTTGTCCTTCGTATTCATTACAATCCAATGCTGGCATTTGGTTCGTGACATATACAAATATTTGAGAGAAAACAAGAATTTAAATAAAATATTTTTTCTTTTTTATTCTAATTTATTTGAGATGTCATGTGGGTGAAAATTCATAATTTCTCTCATATGTGTGCTCAAACCACAAACCCTAAGTATGAAAGTCTAAATAATAAGTTGAACGTGACTCATTTTATTATCAATCTTATGATTTCAATTATCTGAACTCCCCAAAAATATTTATTTCATCTTTCCGATATTAATTTTTTTGTTTTTGGTTTTTCACGAGATGTTCTAAAAGCGCCCCAATTATGAGAAGACATCTTTAAGCTATCCACATCTAGATTAATCTTCGCTCGAGCCCGGTAGGTCCCTTGCAGGAGGCAAAGCTCCGACTCCAAATTTTAAATGGCTGCATACATGAAGGTAGTTCGAACCCACAACCTTACTTAAGTCAGGAGAACTCCTTACCAACTCACCAGCACCTTGGGGTTATTAATTGAAAAATATGATTTTCTAGTGGTAATATATATTTTTATTACTTTATACATAAAATTTAGTCAAATCATAGTATTGTATACTACTTATCCCCCTAATTTTTGGTATTTCTTTATATATTGAATATACCATGTAAGCTAGGGTCCCCTATGCGGTATCACCGAGCCATATTCTTAGGTCATTAATAATGCTTTTGATTACACCGGCCATCGACCTTTCTTTATTCAAACATATGAACATAGCTCAGACAATCATACAGAGATCAAGCCGAAAGGTCTTCCAACATCCTCTTGTTTGTCTTCCAAGCAAATCCCTTCTCTTATGAGTCTTAAAATTACGTTAGTATACAAACTTGGAGTCGGAGGCATGGTTGAATGAATTGCAACGTTTTATCATTTTGGGGAGACGAGTCAAAAGTGAATTTTATTTTATTTTTAAACGGAAAAATCATAAAGTACACAAATTATTAGTTGCATGTAATGTATATTATAAATTTAGAAATTTTTAATAAATTATAACTTGAAATTAGATAATAGCTTTAATTTAAATAAATGACTAAAAAAAATTAAGCTGGTTTGACCAATTGATCATTAAAACTTTAAAGTTTTGGTTCGATTTATTTTAATAAAATTTTCTATTAAATATTAGGTGACTTTTGTAAACTAGCGGATTTTCAAACTAAAATAAGTTATTGGTTTTTAATTTAACATTCTTCTTCCTTAATTAAATTTCAAAATTTTCAATGAACAAACAAATTTTTATCAAAATGCTCTTATTTCATCACTTTTGACTCCTCATATATATCCATTAGAAAATATAAGTACCTTAAAAATCTTGACACACACACACGAATACAAAAATTATTAAAAAGAATTATTTTTAATTTTAGATTGAATTATTATGATTGGTGTAAATTAATTAAACTTTAATAAATATTGATATTTTAATAAAATATTTCATTTTATTATATTTTTACTTATTATAATTTGTTATATACCATTATACTTTAAATATCTTATTATATCAGTTTTAATTTTTAATCTAAATTTTAAATTATTAATTTAAATATTCATTAGAGAACTCACATGGTGAGTCTAATACTTTAATCTATGGCTTCTAATGTAAGAAGGCTCTTGAGTCTTGAGAGCTCTCTCTTTATCACTTGAATCACTTAAAGAAACAAAAAATCTCATCTTTTGAGCGATGGAGCCATGGAGGTCAGTGAACTAAGAAGAAGAATATACATTTTTGGGACATTGAGCCATAGATCCAATCTTCTATCATTGAACGAATGACGTCCCTAACTTTGATGTTTGGCAACTCTAAAGAGGTACATAGGCCTAGACTCTAAAGAGCCATAGGGTTGATTGATCAAGGATCTTCGATCCTTTCAAGATTATGAATACACTTAATATTTGTTCTCTCGATTTCTCAAAGGGCACACTGCCGTATTTTTAATAATATAATGTTATATTATAGCATTTCTTGAGTAATTTAAATACTACATATATATGAGAAGCGTGCATTATATTCCTCTTTTGTATTTTTTTTAATAGTGACTTTATTAGTCATAATCTGATAAGCGATATTAGCAGTGTCAAAAAGCAAAGCATCATACAAAAAAGATGGTGGGTATATCCCCATTCTAAATCAGGCATAGAACCAACAGCACGGGCAATACTATGAGCCGCTTGGTTCGTTGATTTGCGAACAAACTGAATAGTCATTGTTGGCAACAAAGACAAAAGGTGTTTGCAATCTTGGACAATAGCACCAAAATAAGAGAAGTCAATAGTATCAGACTGTAAAGCATTGATTAAAAGTAAAGAATCAGACTCCATAATATCACACCTCGCCTGAGTTCGTTTCAGCTAACTAAGAGCTTCCCGGAAAGTCAGTGCTTCGCCTAAAGCAGGATCTCCCATACCTGGAATGGCCATCATCTTCTCCATCATACCTCTTCCATTTGAATCTCGCAATATCATACCCATACCAAATAGCTATTGCCCAGCTACCACAGAGACATTAATTCATTGAAAGATACATGGTTGTCCACAATTATTTATGAGTTGGTTCTACCTCTTTGATTTATCAAGTTATTTGCAGCAATATTATTGTTGAACTTGAAAACAATATTGCTAACTTGGTTTCAGCCATGAATTCAGTAAATAAACATAAATGAATTAGTAAGGAGTGACCTTTGGAATATCATCAATAATATTATTAGAATGATTAGTATGTTTTTTTTTAATTTTCAGTACATGAACATAAAAAGTAATTATATATTAAGGTTCAATTTTGAAAATTACATAGAAATTTATCTTTTTATCAAAAATTTTCCTTTTTGATTTATCTTAATGACTGTTATTATTAAAAATTGATCGGTTAGTTTTCGTAAAATAATTAGTTTTCATAAATCAGGATAAACCATTTTTTAACAAAATTTTCTTTAAATAAATTTTAACTTTTTGATAGGCAAGGATAACGTCATTTTTCAATTTTATTTCAAATTCTTTAATTTTGTTTAATATTTATTATATACTGAGTTTATAATAGTTTAATATTAGCTGAACTTTTAAATCTTAAATTTTTTATTTTACTGGTATAATTTTTGGTTCATTTTTTAAAATATTGCTTTTATCAAATATTATTTATTAAGAAAATCACTTCTTATTTCTCAAGATGGGATCTTGAAATACACAAACATGTTGCATGCAAGATGGCAAATAACATAAAATGGCCCCTGTATTATAGTTGACTATTCAAATTAGCCCTTATATTTTTAATTCGTTCAATTTAGCCCATGTGTTTTGTAATTTCATTCAAAATGCCCATTTGAAATTTTTGGGACAAAATTACCCTCCTTTTATGAAGATATATATATATATATTATTGAAAATTAAATATTAAGATAGAAATTATATTTTATTATTTATAATAATTATTCTTTTTATTTAATATTTTGATGTAATTATTATATATTATATGATAAAATTGTGAATATATATATATATATCTTCATAAAAGGAGGGTAATTTTGTCCAAAAAATCTCAAATGAACATTTTGAATGAAATTACAAAACACAGGGGCTAGATTGAACGAATTAAAAATACAATAGCTAATTTGAATAGTCAACTATAACACATGGATCATTTCATGTTATTTGTATGAAGGGTCTTGCACCGTTTTTCACGCTTAGAGAACTTGATCACGTCAAAGGTTTTAAGAAATGTCATGGTATTGAGACATTGATGGGTTCGGTAGAAGTTTAAGCTGAACATAAACAGTCAACGAAACCACAAAACTAGAACCCTAATCTGTCTGTCTTCGTCCTATAATGAGCGTCCACTTTGACATGTATTAATAACACCAAGTCATCCTTACATGGTCCAAGTCTTTTGGATTATAGCTCACGAAATGCTATTACAAGTTAAGGTAGTAGTAGACTTAATTGGATGATATTACTTGTTAAGTGATTAATTTCGTGCACTTAGAATTGTATTACGTATAACGACGGAACTATGTGAGGGCCTATGGTGCACTGACCGTCCAACATTTGAAAATTTTAATTTTTTAATTTTTAATATATTTATATATATAAGGATGGAATTATTTGGAACTCATTGGTACACTGGATCCCCCAAGATTTAAAAAAAATTAAATATTTGGACCTCCTATTTTAAACTTCTGCTTCCGTCACTGATTACGTACCATCTTAAACCTGAAAATTATGATTTATAAGTTGATTATCTTATTCAAAGTAGTCGACCTAAGTGGTCCATTAGCGTATATTATCAAGTGGAAAGATCAATCGACGAGTCTACATTGCGACTCTGAAATTAATTGACTTCGCAAGTTGGAAGTGCGACTTGTTCTTCTTTCTCTTATTCCTTGTTTACTTCTTATTCTTAAAGGGTTGAATCATTATAGTTGAGAGAAATAAGTCAATTTTAAGATAAAGATCTTCAGAATGTATACTTGAACAAGATGTGAAACAAATTAAAGGAGATATGAAGAGCAAGCTGCTTGGCCGCCGGCCATGGTGTTACGTCGTTGTTTTGACAAATATTGTTGATATTCACAATTATTAAAATGTGTGATCAAGATCTAATTTCCATTACATTACTTTAAATTTCGATCCACAACCAATTTTAACCTATTCAGGACATTTTCTTGTACTTTCCCCCTTGATTTTTACGAAAAATGTTGCTTACAGGTAAACAATTACTAATGGAAGTGGCCTATGTATATGTAACATTTTCATGACTTCGGTTAAGTCTTAGGTTTGATTCCATGCTAGCCCTTCTTGTAAGAGCCTGGGGTAGCCGAGGTTTTACCTGTAAGTAGAGAACTAGTTGAGCCCTCGATGATGAGATGTGCCCGCTTGGCCTGCCTATAGGGTGGTGCGTCAATTGGACCATCGGAGAGGCGTGCCTACTTAATCCGCCTACGGATTTCCTCGAATCCCCGAAAAAAAAACCTCTTCAATTCCTTTAGAATAAGTCATTGCTTTGCACTATTTTAATGGAGGGTCAGCTTCTCATACTCTAAAAGTATTGAATATATATATACATATATATATATAAAAAGTCAATTAAATTTGATTTAAAATAATTATAATAAATTGCTAGTTTTAGTCAGATTTAATTAGTACAGCTTGAAATTGAGAGTAAGTTGAACAGTCATATATATCATGTTTTACAGTGAGACAAGTATTAGGTATGAATTATATAATTAGAGTCAACCTTCTCGATAATCCATTGAAGTCCCATGTAATGTACTCCCTCTGATTCATAATAAGTGTCGTTTTAGATACATTTTAATTATTCAAAATAAGTGTCATTCTTGAATTTATATGCATGTTTATAATTTTACTTCCAAAATTAACCTTTAATTTCTCTCACATCTTAATTACACAGATTACTTAGATTATATTTTCAAGGCATTTTAACATGTAATTAATAAGGGTATATAAGACATTTCATTAACTTTTTTAATAAGTGCACATTCCTCTAAAACGACACTTATTAAGAATTGGAGGGAGTAGCAAGTAAGATTTGATGAAAAAATATAAATAATGATGTATTATAATGTGCCATATTTATCAATGCACGCATTAATTAGCATTATGCATATGATTTAATTTATTTACTTTAAAAATACCTTACAATATTAAAATTTGTGAAAACAAATTTAATTAATTCATTTAATTTAATAAAAAATAATTTTACAAATTTTTTATGTTATATGAACTTTTAAATTAAGATCTAGTTAGATTTTGATGTAGTTGGATTGAGAAAATCATGACTTCATATACTTTAATGAAAAAATTATTTTTAATAAATCCAAAAATTTTAAAATAATTTGAAAAAATCTCATTTTAGACTTAGAAATACTACTAATTATTAAAAAGTATTTTAATTAATTAAATATTTTTAGAATTACTTTTTTTTAAAACCTCAAAATTCAAAGTGTTTTTGACAATGATCTTTTCTGGTTCTCCTTCTCCGAGTCTACTTTTCTTGCTCAAGTTGAAGCATTAGAGAATGAGAATGATTCAAAGAAGAAAAAAGGGTCAATTTACACTGAAAAAGCTTTGATTTTGATTGATTGATTTGGATACATCTTAAACAGAGTGCAAAATAATTCTGTAGAACAAAACTATTCCTTTAAGGTATTGCCATGGCATACTAGAGTTTTATTTTACTGAGTCACAATAACAGTTAAAGTTGAACTATGTTTCGCTTCCCCGAAGAAGAAGACAAAATTAAATACCGTTCCTCAACCCCAGCCTCTGGACCCTCCTCTGTACAGCTAGAGACAAAAGATCCAAATAAACAAAAAAGAAAAAAAAAAAGAGAAAAACCACTTAGACAAGCGAATCATCATCATGACCATCTGTATTATCTAACAAATGTGAAGAATCATCGATGGTTTCAGCTTTATTTGGCAGCTTTTCATCGACATTAACAACAAGAAGACCTGAACCAGTCAGTTGTTTTGCTCTCTGTGCTTCACCTTCCCAATCGGTGCGACTCAGAACCATGAGCATGGTGACCACACACGAAGCTTGTGCAGCTAATAGACCTAGCCATAACCCATCAAAGTCATAACCTGTAAAAAATGCTAACCATATAGCCACTGGCATGCCCACTAAGTAGAAGCAACCGAGGTTGATGTTGGCTCCGACTTTTGGTCTCGCTGTTCCTCTCAGCACACCACAGCCGGTGGTTTGTGGGCAGTTTCCGAGCTCACAAAGTCCTATTATTGGCAAAACAAGTGATGTTAAGGTAATGATCTCTTGGTCTTGTGTGAACATGCTTGCCCATGTCTTCCTAACAGAAGTTGCGAAACACAGAGCTAAGAACCCTAACATGAAGCTGAAAGAGAGCCCTACAATGGCTGCGACCTTCCCTTTTTTTGGTTGGTTAGCTCCTAGTTCGTTACCTACCCTTGTTGATATACTAAAGCTTAGAGAAGATGGGAATATGTAGATCAGTGAAGTGGTTTGAATCAAAATGCCCATTGAAGCAACCGTTGCTCTTGGGTTCATCAACAGTCCACAGAGCAGAATCATGATCTCGTACCACCACCATTCAAGGCACACTGAAACACAGCTTGGGATAGCCAAATTCAGGAGGGTTTTCCATCGCTTAAAGCACTCCATTGACAAGCCATCCCAAGTCTCTTTGTGAACACCAGACACAAGGATGTAGATGATCAAAAGGGCAACAAGGTTGAAGTTAGTCCACACACCAGCAAGAGCAACACCTTTGATTCCCATGTTAAGGTGTGTGACAAGAAGGTAGTTGATGGGTAAATGCAAAAGAATTGATAGAGTGGCACAACATGTTAGAGGTAAGGTAATGGACTGAGTCCTAAGGTAGATTCTTAAGGGATGTAAAAAAGATTGAGCCAAGAGGTCAGGGATTGAAAAAAGAAGATATGATTGAGCCTCTGTGGCTATGGCTACATCTTGACCAGAAAACATAAGTATTGTCTTCATGTTCAGCCACAGAAATGAAATGGGCACCGACGTTAAGATGAGCAAAAGCACCGTTCTTTGCAAAGTTAGGCCCAGAAGGGTGTGTCTTTTGGCACCAAAAGCTTGCCCACAAATTGGTTCCATCCCCATAGCAAGACCAGAGAGGATAGAGTAGCCAGTTATGTTAGCAAAACCAAGAGCAAGAGAGCCACCAGCTAGAGTTAATTCCCCAAGACGTCCAAGGAAAAGCATAGAGATCATGGAGCGAGAGTAAAGCAAGAGACCGGTTAGTATCATGGGGAGAGCAATCTTGGAAATGGATACGGCCTCTTGGATTGCAAGAGACAGGTGGGTCTTTTGTGGCTTCCCGGTTTGTTTCTTTTGTTCGTTACATTTGGTGATCAATGGGGTAAGTACGTTGTTGCTCTCTGGGTCCTCCATTAATGGAAGGTTTGAGTAGCCTGGATTGCACTGAGAGGAAAGAGAAGAAGAGTTCTGTTGGCACATTTCGGGCAAGCTGTAAACAAAAGCAGAAGAATCGAGTTTGGGTTCGGACAGTGTTGTGTCAGAGAAACAGAGAGACAGAGATAGAAACAGAGGAAGATAAGAGATTAGTTTAAGAATGGGAGGAGGGAGTTAATAAGTTGAGATTAAAGTGGGCTTTATAGAGGTTTTTGGAGGGAGACAGACGGCCGATTTCAGCTTTTTCTGACCTTGTACACACAACCACAAAATTATTATTTTTACTTATTTCTTCATAATTTCTCTTCTATTATAAGCATCGAGGATTTTGAAGCACAATCTGAAGATTGTCTGCAAGTAGTCGGTTGTCTCCTAGTGTCCGGCGAAAGACAGGAACACGTAATAAGAATCCTCCTTTTGTAACTAAGATTTTATGTAAGACTTTTGAGTTATAACTATGAATTTCGTAATTTAAAATCAGGCAAAAGTAGTAATTTAATAAGTGTTTAAATAAAATTTTTAATATCATATTTGTGTAATTTATACTTCACCGATAAAAACAACATCTAATGTAAATCTCGCAAAAAATTGAAATTCGGATAAGTCTAATAATATGTAATTTTACTCTTTAATAAAAAAAACTATTTTCAACAATTTGTGGTTCAATATTTTATAAAATATCTAATTAAATCTTTATTAAAAATAATGCTCATTGCATCACAATATTATTAAAATAATACTTATTGCGCTCTAAAAATGGTAAAAAAAATAACAGTAGAAATATAATAATTGTTTACTTTTTTTTAATATTACATTCATATTTCATAGGTCTAAATTACATAAAAATGGTTATTTGGACAGGCCCATCCAGACTTATGTTGGCAATGACCATGTATGATGTACAAGACAAGGCAAGAATTACGTGAGATGACAACGAGGGGTGGATCAATTGATGCAAATTTCTCACTTAAAACTCTCCTTTATAGGAGGTCTTGAGTTCGAGTCACGCCAAAGAGGGAGAAATAGGCATGTTCCTATTGATGATCCTTTAGCCCCCTAGGCACAGCTCCTTGATGGGATCAATTGTGGATGCCTCGCTTCCAGCGGCAGTGTGGGAGTTGGAGCTACTAGGGAACCTGATGTTGAGCAGGGGGTCAATTATCAGTTGACCAATCAAATATGTGAAGACTCCTTGTGCGCAGAAGTATATAGACTACGTAAGAACCTGAGAGATCTTGGGGTTGGAGCTACTAGGGAATCCAAGGGCTGATGGGAACCTGATGCTGAGCAGGGGGAGCCAGTGATCAATCATCAGTTGACCAATCAAGTATGTGAAGACTCCTT
>JANKOE010000006.1:66680870-66692214 GCA_026284465.1 Erythroxylum citrifolium | reverse complement strand
TTAGCATTATTTGAGGTCCATTGACATAAAATGCATAAATGATACAAATAGACTTGAATTGCATTGTTTTTGAGTTTCTGGCAGATTTGACCTCTAGTCATTGTTGGATTTTTATTTGGAGATTGGTTAAGCCAAAAATTCTGAAATTTTATACGTAACATCTAGACTCATTGACGGATTTTTGGGACCAATTGCAGATTTTTTGGAGCTGGAATTTAGGAGAAACAAATTAACGAAATTCAGTTGTACGGTAAACCTTTTCTAACCCCAGACGAACACTACAATATCGACATCATTACCCGTAGACATGGTACGAGGACTTAAAGGAGTGGTGTTAACTCTGCTACCTATTGTTACAAGTTTTACGGTAGAACCAACTTTAAAAGATAGCTTGAAAGGTAAGAGAGCCCGTTAGCCTGTAAATTCTACGTCAATCTCTTTTTTTTACGGACGTGACAATTAGACCGCAACAAAAGACTTGCCATTTTCAGAAACTCTCTCTAAATCTTTTTGGCTTGAAAGCAAGAAATCTAACTTGGATCTGCTTTGAACTTTCTGAAAGATTTAATATAAATAAGAATGTTCATCTGTGCTAGTTGTAAATGGAGATTATTCCAACGCCTAGTCTTTATCTGAAACTCCATACTTGAGTTCCAAGAACTGTTATGAAGTTCTTTACAAACTAAAGCAATAGAAAACTTGAGTCTCTCGACCACTCATTCTAAACCAACTTCACAAAACTTCTCCTCCAAAGGCCTTGTATGATAGTTCCGAGGCCGTCTTTTCAGAAGATGTGATCATCAAATAAGGAATTGAAGAACTCGTCGTTCCAATCCTGCAGATTAAAGAAAAAAGAAGTAAACGTAGCTTTCATCAAGTTGCAGACTAGAAAAGTAGATTACTCTGAGAGCTAGAAAGGATTAAACTTGGATAGCTAAGCCACATGCCTGAATCTGAATCCCTTCTGTTGCATTATCTGCTGAATACATTCCGTCGAGATTAGCATCCAGGATAGTTTCAGGGTCCTGTTGGTTCACATACATATAATAAGTGAATCCCAAGTACCGACTCGGGTGACAACTATTATTCACTGGGGGATTTAAGGATTCTTACCTGGATAGAGCTAGGTTGATAAGAATCCACTAGATTTTCATTTCCATTAAAGTTCATCTCTCCTCCACCTTGGACCTATACGTAATAAAGATATGTAACAGAGAAGTGTGAACTTCTTCAAATTTCATAGCTGGTGAATGTATAAGTGCAGATATTTATAAAAAAAAAAAAAAGAATGTATAAGTGCAGAAGGCTCGATTAAAGAGTTCAGGTTTCTTATTATGCTTAGGAACATGTGAAATAGAGACGTGCCTGGACTGAGAATTGATCATTCCAAGCAGTGAGTTGCTGATATGAGTTAGGATCCGAAAGTCCACTGGAAGGAGTACCGTTGACTTGAGCTTGATATGAATTGCTTGCAGAGAAGCTGACTTCAGGTTTGTTTGACTTGCTTGCAGGGAAGTTTGATTTCAGGAAACCTTGTGCAGCTTGTTGCTAGACATAAGAAAATACCAATCAACTTATCAAAACAAAAGTCCTGTAGTGTCATGATCTTAAAAGAATCTATGAATTAACGGATGTCATCTGCAGATTACCTGATAAGGAGCTGTGGTGTGAGATAGAATTTCATCAAAGTCACTGTTCAGCTGCAGGTGGTTTAAAATGTCATCCAAGGTAGAGCCATCGCTGATTAAATTGAAAAATTCCATGTCTTCAGGTCCATTTCCAATGCCATCCTGATTCTCTGTAATTGACGGCAAGATCGAACTGCTTTGAGGATTAGCGCCAGTGAGGGATGCTGAGAATTGGTCAGGAATCGCACTCCCTCTCTGAACCACGTTACTGAAAGAACCATCCCCCATTGATGGAACACTCGAGGAGAAATCGTTGCAGTTCCAATTTATAAATCCATTGATACCACTTAACATTTCACCTGCATTGAAGTTCTTTTGTCCCAGTCCATCACCGATCATTTCAGTTTTAACATAGTTATCTTGTCCATTGTTCAGGTATGGAGAAGAATTGTTGACAGCTACCACACCATCTCCTATTCCTGAAGCAGTTGGAATGTTACAGATTTTGTCAGGACTTGGTAGAGTTTGAATCTGTTGTTGATCTAGGGGCACTGGAAGCTGATGATGATTAGGAAAGTTGAGGGAAGTGAAGTTGGGGCTATCAAGTGATAAAGAAACAGTTTCTCCACGTCCTGGTTGGATTTGAGCTCCCATTTTTCGCATGCTTACAAATTCACGAAACCGTTGTTGTTTTTGTTGCTCCAAACTATGAAGCATCAAAGAAGCTTGTCCAGTGGCGAAGGTCGACCTCAGGCCCTTCTCTGACGAGTCGTTTGGTATTGTGCTTTTCCCTTTCTCAGCAACCCGTTTCAGGAAAATCCTATATTTCTGTAAAGAATATAACATGTTTCTTCATCAGGCTAGTAAGTAGAAATTAAAGATTTACGATGTGGACATAGTTTATGATTAAGAGAAGTGAAATAGAATATATATTTAACTACTTTCTCAAGCTAGAGATTATGATAATATGGGTTAAATACCTTATTGTTATCGTGTTAATCTTTGAAATTCAAAACATTATAATTTATGCATTATAATTTAATATGTGTAACGCTTATAAAAATTCGAATTATCAAATAAATATTAAAAACTTAGTAAAAATTATTAAAATGTAATCTTAGAGTAATAATAAAGTTTAGACAAAACATGTAAAATGTAATGTAATACATTGTTTTGCAATTAAAAGAAGAAACTTTCTCAGGAAATCATATGAGAAAGTCATTGCATCCTACCTGTAAATGACTAGCAACATTTTCTCTGGTAAGTCCAGGCACGCTCATGAAGTCGAGAATCTTTTTGGGAACAGATTCTGAATGGACCAAACATGAAAAGAGAAACCATATTGAAAACGTTTATCAAGTTAAGAAATGAACACTTCAGCTAAAGAAATCATGTTCAAGTTAAGGAAACGAAACAAGAAAATCATTAAGCAAAAGAAACACTACTTACTGTCCAACCCTAGGTGGCTTATGGCATGAAGAAACCGGTTATGGAGTGAGTTAGTCCAAACCACCTTGGGCTTTTTCGGGGCTGTCACGGTCGTAGTTCCATCTTCATTTTCTGTGTTACCTTTCCTTTTCAGTTTCTTCCCAGATCCCTTGACATCGCACCTTTCTTGGGGCACAGAAGCTGAAGAATTTATGTATTCAATGGGAGCTTTCTCGCCTGATGAGGGCATTCCTTCCATGATGGCACTAGGTTTGTCTTGCTTCGATGTCACTGCACATTGCCAAATGTTCTTGAGATCGTTCTGGTTAACTGGTTTCGTCATATAAAAGGATTCTCCACTCTCTAAACAGTCCATTACCACAGTTTCTTTATCATCAGAGGACATTACTGAATCATAACAAGAGAGTTAAATCGTATGAAACAGTGAAGAAAACTCAAGCTTTTGAATTGAGATCATTATACTTACTGACAACAGGAAGATTGAACTCTTGATTCACGTGTTGTTGAAGCTCAGTAACAACCAGGTCGAAGAAGCCTCGGTGCAACCGAAGTTGTAACAAAGCCTCAAGAGGACTCCTTACACTAACAACTGATAACTCGATCTTTGGATCTAAACATACTTCAAGAAGTCTCAAATTTATCAAAAAGAACATGATGATGATTATGCATTGATCGAATTCAAATCATACTTTAATTTCTCTATCCAACACAATAGTTGAGGGGAAATGAATGTTATTACATATAATAATCAATTGAAGTAACAGAACAATAATTTTTCAAAAATAGACTTGGCTTATGCATGCATGTAACGTTCATTGTGATATGTCCAAGGTTCTTAAGGTGGGTTAGACTTGAATTGGAAAAACATAGAGACAAGAAACTAGGTAAGTTCAGTTTAGGTAATGTTTTATTAGTTGAGAACTAAATTTTCTTTTTCTTTCTTAAGAGTGCTTAAACAATATCTATATTAAGAGATGTATGTAAGAGATGAAGAACGAACCTTTTTACTTAGTAATGACATACTAATTGCAGAATGACTACTTCCATTGAAATTGACTGAGCTCTAACCAAAGGAATGAGGATTGGCCAAGTAAGTGTAGGGATAGCTCTATATATACATATATATAGAGTATATTCAGTCTTGGGTTGAAGTTAGGTTGAGTATTTAATTCAATTCCATAATATTTTGTGTCAGGGTTAAATTAAGAAGCTTGAATAAGAAATTTACATGATAAATGAATTAAAGCTTGTAATTAATGTAAAGTTTATTTTATTGTGACAAGTAATATCTAATTATAGTTTACCATAGACTTCTGTTTATTAGCTATACATGATGTGGATTTAGAGTCCTATTCTAATTTATTTTTTTAGTAAGATATTAAAATTGATATATACCTATAAAGACAGCTAAAAAATAAACATGTCGAGAAAAAAGTATTCGAACAAATAATTAAGACAATAATTAAAATAAGATAACTAAATGCAATAATTTTGTTATTTACTAAGAAGAAAAATAAAAAATTAAGAGATTAATGTAATAAGATTTTAAATTATCAACAAAATTATTTTAAATCGAAGTAAAACGAGGACAGTAAATGAAATAAAATGAAAAAAGATTTTTTCTTGAATGCAAAAATTATAAAATTTCTCAAGTTGATATTTTGAGTATTTGGATTAAATTTATGGGATATTTTAACTAAGATTGAAGAAGAATACGGCCTGTAAATTTAGTATAAAAGTAATTAAATCTAAGTATGAACTTTGTAAATTTTGTTAAAAAAAATTAAGCTAATATGCAAAAGATACAAAATGAAAAATTCTGAAAAAAATGTCAAAACGAAAAACTTTTATGCTGCTTTCTTTTTACGAAAAAAGAAAGTAAATTCGTAGTATATACATTTTGTTGATTCTCATTTCCTAAAAATGTCATCAACAACAGCAGAAAGTAATGGATCAAATGAAGAAAACATGCAAGCAAACCTTCTTCAGATCATCGTCAGTGACCATTTGATGATCAGAATCCATGTAAACAACCAAACACAAGTTGAAATCATCCACAGAAATAAAAAAAGTCCTCACAAACTTTCAGAGAAAATGTTGGATTTAACGAAACAGATGTCGGTCACTTCAGGGAGTATCTGCAGCAGGCTCCTGATCTAAATGGGGAAACACACATCAATCTGGTAAAGAACATGAGATGTATATGTATCTTCACATATATATACCTCTAGGACAGTAAGTTTTAAGCATAGATGCAACGATTGCAAGAGAAGTAGAATCATCATCCACAACCAGTATTTGGATCTTCAAGAGAGACGAAGTGGTCTTCAAAGATGGAGTAGGCACAGACCTCTCACGACCCATGTTTTGTAAACTCTCAGACATGGACAAGAAACTTTGTACCCGAGCAACCACTGACTCAAGTGTAGAAAAAAAGAGCAGAAAGCTGGAGTTTACAGTTGTCTTACAACTCTTAATATATAGCTAGTGAGACACCTGTTCGATATATAGAAATTCTGCTGTTTCTTCCTTTTATGCTTTTCCTAAAACTATCTTAATCTCTCTGTGTTTTGTTTCTCTGCACTCGGATTGTTTCATTTTCCGGATTAAATGTTGAAGTGGAGATGAATTTACAAGGGTGTTCATTGCTAAATTAGTCTAGTTTAGTATGAACTCAACATAGAAGCAGCAGTCAACACAAAATCCTGTCTAATGATGTGAAAAAATCTGGAGTTCACATTTACTGCACTTAGCCAGAATTAACAGATTCTTATAAATAGTGTTTGTTGATGAATATATATATTCCAAATATCAAATGGGATTTAATAAATTATGAAAACTTGGAAGTAATTGGTTTTAATTAGATTGTTTAACAATATTTGTGTATGAATTTTTCTTCTTTTTTTTTGTCATAGTTAACTATAAAATGGTGTTGAGAAAACATGAGAGGGCCACCAATTTGTATGGTAGCGTTTCACATGAATATGATATGTGATTTAAAATTTTAACACAACCAAATTTGGATTTGTAAAGAAAGAAAGTCTTTAAAGTTCTATTGTTGGAAATAATTACTCTTTAATAAAATGCTAGAATTAAAGGATGTCTAAAAAGAGGTTTTTCTTTCATATTTGTTAGGTAAATACATTGTAATGATTGAAATATAAGATTAAAATAAAATAATAAAATATATATATTCTATAAAATAGAAAATATTAAAATATCCGTACTTTAAGACCGATCAATATACGTTTAATGAACTTCTGATCGTATCTAGAATACGACAAAAAAATTCAAATGTATAATAATTAAAAGAACTTATTTGTCGTTATTCGGTAGTCGTTAAAAAGTAGTTATATTAACGATAAACTTGATTTCATCTAGACTAGGAAAATAAAAAGATACTCTTACTTAAATTACATACAAAGACCTCAATCATACACAAACCAATCAATCTGATTTTTTTCGTTTTATGTTTAAGTATAAAGTTTTCTCTTTTGTAAACGAAGAAATATATCATCTTTTTGTATCTCTAACACAAAAAATCAAAAGTTGGATTGATTAATAATACTTTTTTTTAACTATGATATGGTTAAAAATATTAGACTAGACTTCATGATTGTTTAAACAACTATAATATTAATATATTTATCAAAACAATAAGCATTAGAGGTAGAACTATACTTACAAATTGGATACTACAGATTTGGACATCATCTTCTCTATCAGCACCAACCTGAACCTGACCTGACTGCATTTTTTGAGCTCCTGAATGCTGAAGAAAAGCTCACTGGTCCAGAGTAAAACTATGGTTTAAACTAATGTATTAAGCCCTTGTTAGGTTCCATCGAAGAATGAAAACACTTGTCAGGCTAAGTTGACAGTGTTTTCTGCAGTAGATTCTCTGAGAAGAGATAGAGTTGAGTTTCACAAGTTGGTTTCAAAGCAGACACTCACCTGCACTTATATATTATGTGGGAAAGTGTAATTAAATGAAGACTTATCTCTTTTCGGTGTGTGTCTTTATTGCATAATAACTGCTTGCCAGGGCCACATATATGCAAAAAACAGTAAACAGGTTTTGTACTTTGTGTCTGCCATTATAAAATTGCCCAAGTCATTAAGAACCCATTCACTGGCACTTTCTGCATTAGTTACTTGCTTTAATTTGCAGGTTTTCCACTATATTTTGGCAACATTTCTTCTCTTTTAGTAGTATTTCCATTAATACAGATATGTCCGTAATGGAAAAATACTGTTTTCCTTTTAAGTTTTTGGTTTGTTATATCCATTCAGAGTATGTGTGAAATTTATGTTTACTTGTAATGATTACAAACTATATTTATACATTTTTTTCTGAAGGATTGAGTACGTTTTCTTAAACTCTTTATAGTTTATATTGCTCTCTAATTGAAGAGTTAAATTTGATAGTCTTCTAAGTACTCAAGATGAAAATATTGCTTTCCTTTTTCTTTAATTTAATCGTACATAAATTAACATTCAAATAAGTAAAAACAAAAAAAATTATAACTAAAAAAAACAAATTTTAAAAAATGTATGGATCTTTAATTTTTTAAATTCTATGAATTATTGAAAAATTAGAAGAGGCAAAATTTAGGTGTTTTAGACATGTCTAGAGAAGATACTCACACGTTTCACTGAGAAGATGTGAGAAAATTGTACTAAAAGATTCTAAGAGGAAAAAAAAAGCCTAAGAAGAATTAAGAAAATGTGATCGAGAATGATGTGGTAATATTGGAACTTACCGAAAGATATGACCCGCAATAAAAAAATTTAGCGTACCGTTGTACAAATAGAAGATCTTTTGTAAATAAATCTTTATTATTCTCATAGGTTTTTTTTAAAATATTTTACTCTTGTATTTAGCTTAAACTTTTAAATATGTTTTATTTGCCTACTTATTACTATCATCATTACTACTACCTTGTCTTTCTTTATCATATTATTTAATTTATTACTTATTGCATATTTTATGTATTAAGTATTTGTTTGTTTGTTTGTTGGTTTGTTTGTTTATTATTATTATTATTATTTTACTTGGGTCATTGAAAATAAGAATCTCTATTAATAACTCAAAAGTTATTTATTTAATCCATTCAAAATGTATGTTAAGATATGGAGCCTGATAAAATATTCTGGACTTTACACCAGGCAGGGACGGATGTACAATGGGGGCACTTGCCCCCACTGCCTCCAAAAATTTTTATATAAAAATATTATTATTATAAGTTTTTATCTCATAAAAAAATTAAAATTTTGCTCCCATTAATATTTTGCCCCTGTTTAAAAAAATATTATTTTGCCCCAACTCAAAAAAATTTTTGGATCCGTCCCTGACACCAGGCCCACGTGCGCGGATCCAACTAATAAATATGTTATCCATTTTGTATTCTATTCTCCTAATGTATCATTGTATCAGAAAACATTCACAGTGAATAAAGAAATCCTAGCCACCCGTGAACGTAGCCATATTTTGGTGAACCACGTAAATCTGTGTGTTCGTTTATTTTCTGCACTGTTCTTTGATTATTGTGATTGATCATCCATAACAATGTAGGTTGTAATATGTATAACAAATTAATGAAAAAATTCATAATAAACTCAATAAAAATAATGATTCCTTTCAAAATTATACAATCAAAATGGAATGAGATTTTGTAATTCCTATAACTATAGTGAAGGTTTAATTTGTTCATACAACTCCCATATTACTATGCCAATCAGAGTGTCTCTGATGAGGCTCTTGAGAAGGTTACCAAGTCTGCTACTAGACCCATCAGCAGAAGCTGGTCTCTGTCCAACAAGGTCTCGAAACCGCAGATTTCCTTGATCAGAGATAAGAGCATAGATCACACCGTTCATATGGCCTTTTCCGATCACCCCCACCACTCCCTTGCTATTATTCACTGCTTTGCTTCGTTTCAAGGACCATGCAAGGTACTAGGAAACACACAGACAAACATGTTTCTGTAAGAAGGCAAAATCATTTCTCCAATTTCAGGTGCTCTAAATGGTAAAGTAGAATTGGAAATTCTTATAGATGATAAGACAAAGAATGTGTACAGTGTCTCGTTCATGTATAAGAGGTTGAATGAGTGATGGATACGAGTAACTTAGCTGCTCGTAAAGCTGAAAATTGTCAGCATCTGTACTTGATTCCTGAAACATGAACAGTACAAAAGTTTCAAGTTCCACAGGAAACTAATAGTTTATATGTTGGAGGTCCTGATTCGTGACCAATCCTCCTGTAATCTGCTTTCTTTCACAGAAGTTGATCAGATTTCTATGCGAAATTCTAGACACTAGAGATCATGTCAGAAGCCTAAAAAGAAGAGGTAATTGTACAGAAGTTCTGAATGATTGGGACTTGAATACTTATAGTTATCATAATCTGAGTATCTGTTAACAAATAACTAAGCAGAATCTGACAGGGAAAAGACAGCTATGTGTTCTGTTATGTGGGAAATTCATATGAAAAAACAGTTCCAAACTGGAACCGGTTAGAGGAAGAACCTGTGAGTTGCTCCTAGAAATGTCAGAAGAAGATAAAATTCCGCGAACAAGTGAGACCACCAAAGTCAGCTTCTCACGCCATTTCAGGGAATTCCAAGCTCTCTCAAGCTGGAAACAGGTAACTCTCCTAAGATCAAGCAAATCTAAAATCAAACTTGAAGTTTTACAAATCAAATCTGCTTACTGTTATCTCAATTGGTCGATCACCCAAAACCATTTGAGCACCAACTTCTGAAGACAATTTACGAGCAGCTCGGAACTGAGAATTCAGAAAGAGTTCATAAATTATACAATGGAACTGTTGCAAACACATTCATGAAGAAAATATGAACAACCTCATCACCAAAAGGGCGGCTCGTATCTGAAGATATCTTTGATGAGAAGAGTGCGAAAAGTAGACGCAAGGCTAGTGCTGTTTGACCTCCTGTGATCTTGGAGATTAAGATTATCAGATAAATCAAGTTGACAAGGAAGACTAAGCACAATCACTGAAAACAGAACTTACCCAAGTTTATGCTACGACCAACAGCACCAAAGAATCCATTACCAGTTAAGGAGAACATACTTGACCGGAGTTCTTGTCCAGGCTCACCTTCTTCAGAAGCATACATGATGCCAGCTCTGTTAATCAATTCTGCTATAATTGAAATTTCATGAAACAGAACTCCTTTAACTAATTGGAACCTATTCGTTTCGTCGATTAAAACGGTTTTAGGGGAAACAAACTTGCCTGCTCCGACAGAGCTCAACTACAACGTTGTCGGGCTTCACGGCTCTGACCACTCGCTCCACTTCTGCAGCCGATTTGTCGGAAATGTGAGTAGTTCCAACCAACCATATTGCCTCTGGCTCGACAAACTCCGACCTCCATGCCGGTACCGGACCAAACTGACGCTTCTCAATTAGCACTAAGCCTCCGGAATCAGCCAAGTCTAGCAATTCAGGGCAGGTTTTGGAAATTGCAGCCTTGGATTCCTGCAAAATCTCTGACCTGAAATCGAAGTCCGGTGGTGGAGGTTTCATGGACACTCTCAAGGGTCTGGTTGATTGGGTTGTGATGATCTTTGGGGGCTTGGAAGCGGTAGGAAACGTCAACTTTAGCAGAGTCTCCATGGCTGAGGACTGGCAAGTAATCGGCAGTGCGTGTTCAAGTTTTCTGGTTCAGATAAGGTAACCAACTTTAACGGCTAGAAATTATTAAGAAAATTTTTAAAAATTCCCAAGATCGATATAAATTTCTTCTTCACCAATTTATTTTCATACTTTGGGATATTATTTGGGAAAATAATAATTTAAAGTCGAATAATAAATTTTACTTAAAAATAATGAACTTGTGCTTCTAATACTAAATTCTTCAAAAGAAATTTAAGGATATATATATTTAAATATGAAATTTTTATTCAATTTTATAATATTAGTCATAAATATAGAATATCAATTAAATATCAGAAAATTTATTTTTTGTAAATACAATTTACAATTAATTCTTATTATTAATTTTATTGAAATAGATTGTCATATAAGTTTAATCCTTTGATGCATGTAAAATTTTAATGAATCGAATATTTAATAAACTATTTTTTAAAATTTGCAAAGGTGTTCTAAACATTGATAAGTATGTAGTTAATTGAATTTTACTTATTTATTTTAATTTTTTTAAAGGGAAAAATACCAGCTTAAGTTAATAAAAAACGGTTCGCAATACAATGAGGAGGAAAAATAGAGAACATAAAATT